>JAKZAP010000006.1:0-458128 GCA_023053575.1 Branchinecta lynchi | reverse complement strand
GTCCCTCCCCCGATCCGATCATCGTTGGAGGAAGATACAGTTGTCAATGAGTGGTATAACCATTTCAGATCTAATAGATCAAGCCCATTTTCTGATGAAATGAATATCGGGAGAGAGATCCAGCCTTGAAAACTGCAAACCGTATCTGACAAACATGCTAACTGTTCTTACAAGTGCCATATGAGCTGTCAGCTCTTGTTCATTGGGCTGCAACAGCCAGAATCAACGGGGCAGTTAGCGATACCGGCCATAAATTAGGCGATTTTCTCTACAAAATTCTAAATATGATGATTTAAATGATACATCACGTGGCAACCGCTGCACCGGGCACTTGCTGTATACTAAATTAAGATTGGGCAACCCCTCGGGACGCGCCTGACCTCACGAATCCCAACGTACCTCGTTATAAAAATGAGAAGTATGTCCGTATTCATTACCTTCGCTGGGAACGCAGTGTCCACAAATACATCTGGGAACGCACCCACATGTTTCCCGAAGACGAAAAGACGAGATCTACTGAAACATGTCGCAACGACGTGGAGCAACAATAGCAAGCTGGTCGCGCACCTACTTACCAAATCAAAAGTAATAAAGCAGTTTGGTTCGTGACTGA
This sequence comes from Branchinecta lynchi, assembly GCA_023053575.1. NCBI lineage: Eukaryota > Metazoa > Arthropoda > Branchiopoda > Anostraca > Branchinectidae > Branchinecta > Branchinecta lynchi. Next base: position 457,515 of record JAKZAP010000006.1, on the reverse strand, counting down.
AGTCAATCGGCTACCTCCCTCCCGATCCATTCACAATAAATGGTGAAAAGACTTAAAACATGGTCCCAGTTCCAAGATGCGCGGAGCCTGGAGCTGTTTTTTTTTGCCGGATTTGCTTGCAAGACTAATCCGGACACTCCGCTCAATGGCGTTAAATGCTTCCTCTCTGGCACTACCGGGAAAAACCCACGAAAAACTACTCACGTGAGCGTCATTGGAGGCTTTAACGTCACGTCGATTCGATAAGAGGATTCTGTCATCAATTTAATGGTTTTCAGCTTTTCGAATCTTTCTCCGTCTACTTTACAATAAATCAGGTCACCAGACGGTTCATGCCGGAACGAAATGGTAGGCCGGAGATGCGGCATGGCTGGAGGATGTGGAAGTGGCTCGGAATCGTCACTGGGGGGGGGGGGGGAAGCAGTCAGCTTGGTCGATCTTGCAACAACCTCTGCATCTAAGACAAGTTCACTTGAGCTTTCTAGATCCCTAAAACAACAAAAATATTATTTACTTCCGAAGTGTAAAAATGAAATGTTACACAACCAACTTTTACCGTGACGGACTGGTGACATATCGTCGGTGTCGAGCGGAAACCACGTATCTGGTCAAATTAGTGATTTCCACTTTTTGACACAGTTCTACTCGCCGAAAAATTCTGCGCTCTAAATTCTATCTCGATTGCCTCCGACTCATACTTTGGGAGATACAGCCAAGATGGAAACCACGTATCTCGGATTAACATAGGGGGCTGTACTACTAACGAGAAAAACTTATTATGTTTTTTTCACCTCCTGAAAATTTTGAAAAAGGGAGATACGTGGTTTACGCTTCACACCGACGATATATACCAGAAGCGACTTAGCATTAAATCTAAAAGTCTAGAACTCCATTATCAAAGCATCGCCGACAGACCGGTGCCGGGGTCTCATGTGAATTTGATGGAAAAACCGCACTGGTGATGACACATTTGTCAACCAAATAAACGTTTGGTTCATTGGTCAGATTAAAGTTTAACTGAAAAGGGCCGACACAGGTCTGTCTAGCTACCTCTCACTGATTCACTTAAAGAGGCTTGAAGAAATTGAGAAAATAAAACAAATGGCTTGAGAAAATAAAATAAATATGGTTTGGGGGCAGATTGGAAACTTTTATGTTGTTTTTTTTAAATTTAAACTAGGCTAAAGAATAAAGCAAAGAGAGTGGTTTGAAATTATGGATTATGGAGCTTAATTTTAGATTCTAGGGGACGGTGGTGCTTTTTTCGTTTTTATTTTGTAGAAGTTTTTTATGTGTAGAGGTGGTGATTTCGTAGAAAAAGGTTTATAATTGTATTGCAATAAGAATAAATAAGTATCAAGATTGGTAAATTTGAATAAAAAAAAATTAAATTATGTAGTTGAAATGCAGAAGTTAAAATTTATTAAAGTTTGAAGTGTGTATGTTTGTTTAGAAAGAGTAGGGGACGTTAAAGAGATTAAGGAAATATTAACGTTAAAAAAAAAAAAAAAAAAGACCCGACGAAAATGCGTTACCTCGTTGCTCCACTATTCACGAATAATCAGTTTTCAAATAGTGGAATTTCCCTGTCGGATATGTGGTACCTCTATACGCTTGTAGCTTAGTTGTACGCTTGACACAAGCAGTTTACTATAAAAAAGTGTTCACGCAGTGAGCTACCGACCGCAAGCTGATCACTGACCACTGAAAAGCCGCACTGGTATTTACATCCATATTTTCCGCGTCATAGTAGAATTCTGTGTTGTGAAGACGGCTGTAGATAGTCTGACCGTCATACGAGAGCAAATAGTGAAAAATAACAAAAAATCACTTAACACAATCCAAATAATGCAGAGTATTCAACTAAATGATACGAAAATAAGTTAGTTTTTCCGTTAAACTTTAAAGTCCCTTGTACAATATCCATTCTTTACGTAATATTTATCCGATCTCATCACATGGGGATGTGAACTACTTAAACAAGTTTGCAACCAGCGGATCACTGTTCCTACAGCCAGTTCATATCTGACAACTGTAGTAGTTTGCGAACTATGATCACATGCACCTCTGTACCTCAGTCATAGAGCAAAGGTCATGGGTTCAGATCCCACCAGAGAAGCACTTTTGCTCATTACTTCCCTACTTATATTTATTCTCCATCCGTGGGGATCCGTGGACAACAAACTTCGGCTTTTGATCTGGTACGAAATAAAATCAGGGAGAGTTCACCAAATTCTGCGAGCCCTAAATACTATTTTATAATTGCACTTCTTATTTCGGGCTTATTTCCGGATATCTTCATATGGGTGTTTTGTTTTCAATTATAATGCTGCCTGCAATAATATCCCCAAGACGCGTTGCTAGTTTGAATAACTGAACGTATATTCAAACTGAATAATTCTCGGAACTCGTTAACGGACAAAAATTTACATTGTTTTCCTTCAGCTTTCATTCACGATGGGACATCCCAGAGAAAAGGGGATTACTCGGTGAAGTCTCCGAGCCATTTAGTTAGCACTTTGTTGAGCGTCCCTTTGTTTGTCCATTACTTAGGGGGCGACCTGGATTTAGCGAGTCGGGTGTCGATCTGAGGCCTAAGCTTCGCACCACCGACAAATTGGATGACCTAAAAAGCCTGGGGGACTGTCAATCGAACATCCGACGAAGCGTAAAGAAACTGTCAGATTACTGGCCAGATCTTCCAGTGGTTCAGAATAACTTGTGGACAGTGTCAGAAGTCTCGTAGCAGATAACACAGTTTCAACAGACAACACGTGGGATGTGATCTGTTTTTGAAAACGTGAAAACATATGCATTCTATGTTATGTGTCTTCACTACCCTATAACCAGCAACGGTTACAGGAAGCTCCATAGTCTTCATAACCTTGATTAGAGGCGTCACCACACTGACAGAAGTTTCAGAACATATAACACGAGGATGCGCGGTTTCAATACATAATGCGTAACAGATAACATTTCGGATGTTATCTGTTGTGTTTCGAAACGTTATGCATAATGAGCGTTGCCATCAGGAAGAACCGAAAAACTGCAAAAAAATATCTGCTGAGTTTTCCGACATCATGACGATAAGGAATAAAGTCAGTAGATACATTCTTGTCTCTTCCTAACAAAGCTTGTTATGCATAACATTTCATGCATAATGTTCTCAAACACGACAATAGCATCCGAAGCGTTATCTATTACGCATTATCTGTTGAAACCGCATATCCTCGCGTTATCTGTCACGAAACTTCTGACAGTGTAGACAAAATGTTTGTTTTGTTGTTTTTTTTGGGGGGGAGGGAAGATATTATCCACTGGCTGGCCATTTTTAAAGACTGCTTTGCAGAACCACCTAAAACGTGAGTAACGATCACTTAAAGTTTGTCATCCACTGGCAATCGTAAGTTGTCGGAAGCCATCGCAACGTGTCGTAAGATGCCATTTTGGCAATTTTGAGCCAGCACACAGCACGCCCGGCCTGGACTAGCACGGTTACGACGGTTCTGGAATTGCCAGTGAGGACCTACTTAAAGGACCTGTCTTCCCTATAATACTAACGCAACCTACTTCCGTAATCACTCCGTATATTTCTAAACCCGGAGACCCCAATTACGTAGGGTACATTCTGACCCCTCCAACAAAAGCACGCCGATTTTCTGACTTGCCGTGTTTGCTACCCTGAACTAAATTCTTTCCCTGTTTTCGCTACAAGTCAACGGATGTCAGAAAAGGCTTAAAACAGAGCAAACTGTGGGTTGTTCCTTGAAAGCACAGCCTAGTTTTAAAGTATTCAAATATTTTAAAATACTTTAAGTTGAAGAGTAAATAGTGCGAGGGGTCCTTTAAGTTACGGTCAGAAAGTACAGCTGATTCTCTGGAGGACCACGGATCAGCCTGCCAACTGCAAGATTTTTTTACCGAAACTCCGTTGCAAACGACGAAACCAACAAGGGTAGGAGAGGACAAAGTCGAGTTGGACCTTTGATGCTTCAGCTCTAGCAGCATACAATTACAATAATAATCTAATACAAAATAGGCCTTTTAATTGGCCTCTATAGAGACGTATAACCGATAATAATCAAGATACTAAAATCCATATAATGGAAAAAAACAGGACACTTAATTGGCATCTACAGAGATATATAACCGATGATTTCACAGCGCGTTGTCAGCCGTTCCCAGAAACTGAATGCTCGAGATACTGGCAGAGCCCTGTCAAATAGGGTTGTTGTAGTTGTTTACTCCATGGTAGTTATACCATTCTTGACATGGGATGAGCAAACCATTTGATCAACCTTAAACCGTTAAAACAAAGACTATTCTATTAAATCTATCTTATTTTTGCACTGAATTATTATTATTAGTATCAATACATAGGAGCGTATTTCTTTTTTCACGTTCAGAAGCACAGATTATGAGCGATGACGCTCTCCTTTGGACGAGATATGTGTTTTATTATCTTACAGCCATTCGTGAACTAGCAACATTGCAAAATTGCATGTGAACAGTACAACCTCTCTCGGTGATTGGTAGCGTATGGTAAACTTTGGGCGTGGCCTGTTGCTCGTGCAAAGCCACAATGATACTTCATATACGTAAGAATTGCATAGTAGTGTTGGGCGATATTTGGATTTTTCGATATATCGATATTTTCACTTTCGATATTCGATAGTCTATATATCGATATCGATATTTCTTTTAGTATGTTTCGCTATAGGATACGTCTCGTTTCGCCAAAATTTACTAACGAAATTGTCTTTAAATACCATCTTGCATCATCTCAAACTCTGAATAAATAAGAACTGAATTACGAAAACATATTGCTCCAATTTCGGATATATAAATGTAGGTTATGTTGGATTATTTACAATAATTATGAATGAAAAAATATCGTTTTCGATATCGATATTTACTTTTCGATATTCGATATCGATATTTGGTCCGATATATCGATATATCGTTATCGATATCGAATATCGCCCAACACTATTGCATAGTACTGACGCAAACAGGTTTCAAAATGTATCGCGAGCCTGCAATTAGCCTAGGTCAAGATTTCGTATGAACACTAGGATGCAGAGCGTCCACAAATTAGAAGAAACACATAACAGGATCACCTCTGCTAACAACTGTAGGTTTTACTTAGATTTAGGAGAGCTCTCTCATCAGCTTCGGGAGAGCTGTTGTGTCTATGCTTAGTTACTTACCCCCTTCCATCCTCAAGGGACGTTTTGGGGCCACTTCTTATGACGGGGAATGAACCAGGGCTCGGTTTCGTGTGCAGTTCAAGTCAACTCTGTGACGTCAAAGTTTTCGATGCACCTCTTGCGTGGTCGGGATTCATCTATTGTGCCTTCGAGCGAAATTTTTGGTAGGCGGTCGTGGTCCATACTTTTGTCGCAGTTGCTCTCGTTCGATTTTGTTCAGGAATGTTTCGGGGACTTCAGCCGTCTTCTCACCTCAATGGGTTACATGCTCAGTGTAGGTGACTCTTGCGATGCGGTGGAGACATCTCATCTCGAATGTAAGTAGGTTGCGGCCATTTTAGATGTTGTGTCTATCGTTGTGTCGAATATATGATAAATCCCGGTAGCAATCTGACTTGGAAACTAAGTTTGCGCGAAACTAGTTAGAAACGTAGCTGGCGTGATGATAAGCAACGACTTTGGACCAGCCATGTCATCTCACCTTCTCATTTCCCAAATCTTCCTTCCACTTAGCAAAATGTCAGAAATCGACCAGAACGAATGACAAGTTTTATGGTCCCCAGAAACTGTGTCCTAAACCAACAAAAGATGTCGGATCTACAAAAAGAAATTAAATCCAGAATTCGAAAACGATTTTGACGAAGCCTGACTGATTTTGAATCTTGGTTCGATTTGCAAAATAAAAGAACAATCAGAAATTCTATCTAAATAAGGGAAAACATTGTGGACCGAAGAGGCTTATATATGTTGTCCAAACTCTAACAGGAAGTGGCAGTGCCAAACTTTGTAACCGGTGAGCAACGCGGAAAGGCTAACATCCTATCCGAGGAATCAAATTATCTAAGGCTTCTTTAAGGGAAACTGAGCTTTGCAATCCACTCTGAACAATAATGTTCTCTGGATGGTTTAGGACGCAGCATTTCAATGGCATCTTAGGATTAATGACTTTCACAATGGATGTGCGTCAACTGATCAGAAAAGCAAAAGTGCAATAGTTTTTCCGAGTTCGATACTGTCCTTGTTGAGGATATAAGACAGCAATTCGAATCATCAATGTAAAAATCTCCTTTATTTCAAAACCTTACACGGTCTAGGTGATTCTTTCTTTTTTTTTCAAAACCAAAACAAATAGATAACAAAGCGTTAGCAAGAAATGCGACACGTAAAAGAGGATTAATAATAATGGGAATATACAATCACAATTTCGTATCTTGCACGGTTGCAGCTGCAGCGCAGGTTCACTACCATACATTTGCAAACTGTGTCTGTATGGGAAGGAATCCAGAAGAGGTACAATCTCGGAGGATACTATTCCTAACTTAGGACTAAGAGCGTGTTACACCCTTCTACAAATAGTAACTATTAGTTAATATTTCCGTTCCAACCTCACCAAAAGTTACTACGCTGACCGTTCCAACCTTCTCGAAATAGTAACTATTTGCACGCTCGGGAGCGTAGTAAACTACGGATCTCTGGAACGTGATTGGTCGGACTCGCTTATGGCATGATATTCTGCTGAAAAGTAGAAAAATTGTTCCAGCCTTGACGGCAAAAATCTGGAGTTCGCGACGTCATGTGTAGTAACTACGGTAGGTAGGATGGAACACGCTCTAAGTTTCTGCCTCTTTTTCTTTGTTAACAGACCCTCGCACTATTTACTCTTCACCTCACAATATTTTAAAATATTTGAATACTTTAAAACTATGCTGTGCTTTCAACAAATAGCCCACGTCTAGGGCTGTTTTAAGACTTTACTGAGGTCCGTTGACTTGTAGCGAAGACAGGGAAACAATTTGCGTAACATTTACTCTGTCTAGGTCCTTTCGGGCCAATTTTGATGGGAAATAAATTTATTTCATTCATAACCGGTCTTTCTCGTGGACAAACTTCTCGCAGACAATCGTCGACAGCGTGGTTTTTATATAGGGGTTAGAATGTACAGTACGAAATTGGGGTCTCCGGGTCTAGAAACATATGGAGTGATTATGGAAATAGGGTGGATTAGTATTATAGATAAGACAGGTCCTTCATATATACACATATAGGACCACCTTTTGTTTTGTTAGTTCACCTGTGGAATTATATTTCATTTTTTTTCTTTTTCGTCTTTGTTCTAGCAGTGATAACTGTGCTTACGTAAGGACTAGTCTGGCTGAAACTAACACATTTGAACTGAATCAACAAATGGTCCAAGAATATGATCAAAATAACTGGAATCGTAAAGCCCTGAAGCTTGTTAGTTTGGTCTAATGTCAGCCTGACCTTTTTCTGAACCAGTATTTCAACTAGTTTTTCCGAGCTTTTGCCGGAAAATGTCAGGTACGAAAAGTGTCCTTGGGGCCTAATTCATTCTAAATCCGCGCGGACTTTCACGGTTTTCGACGAACAAGACAAAAAGTTTCGATGGGACGAACCGTATTCTATTGTGTATCCTTAATTGGTCATTTAACGACATCTAGTAGGTATTTCCTTTCTGTCTTTAATTTCCAGTCGCCCAAATTACGACGGGAATACTAGTGCTAGTAAAAAATCTGAGGATATTCTGATCCAGTATTCATATATATACACCACATTTTTAAGCTTTATCCGAGGATTTGGTTATTTCCGAAATCTCCGGTTACATCAGAAAGCGATCGTATGATTTACCCAGTAATATAACAGTCTTATATATATACCGAAAGAAGCAGGTGGACAAAGACATTAACTAGAACATACGAGTCATTAGTTGCTTATTACCACTTGTGTATAGATCCCAACCATTCTCACTTTACCACGTGAAAAGCTTTCCAACCCTTGTTCAGACAGGAAAAGAGAATTTCACAGTTTCCATACCAAGCTCGCAGTAGTTTGCTGTCAGTAACGATAATAGACTGTTTGCCTCCCTAAATGACCGACACCTTACCCAACAAGACCAAAGGTTTCGATGGGATCCCAAAAATTCAATATCTGATCCAGACAACCGGGTCTTGCCTTAGCCAGATCAAGTCATCGCCAGACTCCTTGAACATTTTTACAATTAAAATTCAGAAACAGATTAAGGCCAAATAGCTAATCACTTGAGAAAACTGGTTCATATATGGATTCAGCATGTGTGTTTACCCCTATAAGTCATATCTGTTTTGACGAAAACTTCCTGCCACTTCTGCCAATTGCCCGGTTCCGGCCGAACTCCAGAACTACTTGTCCGGCGAAAAAAGAAAGCTCAAAGACGAAATCAGGGTATCTTCTTTTCCCAGTAATGAACACCTAATCAACTTCAAACAGAAATTTAGCTTATAAACAAATTTTCCGATTCCAGCCGGATTCCGGTCGAACTATATGTCCGGGTAAAATATGATTATCATACAGGGACTCAGCATCTCTTCTTACCCCTAAATCGCTTACCTAATCAACTAGAAATAAAACTTTGACTTCCAACAGTTTCCCGGTTTTGGCCGGATTCCGGGCGAACTACATGTCCGGGTAGAAATTTTTTTCACATAAGTGTTCAGCATGTCTTCTTGCCCTAAATCAAACATCTAATCAACTCCAAATAAAACTTTTAATTTTGACAAACTTTCCGGTTTGGGCTGGATTCCGGTCGAAATACTTGTCCATCGAGAAAATAGTTTTCACCATCGTCTTCAGCAGGTCTTCCTACCTCTAAATCGAACATCTAATCAACTTCAAATAAAACTTTTACTTTCAACAAAGTTTCCGGTTTGGCCGGATTCCGGGCGAAATACTTGTCCGTCGAGAAAATAGTTTTCACCGTCGTCTTCAGCATGTTTTCCTACCCCTACATCGAACATCTAATCAATTTCAAATACAAATTTTACTTTCAACAAACTTTCCGGTTTGGGCCAGATTCCGGGCGAAATACTTGTCCGTCGAGGAAATAGTTTTCACCATCGTCTTCAGCATGTCTTCCTACCCCTAAATCGAACATCTAATCAACTTCAAATAAAACTTTTACTTTCAACAAACTTTCCGGTTTTGTCCTGATTCCGGTGAACTACTTGTCAGATGACAAAATGGTTTTCACCATCGTGTTCGGCATGTCTTCTTACCCCATAATCGACTATCACATTAGCTGTTTCAAAATATTTTGTTTGCCCCTTAATTTGAATCCCCTCCCCCACCCCTAAATGTAGAGCTACAAAGCTCGTCTACGAACTTGACTGGTCCGACGACCCAACGAATCCTCACACCAACTTTCATCAAAATATCTCATTCCCTTCTAGAGTTATCGTGCTTACAGACGGACGGACAGACGGACAACTTTTGCGATGTCATAGGTATCCCTCCACTTACGTTTTGGGATCCCAAAAACTGAAATTGCATAATACTATCATAGTTCTAAGTTATTTCCCAATTTATACTGCTGATTCCCCAAACTGTAACTTTTCAGTTTATGCGTCTGACGATAAATTAGTGAATGAATTGTGCGAGAGAAAAATTTCCAACCTAAAAAGACTTACTGTAGAACAACTTGAAGAAGACAAGATAGTAATTTCAAGCCCTAAGAGTAACTCGCTTACTATTTCTTGCCCACCTCCTAATGGCGTCCCCAACCAAAAGTTCAGATCAACCATCAGAAACTTTGATATTGGAACTTTTATTATTTATTTTTCTCCTCGCTGCGACATTTTTTCTAAAGATTTTCAGATAAAAGGCAAACTCCGCAGAGAAACTGATTCCACCTTCCCACTTGAAAGCGTTCTCCCTGAAATCTCCCGCGTTGAAGACGAAATCGTCAAAATACAACTTGGTTACACAGAAAAACAGAAAGCTAGATGGAGCTCGGAACTGGATAAATTTAAAGACTTTCAACCGAAACTATCCGAGTCCCATCTAGAAGTATCTCTGAACCAATTAGACAATGCTATTAGAACTGGCGATTCCGTTTTTTTTTCCTAGAGGGGAGGGAGCTGAGTTTGAAAAATATTCCCATGCAACTTACTTTAGTTATTCTGGTCTCAGTACTGCCGCTTTCTCTCTATTCGTAACTGCTATAATTGTGTATGTCGTATTCTTCTATTACGAAAGAATCAAGCTTTTCTGGGAAATTTACTTACAGCAAAGGAGAGTGAACCGTTAGTCCAGCCGCCTGTCCCTCTCAGCCATCCAACCGCGCCACTTTCCTCTCCTCTCAACGAACACCAGCCATACCACCAAGCCTCCCAAACGCTGCCCAATTAGACAACCTCAGAACACCATCCAAAGATGCAGCTTCCGAATAGCCCCAACATAAGATGTAAATATAATTTAGTGTAACTATGTTTTAAGTGAGCAGTGATGCCCTCATGTGCCGACCAAAGACTCGCCGGAAGAAGTGGCAAATGGGTGCTCACCAGAAGTTTTGAAAGTGTTAATTTTGTTGGAGCTGATCAGAAACTATGGTAACGCCGAGCCTTTCACCGCAGCCGGGAGGGTTGTTAGCCAGATATAAAGAACTTAGATTTGTTATGTTGCGTCATCTAATTGTTTATTTACCGCAGCAATGAGCCCGGTTGCCCAGAAAAGAACAAGTGGTGAAAGTGAAGGCCTAGCCCATCCGTGGAAACGTGTTTTCGTAAAAAGTGTCATTAAGGGGTTTAATATATATATGTTTCACTTGTTGTAAGTATTCAGTGTGTTACCTGCAGACAATAAAGAAACACTATCTTGTGATCACCATCCAGTGAGAACCAAACCAGCAGGAGGGCACCTTAACATAAAGACGACGATGACTACCGAATTTCTAGCTTTCACCAGATTCCGTCAGTGTATCAACCAACCAGATGAACAAAGCAGATCAGCATGTCAGCTTACCCCACTATCGACAGTCTAAACCGCTTGATCAAAGCAACTCCGAGAACTATAAGAACTCCCGAGTTTGCCGGATTCTGGCAGAATAACAGTGCGGTAGGAAGAGCACGTACATTTCCTATCCGAGCATGATTTCTTACCCCTATTTTGACACTATAATTGATTTCATGCAACAAATCTCCGGTTTTCACCTGATCCGGCGTATATTCCGGCGCGAAAACAAAATGAGATACGGATGCGAATTCCGGGCGAAATATTTTTCCAGCGAGAAATGAGGTTCATATACTGAATCAATATGTCTCCCTAACCCTAAATCAGGTATCCTATGGGGTTTAGAAAATAATTTTTGTCTGCCCTTAACGCTGAACCCCTCCCCCATCTCTAACTGTAGGGCTACGGAATCATCTACGAACTTGGCCACTAACTTGACCCGATCCATCCAACAAAATATCTCAACCCATAAGCGAATCGAGACAGACAGACAGGCGGACCGGCGGGGGACGGATAAACTTCAGAAAAGTATCCTGTTACTAACGTTTTGGGTTCCCGTGCACCCTCTAAAGCTTTGTGCCACAAAATGAAAAAAAGGAAAACCGCCTGACAAGATTTGATACGGAAGCATACGCTGCCCAAAAAACTAAAGAAACCACTGGGAATGCAATCCTAAAAGGCAGAAATTAGATGCTGGTTTGGACACTGGGTAACCAAGGAAACCATCTCTGGAGTTTTTGAAACACTAGTCAAAAGAGAAAGATCCGGGTTCAAAATCGGATCGAGAGCCTCAGTCAGTCAGACATAGTATCTGGCTTCACTGTACCCTGAGGCACTTCCTATGCTGCAGTTCAACGAATTATAAATACAAGGGATTATAAATAATAGTACGCTTAACTTTGATGTTTCTCCGCTTCCATCTAGCGCAGTGATCACTTGTCACCTTCGGAGCCGTGATATTTTTGGTCTACGTACGTTTTTGTGTGCATGCCGTTTAAGACAAATCAAGAACTTTAGGCGAAGATCTATGGTAACAAATGCCGCGAGTGAGATCTATGGCAGAAAATTTACACTTGTCAGTCGGCAGTTAATGTAGCTAAGAGGATCGTTAGAGATTAGATAACGACTATTGTCAAGTCAATCTGTTCGGGTCTCTGATATGCCTACCGAGATTCATCGTCCTAGCACATCCGGAAGTACCAAACTCGCGGGATCACCAGAATTCCGGCCCCCTCTCCCAAATCCCCCACAGTTCCCGAATCCGGTCCGGTTATGTCAATAATGTATCTAGGAACTGTGCTTCTTCTTTCCACCAATTTTCATCCCGATCCCTCCACTCTTAGCGTTTCCCGAAATTTCCCGTACCCTCCAAGTCCGCCCCCCCCCTCCCAAGTTTCATTAAAATCCGATTACCCGTTCAAAAGTTATACAAACCTCAATTTTCCTGATTTCCCCCCAGATGGTCGGATCGGGGAAGTGACTATTTCCAATTTAATCTGGTAAGGACTCTTATATGCCTGCCAAGTTTCATAGTCCTAGCTTATGTGGAAGTGACTGCGCTAGCAAAACTCAGACAGAAACTGTGATTGTTATATGGCACTTGGTCGAAGGGCAAGTGCCATAAAAAATGACGACATGGCAACTTACCCGTGTCCATATACTCCTCACAGCTTAAACGTAAAGCATGATACCTTCCAGAGGTCCCTGGATACTGGACGGGACTCACCGAGAAACAGCAGGAAAGTTCCCAGTTGGAACTGGAATGCGCGCAAACGAGAAAATGGGTCCCTGGGAAATAAGCTTCCCCTGTTAAAACAAGGGAAATTGCAGCTTACATAATTAGGGTGGAGACACGGCGAAAACCTGTAAGGGAAGATAAGCATGATCGACCGCTTCACCTGTCACCATGGTAACAGCACAAGCTAACTTCAGTTGCAACTTTCAAGCAGTCAGTATCTACTGGGAGGGTAAAGCTGCCTAGGGCCCTGCTCCTTTTAATGGCCCTGAGAAAACGGATAGAAATACTGATTTAATCCCGGAAGAACATCACTACCGATCTTTCTGCGTAACCTGTCTGTGTTTAATGTATAGTAAGCTAATAATGGCCATCTCCACCCAGCAACTATTTGTAGGTAATTTGCATCGGGGGCCCTAAGTTTCAGCTCCCTTGGGGCCTTACCAAACTTTAGCCCCACTACTGGAACAAAACATACGGTCCTTGGTAAAGATGAGCAGGATAATCAGAAAGAAACTAGAACTTTTAAACCAGGTCATGTACGAGTGAGTCATTATTAAACCTGTGACAAATATTGAAGCTGTGCTGTACATAGTAATTCATCGTATTCTTACCACCAGATCAAACCGACCGCATAAACTTCTGACGTACTACTTGTCCGGCGAAAATATTGAACCAGTTCTTACCAATTAATCGAAAACTCTAATCGACTTCAGACTGAGCTTTACTAAATTACTTTATTTGTTGGATGCCCACAGGAGTTCAACAACTTACATTAGTGTTGGGCGATATTTGGATTTTTGAATGTAAAATATCAGTTTCGATATTCGATATTCGGTACGCTATAGTATACATCTTGTTCTGCAAAAATTTAAGGACGAAAATGGTCGTAAAAGGCATCTTGCATCACCTCAAACTTCGAATAAATAAGTACTGAGCTACGAAAAACATATCGATCCAGTTTCGGATGTAAAAGTGTAACTTATGTTAGTTCATGTACACTAATTAGAAATATACAATAATCGTTTTCGATATTGAAAATTGATATTTGTTCCGATTTATCGATATATTGTTATCGATACCGAATATCGCCAAACACTAATTTAAACGAAGGTTGAGCGAATACAAGTCAAACGTCGATTACCCTTCCCTGACAGTTGCTGCAGCCAGTTGCATCTCTTGGAGCGGCGATTCAATCCGAAGCGTATGCTCAGCTTAAGCGGTTTCTGCTTAAAGAAGCCACTTCTGCTTTAAGCCGTGCATCTAACAGGAGACGTCAGCTGTATAAGCTACCAGGTCTGGAAATACGGAAATCTTCTCGGCTCCATTGCAGTCTACCACAAATCCTCGATTTATGGACAGGTTATACCAAACGTTGGGTATTTGCACAGTTTGCAACAGCCTACGCAACACACGCGAATGTTGGGCGCCCTAGGCTATCCCTAACCGAATAATGATGACTTGAGCAAACTCAGACAACAACCACTTGAGTTTGTTGTTTGTGCGGATACACTCTTACCAAATTTCCGTTTTTTTCCGGTTCCGACTGGCAAAAATACTAAACTTTGGGTATATCGAGCTTTGGCTTTGCCTATTGTCAAATCCCATCAAACTCTCCCCTGGCCTGTAAACTGAAGCTTAAATCTCTGACAGGCTATACCAGCTCAGCGGGCAGTGCACTAAGACCAGGGGCGTCTCGAGGGGGGGGGGGCGCAGCCCCCCCCCCCCTAATTTTCGCCGAAGGCGAGAAATTCGGTCAAAATGGGTCAAAACTTTTCTCAAGTCCGTATCCGCTCTTTCGCATTCGGTCAGTCCATTTCATAATTCAGTCATTAATCATATTCATTTGGTTCTGATTCGTGACCGAATTTGATAATTCATTCCACTTTTGTTCAGTCCGCATCCATTTCACCGAACTCGGTTCGTCCTTGCGTAAATTCGGTGATTTAACCTGTTTATTTGGTCTCATTCTTTACCGAATTCGGTAATTCGGTCGTTATTCGGTCAGTCCCTTTCATAATTCGGTCATTAATCAGACTCATTTTGTTCTGATCCGTGACCGAATACGATAATTCATCCAACTTTTGTTCAGTCCGGATCGGTTTCGCCGCATTCGGTCCGTCCCTGCGTATATTCGGTGATTCAACCTGTTTATTTGATCTCATTCTCTACCGAATTCGGTAATTCGGTCGCATTCGGTCCGTCCATTTCATAATTAAATTCGATGAGATTCATTTGGTTCAGATCCGTTACAAAAAACGGTAATTCCCCGGATTTTTCTTTAGTCCGTTTCTGTTACTAGACTTGCCGAATTCGGTTGTTTTAGGTGGTTCTAGCAAGAGTTTTATTCCATTACGATATTCGGTTGTAATACCGTTCTCGATCTGATGCTACTTTTTTAGTTAGTTTCTCGTTTTACTAAGAATTCATTATTTGCTTCAACCCAGTTACTGAGTTCGGTAATTCAAGTGGCATTTATTTAGCTCTCGTTCTTTACTATTTACGGCAGCTTCAGCTGATTGCTGTTCATTTTGTTACTTCTTAGGATTGCAGTACTTCAGGAATAAGCATGTCTCTTGACGTGAAAACTAGCCTACTTTTGTGTGTTGTAAATTCCGAACAAATGTACTTTGTATCCACTTTACCCTGGATCGCCCCTTTCGCTGCCACACAACTCTGGTTTCAATAGGTAATCTTGGGATCACAGAAAGGCTCTTTTATCATCAGTGTTTCCACAAAATTTCGCCTGCGGCGGATTTCGCAGTCTTCACTAGTTAGACAAACATTGCCTCACTGAGTTGGCGTTTGAGGCTTGCAATTTTGGGGGGCTAACTATGTTAAAGCTAGAATTTGCATGGGAAGTAGTTAAATGTTGCCAGAAAAAATGTAGATTTAAGAAATTTCACCTGCGGCGCCCTAATTAACCATAGGCACAGCCGTTAGCGACTGCTATGCAGCAACACTGTTTTTGCGATTATTTCAAGTCCTGAAAAACTGGAAAGGTCTTCCAAAGGTAAACGGTTAGTGACGGCGTAGCCTATCCATGGAAAAAACAGAAGAGGAAAAGCCTGAAAACGCGCCAATTTTTCTCTTTAGAATGGTTTGTATATACTCTGCAACTTTTTACGTTGTAGCTTCATGAAGGCAACTCGCTGTGTTTTTGCAAATTTTTTTTTTTAATTAAGTAAAAATCAGGACCAATTTGGTCAATTTCACCCAGGTGTCCCCCCCCCCCCCCCCCCCCCCCCCAATGAAGAAAGGCTCGGGACGCCCCTGCTTAAGACAGAAAGATGACTACTGTAGACTCATCGAAACTTTTGTCACTGACAACTAAAAAGCCTCTCATTATATGCCCCAAGTTTCGATCGGATAGAAGCGAACATTTGAGCAGGAAACTCGGCAAGATGGGAAACGACTTGGACCGATGCTCTCCTTCCTTTCCGGGTTCTGAAAATCATTAACGAAAATTTACAAATCGAAATCGGTTCTATCGTATTCCGTTCAACTGATTTCGCACGGCTAAAGGGATCTATTTTCGTTCGTGTTTGTTTTATTGTTGTTTTAAAATGTACTGTACATGTAGCGGCGTTCTTTGTCACGGGATTTCTGACCGGTGATCTCCGGTTATTCTTATAAGGCGTTTTTGCATCCACCGGTGACTAACTCACCAGTCTTATAACCCGTTTTTGAACTAACCGGTTTCCGGTTTCACCTCACCGGTGCGGACTAACCAGAACCTGCTCGGCTTTACCGAGAAGTTGGCAAGTTTTCATCAATATTTTGTGATTTCGCGCGAAACCCAGAATTTAGGCTGTTTTTGCATTCATCAATGACTATTCATCGGTGAACCCAAAAACGCGTTCCAAGAGAAGAACCGGACACCGGTGACAAAAGACTAGAGACAGCCAGGAGTGCAACGAACGCAGCTTGTTTTTTCACTGAAGAGCTAATTGTTCCAATTTTCCACCAGGACATACATTTGCATCATTCCACTTCAAATTTCCCTGAAGAGAAAAAAAAACCCACGGATCAGCTCCTGCTCCTATACAGTAACTCTCGTTATGTCCCTCCTGGCACACTAATAAATGCAAAGTCCATACCGACGACTTAACCAATCACAAACGACGCGGGAGGGGGGGGGGGGGGGGGGGCTTGATTGTGAAAATACTCTCCACGGGTGGATCAGGTTTAGCTCCTCAGCGAAAGCATGAAAACTACCGTGAAAGGAAAATCGAAAATAGGCGGACTGGTGATTGCACGTGTTACTTAAAGCGTGTTCCACCGTTCTAACAATACTAACTATTAGTTACTATTTTCGTTCCAACCTCGTAAAAAGTTACTATTTGCTTACCATGCTCGAGAGCGTAGAAAGCGTGGTAACTACGCATCTCTGTAACGTGAATGGTCGGATTCGCCCGTGGCATGATATTCTGCTGGAAAATAGAAAAATCGTTCCAGCCTTGACGGCGAAAAGCCGGAGTTCGTGACGTCATGTGTAGTAACTAGGGTAAGTAGGGTGGAACACGCTCTTAGAAGTAAAATTTTGGAATACTATTAGGTTTCAGTAATGCTTTAAGCTTATAAATAATCCTTCAGCCCAAGCTGACTGGGAATCATATCTGATAATGCAAAACGGATACGTCAGCTGTGGGAAACACAAGTTCGTTTTTCTAACTTGAGCGGTTTTTAGCCTGAGAGGACCCTTGCCAAGAAGGGCCGAAATATAGCTCCAATAAAATTCAGCTGACGTATCCGTTTTGCACTATCAAATATGCTTTAAGCTTCATATCGAACCGAGACCGGTGGGAAGTGAGAGATACAAAATTCGTCAACTGTTCAGGGAAGGCCTCTAACAAACAATAGAGACAAAACATAGCAAACAATAAATGTATATGAAACTGTCCAATAATACACACAACAAACTGTAACTGAAAAACTCCAACCGTAAGTAAAACACGCGCTAAAACTGCCAAGCCCCAACTCATCAGGAGCGGGCGACGTCATCAACGTTTCTGCCTATCCCTTCATGTAACTCGAAAGCTTTCAGAACTTGGCAGGTCAATCAATCCAGACAACTCATTAACCACTTTAGAGAAATCCCAGACCACCTTCATACACGTAATACAAATTATGCCAACTCAGGACGGCCTCTAGAAATAGCATCGAGAGATTCTAAATCTACGAAACGATAAATTACCCGCAGTAGCAACAAAAAAGACTTCGCGTCAGTCGGGAGAGGAAATACTGGAACGCTCGGCGAGGATGGAGCTACTGTTTAGGCGGCTTTATTTTTTGCTCTTCACTCTTGTACCATAATGATTTCGAATGTCTTTTATTAGTAACTAAGTTGTAATGTAATTTTCTTCCACGAAGGATTAGGTCGACCAATCAATCTGTTAAAAAGAAGAAATATTTGAAATAACAAATTTAAAGAAAAAGGGAAGAGTAATCGGTGTCAATAGGAGCGATACAAAAAAGAAGAGGGCCATAGCAATGCGTCAACTCGCGGAGATGGGAAGTAGCCTACTGCGTGGTCACCAACAAACTGCTTCTCCTTGAAACTAAGAATATGGGAACTTGGGCCCTAGCTATCATGACCTTCGTGCATTTCCCAAGACTGTATCAAGAATAGCCTAGCCTCAGTCACATATGTAAATAAAGTAAAACAATCAAGATATTTTTGTTTTAAAAGGGCTTCAGCAAAATAAAACGAGAGCGACGTAATAAATGCTGTGAAGTGTAGTTTTTTCTATTATTTTTGTCTCGTCCAATTGGCTATTATAATATTCATATACACAGAGAGACCAAGAACAAATAATCAGATAGAGCCTCTGTCTTTCGTACCATGCAGCGACTCTGAATACCCCGACAAAACTGATCGGACCAAGAGGTACCTACTGTAACTTTTTACCCGTCTACTCTACTTCCATCTTCGCCGTTGCACGTCGCACAGAAAGAAAATGCAGGAGGCATGCTCATAGCGCTGACCCACTCTTGAGCGCGTCCAAAGAACCAATCAGCTTTGTCTTCTACTTTTCCTCAAGGTGGTTTCGCACCGATATAGCTAACTGTCGAGGTAACGAAACGTGATGTGGCGCGAGGCTACTAACCTCCGCTCATTCGCAGCGGACAAGGTACGGGGAAATCCTCGACTCCGCATAGTCATAGTACAGAGATAGGGAGAGGCGGGTTCTGTCTGATTATTTGTTCTTGGAGAGACTAAGTCGTCTATCAAGTAGACTTTTTCAGCAGTTGGGCTCCACGGAATGACACGAAGGCACTTCGGTTAACATTAACGTGTTATCGAAGGCCTTTGAATTAACACGAAGTTAATCAGATTTTTAGGATTAACAGATGCATAGCATAGCCTAGAGTCTCCGAGCCAAACACCCTTCATCATTGCCGCCAATGTCAACGAAATAACGGAACAAAAATCACTGGCAGTGTTGTCACTTGATCATTTATTGCAGTTTTTAGAGAAACTTTAGTGGTTCTGTCGCTATTCGTTCATGAAAGAAGAGTTTTCACTTGGGTTGTTTAGCTGCTTCCTACTCAATCAAACAGCCTAGCTCTAACCTGACTGGGGTACTGTTAACTGGGATCAGGGATTCAATCAACAGCGGCACATAGATGTCTGGGTCTTTAACCTCATCCTCCACCAGCGGCACCGCGGCGCCCCGTTGGTCTGAAGCTGGAACTACCACCGCCGCCCATCAACGGATTATACTCTGAAAGAATTGCTTGAATGAATGAAATTATCTCCACCAAGACCGTGAAGGTCTACCAAAAGGAGGGAACACTTACTCCACAAAACGCTCCAGGTCCTCCATAGCCTGCTTGAGGAACTTCCCAAGCAGACGAAGGTCACCACATTTTATTCCCCCCATAACCTTAACCAAATCCTCTTCCTCCATCCTATCATTCCCAAAAATCTCTTTACGCAAATCATTTAACTCAACGCATCTATGCCACCCGATGCAAAACATCCTCCCCTACTGAACCACACATAGGGCAGAAGTAAGGACCAGAACATAACTTAAATTTACCTACAAACTTTCTTCTTTCCCCCAAAGGGAGAGAATACACCCGCAGACTTACTATCCACTTTAGCTCCTCTGGTCTAAGTTAAAAAATCGGATCGGAGCAAAGTATAGGGCAATGATACGCTTCGCGCTCCTTTCCACACGCTGAGAGCGTCAAATCCGGTCGGAAAATGTGAGATATGTACAGTGAGATATGTACCGACGCAGAAAGCTTTTGCGCCGATGCTTTTCATAACTGTAAATTGTAATATTCGGATGGCATATCAAGCCATGACGACCAGCTCAGCAACTGATCGACAACAACGGACTCCATTAAACTCCTAAAACTTTCGGGGAAACTTTGAGTGTTCTTAAGGATATTATTTTACAATTACTTAAACTAAGAAACGACCAACTCGGGTCAAAAGGGATACAATAAATAATAACAAGACCAAAGGTTTCGATGGGATCCCAAAAATTTAATATCTGATCCAGACAATTGGGTCTGGTAGATATGCGGTATTCGCCAGACTCCTTGAACATTTTCACTATTAAAATTTAGAAACAGAGTAAGGTCAATGGCTAATCGTCTGAGAAAACCAAGTTGGGATATGGATTCAGCATGTGTGTTACCCCTATACATCATATATACTTTAAGGAAACCGATCAAACTTCCTGCCCTACTCTGCCAAATTTCCGGTCACGGTCGGATTCCATGCGAACTACAAACCTAAAGCTCAAAAACGAATTCAGCATGTTTTCTTACCCCTATACCGAACCTCTAATCAACTTTAAATAAGACTCTTACTTTTATCAAATTTTCTGGTTTTGGCCGGATTCCACGCAAACTATTCGTCCGGAGAGAAAATAATTTTCATACTCGGATTCAGCATGCCTCCTTGCCGGTACATGGAAGCTCTAATCAAGTTTAGATAAACTTTAACTCATAATAAATTTTCCGTTTTTAAGCAGGATTCCGGGCGAGCTATACGTCCGGGTAGAAAATGGTTGTCATATACGGAACCAGCTGTCATCTTACCCCTAAATCAAACATCTAATCAACTTCAAATAAAAAGTTTATTTTTAACAAGTTTCCAAGTTTTGGACGGATTACCTGTCCCGCGAGAAATGATTTTCATAAACAGGTTCAGCATGCATTCTTACCCCCTAAATCGACTATCTCATTAGCTGTTAAAAATATTTTGTTCGCTCCTAATCTGAACCCCCTCCCACTCCTAAATATAGGGCTACAGAGCCTATCTACGAAGAAGACTCGTCCCTTGACCCAAATAACCCTCACACCGAGTTTCATCACAGTATATCATTCCCTTCGAGACTTATCATGCTGACAGACGGACGGA
This sequence comes from Branchinecta lynchi, assembly GCA_023053575.1. NCBI lineage: Eukaryota > Metazoa > Arthropoda > Branchiopoda > Anostraca > Branchinectidae > Branchinecta > Branchinecta lynchi. The sequence goes on along the minus strand of JAKZAP010000006.1, from coordinate 436,406 downwards.
CAACTTTTACGAAGTCATAGGTATCCCTCCACTTACGTTTTGGGATCCCAGAAACACTGCAACTGTCTAACCATACCAGAAGGGTACAATTATGTTTATTTTAGCGAGGAGCCTCGGCGACGCAGGTTTAGCCTAACTTAAGGAGGGTTTTCGCGAGCTGGAAAGCAAAGTCGGAATCACTTTTTTAATGGATTTCGCGCTACTTCGGAAAGTTGCCGAACTTTCCAGCCGGGTTTTCCCGCTTTGGAACTTTCCCGGAATGTGATTCTACGAGGTTAGTGGAAAGCTCCGCGGAAAGTTGAATGTTTCGGCGGGAATCTCGAAGGTGTGGAGAAAAACTGTGCAAGTATCACTAATAAATAGAGTTTCCAAATTCCTGCCCCTATTAGCCTAGTACTATTAGGGTATATATTTGTCCCTTTATGTTGTTTTTTCCCCTTATATGTATGGTATGGTAAAATCTTTCTGGTCTTATTTTTTAATTTTTTGTAATTTACAATAGTTTGGTAGGGAGTAAAATTTAAATTTATGGTTGAGGTTTGTAGGACAGACAAACATAAAAATAAAATGTCTTAGGGGGGAAGAATAGTAAATACAATACGGGCTTATTTTCAAAAGTTAAGTGACGTAAATAGTTAAAAATGGGTAAAAATAGATTAAAATTAACGTCACTGAGGGAAGGAGGAGTAGCCACAAAAAGTACGAAAGAAGATTTTTTTTCTTTTCTTTTACGTAATATAAAAATAAGTTAAATTATGGCTACGGGTTAATAAAAAAAAAAAAAAAAAGTACTATTAGGGTTGACATAAAACTGATTCAATTATTCAATCAATCAAGTTTAATCCAAATAGCGAAAAGCTAGAAGAGGACTAAAAATTTACTAAATACACATAAACGAAACAAATTAACTAATACACTTACAAGACATGACCAGAAATAAAATGTTGAATTAAAACTTTTTCGAATAAATATGGTTCACCCTGGGTTAACTTAACGGTTCTTTGATTATCTTATATTCCGTCAAAGTCACCTTAATAACGCTTGCCATTTCTTGTATTTATTAATGATTAATTTATTGATGATAAAATACAAGAAATGGCAAGCGTCATTAAGGTGACTTTGATGGAATACAAGAGAATAAAAGAACCGTTAAAGTTCTAATCCAAACATTCAGCTTACCTTTTCTTAGTAATCGCATGCCACAGGTTTATTTTGAATTGAACGCGATTGCCGGGTTGCTGTTTCGGCTAGAGAAAAAACCCACGCCGAAAGTCTTCTTTTCTAGATGACGAGATTTTCCAGGATTGATTAGCAAAGAATTATAAGACCTAATTAATAATTTTTGTATGTCTTCAGAGGTACCACACTGGTCTTGGCTTTTTAATTTATTTGTATTTGTAATAAACAGTTGAAGAATTAGATGGAACTTATTACTTTGACCCTTGGCTCCCTACGTGCCATAACAGCTGTCCGGGATAATCGGCTGAGATTTAGTCCAGACTTTAATTTGCTCATTGCTTTGCGGTGTTTTTAGTGGTTTTAAACATTCATACTGACAGTAGGGATGGTTAACATTGTGTATGTGGTAGAAATACCATTTTTTGTGGCCCGCTTTAAGTGAACCTAGGGTGAACCATATTTATTCAAAAAAGTTTTAATTCAACATTTTCCCGGCGATAGCGTTTTCGCGATCAGTCCGGCGGAAAGTGGATCGCTTCCCACAGTATTCGCGATGCGCTTCGCTCGTCGAAAATCGGTTCTGAAATCTTGCAAAAACCCTCCTTTAAACAACTATTCTTACCTGGCTTCAGTTTCGGTTTGTTGGCAGGTTTACGCCCTGCTGAAGATTCCGACGCAGGTTCTTCCACTACTCTAGACTTGGACTTGTATCCTTGGCCAGCTTGGTGTCTGTCCCAGTCTTGGATTAACTCTTTACACTTTTCTTCAGCTTTCTAGAAGGAAGTCAATGTCAAATTTCCCCTTCAATCCAATAGGAACTGATTATACCAAGTCCCACAAAAATCACCTCACCCCCAGGACTCCACCGAGGTAGCCGCTAATAATAGAATCTTTCATTGCATTTGCAACTGTTACACTGTTGCATTTGCAAATGTTACACTGTTGCATTTGCAACTGTTGCACCATTACGGGATAACAGTGTTGCTCTTTCACAGGGTTCTACGGTCAAAAGCAACAGCGTCCACAGTTTTCACCTTTTATGTATTGTTCAAATATGTATAATAAGCTGCATACCGCTATAGGTAATGTTTACTTGTCTTATCACACACCATTGTTCAAACTGAAAGTAAAAAGCTCTTTTTACTATTTTATTTCAGTCCATAAGACCATAACAACAACAAAAAAAACATACACTAAAACAGACACTGAGCAAAAATACAAAAGAAATCTACCCCATGCAAAAGATATCCAGGAGGATAGTCTTCCATACGGGTAGCGCATCGAAAATGGGTAGGGCAGCAAAAGCCACCATATCATTATCACAGTCTTTTAATCGGCAAAACATAGCAACATTAGCTTTGCGGCGCAGCTTCTTCAGGGTAGCAACTCTTTTCTCAACCATTGACCACTGACACTGCATCGTCTAGCCAAACGGAAAAAATTCCGAAAACCCGCGTTGTAAACAACTTGCAAAGCGGACAAAGACCAAGCATGGGCAGAGGGAAACCAGGCCAAGAACAAAAAACTGGTAACAGTAAGTCTTGAAAAGGCGGTCCTTTACAGGCTCGTCTACTACTTACTGCTTTTAATCATGCGACGCTCAGTTAGGACAAAATATATTGGTAAAGCAAAAGAAAATTTGGTCCTTACTTCTGTCCTATGTGTGGTCATTAGGATAAAAGCGTAGTTCAGTCGATGTGTGATTGTGCGGAATTGAATGAATGGAGAAAGGAGGTATTTGGTGAGATTGTATGTAATGAAGAATGCGACGGTAAGGATGATGAAGGATGATGTTTTGTTACTGTGAAAATACTTGGAGGTTATTTGAGGCTTGCGATGGAGCATAGAGCGAGATTTTCAGAATAGGAGCAGTGTGAGTGGTTTTATTTATAAAAAATTTGTTCAATGGCCCACGGTTTTTTGGGAGTAATACATTCTATTCTATTCTATACCACACCGATCCAGTTTTCGAGCTTCTAAAGATCAGAAAAAGTGTTCCCACTACTTGAAGTACACATGTACAATAACGACCATTTTATTGTTAAAAATCTACTAAATCAACGTATAGACCGCAGTGATTTTCTTGCTAGCAATAAGCAGTTGTAAAAGAACAAAACGTGTTCTTTCACTGAAAAAGTCAGAACTTCAGCTTCCAACAAATTAGAACTTTTGCGCTCTCGGTGGCAACGCTGGACAAGCTCCGCTTTACTCGTCCCGCTGGCGAGAGCAAAACTTTGGTTTTGTTAGTAATTTATTCGCTCACACTTTTCAATTTCAATTTATTTTTTAATAGAGCAAAACGTATCTCTCGTGGGCAGAGCCCAAATACGATGTTTTTTTCAGTCATACACAAAAATAAAATAAGTTGTCAACAGACAAAAAAATAACAGGGCAGAAAAATGCTAAAGATCATTGTACAATATTACGAAGCTCGGCACAAAGCTTCTACTGTAGCGCATAGTGTTACAGTAGATTGTGGTCAGTTTGGGAACCTTCTCAGCCACTTCTCGGGGGGACGAGATCTTACAGGAACAAAGGGTGGGGGAAGGAATGAACGGTACATGGGGTGCTGGAGAAGGGATGAGCCAAAGTTACGGCATAGTTTTTCACGGCGGGAAGAAAGGGATTAAATTTTAAATTCTTTGAGGTGTCAAAGGATTTGCCACGTCTGCTTCCAAGATTTCTACAAATGCATCCTCGTTTCCTAGGTGATCCAGTGCTTCCTCGACTACCTCAACGAGGTAGTGGACTGTGCTAGAGTCTTTAATAAAAACCGTATTGGCACGGTGGATACCACGATCACTTATCACGGTCGGGACCGTGGTATCTGAATATCAGTTGCGACGGTGATTGGCAGGTACCACGATAACGTCTTTTGACGTGGTATCAAATACCATGGTATCTGCAAAAACCCAACTCTTGATAGTTGTTTATCAAATACGAGCAACATGGCGAAAAAAGCTTGTTGGTCGCATAAACTCACTTGTGGGCTTCTCGAACGTTCGCGGAAACACTCTTCCCGAATTTCGAGCCCCAAATTCTTTGTCGGATCGCTCAAAAACGCATTATATTTCTTCTGAGTTGATGGAAAAAATTAGTTTATTGCTAACTAGTAACTACGTAAACCATGTACCTACCATACTTTGTTAGCCTGCATTAAAAAAATCGTTTCAGTCAGTGCTCATCTCTTACGGTCTTATTAAACGAAATATTTCAAACCTATCCTGGAAAAATGAAGTCTCCACTCAAAATTCTTCTTTCTTTGAAGGTTAAGGGAAAAAGGGCTGAAACAGGACAATCTAGTTACCTATCAGTTATTCACTAAAAGAGGCTTGAAGACCCGCTGAAAATGCGTTACTTCGTTGATCCGCTATTCACGAATAATAAATTTTCATATAGTGGAATTTCCGTGTGATTTGTGGTATCTCTACGCGCTTGTACCTTTATTTAATCATACGATGGGCAAGACTTTGAGGGATGGAGGGACTAATTCATTCGGGGTTTTTAGGCTTCAAAACCATTTGTTGTGCCCGGTGAAAGCTGTAGAGGATTATATTTCCCAGGTTGTTCACTTGGGTCTTCATTTAGGATACGGTTTTTTGTACCGTGACATAAAAGGTGATAATCTTTACAACCGCCCGGTTTCTTATTTTTGTATTTATAGGGCCCTTAAGGAGGCCCTCGACATTTTGGGCGTTAATGAGGGTGAAACCCCACACAGTTTACGCGCCGGAGGAGCGATAACTCTAAAAACGGCGGGTGCAGATATGGAGGAGATAATGTCGGTCGTAGGTTGGAAATCGTTGGCTACAGCAGAGTATTATATTGCATGGAAAAGAGTTATGTCATCAGAAGGTCATAAAGACAAGTGGGACAGTCTTATATTATCATCTGATAAGTATGAGGGTTTGAACAAGTTGAAAGGGTTTTCTTCGATGTTCCCGTAAGTGTCATAAATCTTGTTTGTATTTGTTATTATTAAATGGTTGTATTAAAAAAAAAAAAAAAAGTAGTTTAGAGGACAAAGATAGGAAAATTATCAGGTTGTTTATAAATTGAACGGGTCGTTTCTGATGTTCCCGTAGTTGTCATAATTGTGTTTTGTTATTAAGGAGTTGTAGTTACAAAAAAAAAAAAAAAAAAGGGAAGAAGTTATTACCATTGTTGAGTATGGGCGTCTGATAAGGATGGGCCAGGGAGGGTTAGAGATATTATAAAAGGGAGTGTCAGGAATGTGTGGCGGAGATTTGAGATAGCCGGGTTGGGTTCGGGAGGGTTAGTTCACATACCCTATCTTATTAAGCTGCCTGGTTGTAGTAAGGTGCAGGATATAATACTATCCTGCGCGCTTGCGGAGGCAGGCAGTGCAAACCAGTTGTTTCTCACTATTCTGGTTTGGGAGGAAAGGAAGTTTGGCGAGAGTACCGTACCGTTTGATTTGGAGGATAATGGGTTTTGGGGCATTATATAAAAAAAAAAAAAAGAGGGAATAAATTAAACTACAGCAAGGCAGTTTGTTTTCGTGATAGCCCACCGGGACATTCACGGAGGGTTAGTTCACATACCCTATCTTATTAAGCTGCCTGGTTGTAGTAAGGTGCAGGATAGAATACTATCAGTTATTCACTAAAAGAGGCTTGAAGACCCGATGAAAATGCGTTACTTCGTTGATCCGCTATTCACGAATAATAAATTTTCATATAGTGGAATTTCCGTGTGATTTGTGGTATCTCTATGCGCTTGTACCTGTGTTGTATGCTTGACAAAAACGCCTTACGAAACAATATTTGTTCAAGCTTTGAGCTACGTTCCACGAGCTGGTCACTGGCCTCTGAAAAGCCGCGTTTGTAATGATATTCAAATTTTCCGCTTCATAGTAGAATTTTGTGTTGTGAGGACGGCTGTAAATATTCTGAACGTCAGACTAGAACAAATAGTGAAAAATTAAAAAGTTATCTAACACATTCCAAATAATGCAGTGTACTCAGTTCAATGATAAAAAATAAGTTGGCTTTTCAGTTAAACTTTAAGCGGCGAAGTTTAATTTTATAAGTTATCTTACTTAACATTAGCTACTTAACCTTTTCTTTGTAATATGAAGTTCTTCCGAATACGGACATCTCTATCTAAGTTTTCTTCGTTTGTATGTGCGTCTCATTACGTCCATCAATCTGTTGGTTCTTGGCTAGACGATTGTCAGTTAATCAGGAATAGCTACGTTCTTCGTCACGGGAGTTCTCACCGATGGTCTCCGGTTATTTTTATAAGCTGTTTTTTGGTCCAGCGGTGACTACTCACCAGTCTTATAACCCGTTCTGGAACTAACCGGTGTCCGGTTTTATCTCACCAGTGCGGACAAACCAGAACTTACTCGGGAGCTCGGCTTCACCGAGAAGTTGGCAGGTTTTCGTCAAAATTTCGAGGTTAGCATGAAACACAGAAGTTAGACCGTTTTTGCACTCTCCAGTGACTACTCACCGGTGAACCAAAAAACACATTACAAGAGAAGAACCGGGCACTGGTGAAAAAACACCAGAGACAGCCTAGAGTGCAACGAACGCAGCTAATGTGCGCTGTTGGCTGTTGACTCCTCAGTTTTGAGGAATCTGCAATTAAATAAATAAATAAAATAACTAACTGATCAAGAACCGCAACTTTACCTGTTTTTGGAGTTCTGCATGCGCATGCGCCTGCTGGTCATACTTCTCCTGCATCTTTCTTCGAGCTGCTTCCATGGCTTCCTGTTTAGCCAAGACCGTATCTGGGTCTACAAATAAAAGTCTGTCATTCTTATCTTCGAACTATTCCAAATTAAGCCCATTCCCGTTTCATTTTCCCTCTTGCAACAATCTCTGCTACACAACTGCATACCACATTGCAAGCCTCCAGTCCTTATCTGAAACTTTCACTGATGGCATTTTGCTGATTTTGCTATATCCAGAGGCTGGATCCGCGTTCCCCGACGACGACTATATTGCACGTCTGGAGGTGGCAGCACGGTTCTCTGATGGTTATGGTCCATGGGAAACAGTGCTGTGACCTTGGAACGGGGCTCCCACCTTCATCTGGCAAACACGCTGACTCGTAACCTAGGCTATACATAACATTTAGGCAAACGTTATATGGCACAATTTTGTGCCTTGCAAAGCGTCAGCGTCTTCCCGATACAGGCGCTCGTTCAGGCAATGTTTTGTACATTACATGAACATGTAGGCATAATATAAAGAGCGACAAATCGCAATGAAATCGCCAATTAATATGACTATGTAACAAAATCCTATGTTTATTTATTTATATGTAAAGATATTATACAGGAAATAAACGTTATCTTATCCCGTAGCATAGACGCACCAAATGTACAACTGATGAAACCACTCATAAAATCTATGGAGCGTTATCTCCAGTCATTTGTTCCCTATTTTGTAAAGTATTTTAACGGATCGGAAACCTGAATTTAAACTGACTAAATATGCTTGTTACTGGATTGTATTTTAAAATCGTAACATATACGTGATTATTTAGATTATGTTGACCATGTATGATCCACCATTTTTTTAAAAAAAGACAGGAATTAAACGAATCAGAATAAATAGATAGACAGATAGATATTTAATGCATAAAAGCCAACAAGGGCCATCACACCACAACAACAAAAGAAAAAATGTATAACAACAAGAACCCTATGCCAATATTGAAATTTACAGGTAACTTGGTCCCTCGTGCTAATTTGACGGTTTAAAAATAAAATCAATCACACACACGTGGGCTATGTTTTATCACACAAGAGGTTCCAGGTAACAAAATCTATTTTATCCAGATGACTTAAACTCTACCTTTATGATGTGCTGCATCTTCATTCAACCGCTGCCTTCTCTCCAAATATTCTTTTATGTATGTGCTACAATAATAGACTATTCCAATGAGCAGTAGAACGAACCATGGACTGGTGAGAACATCAAACACACTATTTGTTGAGGAATGAAGACCAGCTGGCCCATCTGAAAGCATATAAGATAAAAATGGTTTTAAGATAACGGCTGACTGACTGTTTTAAGTAAATAAAATATAAGTAAATATAGAATGCTGATGAAGTATTCACGCCTCTCGATTTCACAAAAAAAAACACAAAGAAGTTCATTTACTGACAGCTTTGGTTCCAGTAGTCTAACTTAATCAAAATTCCCTTGGCTAGGGAATTTTGATATCAAACTTGTCATCCTGATGCATACTATCTATAGCTTGTCTGAATTTGTTGACTTCCTCTGCATCGACTACTGAAATAATAATAATAATAATAATTTATTGAGGCCCGCTATACAACAAATGAAAGAGCGGAGTAATAGAAAGAAAGAAAAATGAATGGATGATAACTGAGGGAAGAGAAAACTGAGGGATGATAGAAGGAAATGCCTTAGATACAGTCTAAGGCATTTACATTCCCTCAGGTCACTTCCTCAAGATCGAGTATTATCTGATCTATAATTGACGGGCGTATTTCTCACTATCTCTTTCTGCAGCAATCTAAGAAGTAAAATTCTAGTGTAAAGTTGTAGAGTAAGATTCTAAACAGCAAGAGCTTGCATAGCTTGTAAAAAGCTGAATCAACATTATCTCTGCCCTCCTTCTATAAATGTATGTTGTTCAGCTGAGGTTTCTTTTCCTTCATTTCAATCAGATTTCAATGGACAAATTATGTTGGCAGTCTAGTACACTAGCCCTTTTTCAGTCACGGTGCTCAAACATCTAGCACCATGCCTGAGTACTAGACGTGAGCACTGTACTTTGAAATTCATGCATGGTGCATGGATTTCAGCATACAGCGCACACATCAAAAAGCACAATTCCTACTGTTACACACTGAATACCGGCTCGACAGGACTGTAATACTACCATCAATTAGAGAAATCAAAAACAATCCTTTTGGTATTTTTCTAAACACAAACAAAGCAGCATGGCAAGCTGATGATTGAAATGAAAACAACAACGGCAGAGCACTCTATCTTTTTCCAATGCGAGCGCCACGAGAGCCAATATCCCGCAAGGCTGCTAGGCAGCGCTATAGCTTGTGGCTGTGTAAACAGGAACCGAGGGTAGTTCTCTTGATGATTCATTACTCATTTCTCTTGAGGAGCTGGCGTAGGTTTGTTGTTTTCATCCCGATCATCAGCTCTCCACGCCACTTTGTTTGTGTTTAGAAAAATACCTAAAGGATTGTCTTTGTTTTCTGTAATTGATGGTAGTATTACAGGCCTGTCGAGCTGGTATTTAGTGTGTAACGATAGAAATTGTGTTTTTTCATGTGCGCACTGTATGCTGAAATCCATGCACCATGCATGAATTTCAAGGTACAGTGCTCCAACATCTAGCACTCAGGCATGGTGTCCCAGCATGGACAAGGCAACGTCTGGAAGCTTTCCACTCTCCGAATGTTGATTCCCACGAGGTAGTGAGGAAAGCCAGATTAAAGGAACTGTACAGGTACCTTCAGTTGACAGGGAGGCTAGACAGGTTTTAAGGTAAGAACGGCAGAAAAAGCGGTAGAATGAGTGATTTTTTATCAATTGTTTCAGTAGAGTGATGTTTTTATCAATTGTATTATAGAGTGATCTATAGCCATTAACTGTGAATCGGGGGATTGAGAAAATGGGCCATTTGTAGCCTGAGTTTTGGCTGGAGTGTCTGGCCCAGGTCTGGCCTACCCCACAGAATAAATAATAGTTATGAGGGGGCTAAGTTTGATTTTGAGAAATTTGACGGATGCTCTAAGCATGGGGGGCAGTCTAGTACACTAGCCCCTTTTCAGGCACGGTGCTCAAAGGTCTAGCACCATGCCTGGGTGCTAGACGTTCAAGCACTGTACCTTGGATTTCATGTATGGTGCATGGATTTCAGTATACAGTGCATACATCAAAAACACAGTTTCTGTCATGACAACTGAGCACCAGCTTGGACAGGGCTGAAATTACTACCATGAATTAGAGAAATCAAAGACAATCCTTTATATATTTTTCACAACAAAAACAAAAGGGCTCGGCTGATGACACATGTGAAAAGCCTGATTTCCTTTTCTACATAGTCAAGGGTTTTGCATGCAAAGTGTCCTGTGCCTCAGCTTTTTCTACCTAGCAGCCAACCAGAATATATATATATCTGATTGGAGACAAGTGTTTCGCAGTAATGAGAAATTTGGCAGTTTTCGTCCGGTTGGCAGCGAAGCATCGGGAGGATCTAATGTAAGTGTTATTAAGCTATATCTAGGATTTTCATTTTTGTTTTTGTTGTTTTGTTTTATTGTAAGTGATTTTTTTATGGTAGTTGCTATGGCCAGTTGGCTTTTTGCAATAAATATCATATCATATGCTCTTGGTGAATAGATAGGGAAAATACATGGAAAATAGATAGGGTGCTGTTAGGTTTTTCATCTCCATCATCATTAGAGCCTTTTTGTTTTTGTTGTGAAAAATATGTGAAGGATTGTCTTTGATTTCTCTAATTCATAGTAGTAAATTCAGCCCTGTCCTGGCCCTGTCCGAGCCGGTGCTCAGTTGTGATGACAGAAACTGTGTTTTCTGTATGCACTGTATACTGAAATCCATGCACCATACATGAAATCCAAGTGAATCCAAGGTACAGTGCTTGAACCTCTAGCCCCCAGGCATGGTGCTAGACGTTTAAGCACCGTGCCTGAAATGGGGCTAGTGTACTAGACAGATGGGGGGGGGGCCTGCCTTCTTGTACCTGATAGGTTACGAGAGACAGTATACCAATTCAACTCATGAGCATTCAACAGATCCTAATTTGCTCTAGAACAAAGGTAATGATAACTGGACGGATACATTGGCAAACTTTTTGCACTGCCCCAAATTTTCCTTCCAAGAAATCAAAGACAAAAGACTCACCCCCATGCGAATCTGGTAATTCGTTCATCTATCCCACAACTGCCAGTGCTGTGAGCTTTTCAAAATGTACGCCGATGCGACAAGTTGTTCGGGTCAATCAGCAGTGTGGAATGGGTTTGTACGCCGAAAATTGACATTTCGAGAAACTACTAAAAGCATTCGAAAAGATACAAAGTATTCGAGAATAGTCTTGATTTCTCCTTGCCGATCCAAAATCTCCGACCTCTTCGGGTATCTAGCGGAAGAAAGGCAGAAGTGGTGTCCCAACTGCTGCCAAAGATTACGGTGATTGATTGACACAGGATTTGAGTCATTGAGTTTGAGTCGTACGGACGGACACGCTTGAGGATCGCTGGCGTGTTTTCAAAAATTGAAAAAAAACTGAAATGCGAAGGGAATATCTAGGAAATTGTCATCCTTATCATGAAAATTTGGAACGGTTGGCTTCTATGCAGAAGCCCCGGTTGTCTGGTAATCTGGAAGGTGAAGCATGGCTTTTAAAGTCAGGCTTCTGAAAGGTGAAGTCCTCGCTTCTGAATACTTCTGATGACTAACTCTCCTTGCCGATGCAAAATAATCTGGTACCTAGCGGAAGAGACGGAAGCGGTATCAGATCTGCTCCCAAAGATCGCTGTGAATGATTGAAACAGGATTTTGAGTTGTTGAGTCGTTAGTGAGACGTTTGCTCGTTCTTCCTGAGGATCACTGGCGAGTTTTGGATTGAGTCATATAGAGTATTTCTAAAATGTAGTTGACATTTAAATTGAAATAAGAACTAAAAAGTGACACAAATGTATTCGAGAATGACACAAATACATTCGCGAATTTAAAAAATTGAAATTCTCGAATAGATTTTTGTCATTTTTTTAGACTAAATTTCAACTTAAATGTCAAATACTTTTAACACAGTATCGGATACTTTTTATCTTTTCCCGAATACTTTTTGTAGTTTCTCGGAGACTAAAAAATCATCTCGAAGACTGTTTATCGATTCTCGAATACAAACACCGATTCCTTGAAGACATTTGAGGTATTCTCAAATACATTTTCTACGTTTTAACCTCAAATTCATTCCATACAGCTGGACGAAACGAAGAGGTGCAGCTTGCGAACACCTTAGTATCATTGCCCACTCTCCATGCCGATGAAGAATCGCCGGAAGAGCTAGAAGCGTCACCACAGCTATCCAAACGAAGGCCGTGATTGGTTGACACAGGATTTGAGTCATCGTTGATGACTAACTCTTTGTGTCGATCAAGTCGCCGTGTGCATAGCAAAAAGCTAGAAACTTCACTGGCGCGACACGCAACAAACACTGTTGATTGGTTGACATAGGATTTGAATCAGCTTTTCACTCGCGAGGTTCACTGGCGTATTTCGGACTCTATAAGGAGGGTTTTCGCGAGATCTTGGAATCACTTTCCGACGAGCGAAGCGCATCGCGAAAACTGTGGGAAGGCGGTTCCTGGAATAACTTTCCAGTTTCCCGCTGGAATGGTCGCGAAAACGCATGGAAAGCTGATATGGCCGGTTAAATGTTGTATTCGAAACTTTTCCGAATAAATATGGTTCACTTAAGGCGTATTCTCGCCGTTCCCCGAGGACTCCACTTTAAGAGTCCCCGCGTTTTTCTTTGTCCCGGGGACTCACTCCCCGTATTCTCGCGAGTTCCCACGGACAGAGATTGCTCCGAGCATCGTCACCATCATCAAAAAGGACTCCCTTTCAGATTCGGAGGGGAATCACTTTTGGTGTAATTTAAAATTAATTAAAAACAGTCAGAATAAACAAAACCAAAAATAAAGTGGATCCAGAGTAGTTTTGTCAACTGCATATTTTTTTTACGAACAAAATCGATTTTGGAAACATTCCCGTATTCTTGCTGTTTCTGCACACGGAGTCCGCTTGGATTGACTCCCCCTATTCTGGCCGTTCCCTTTGATTCCCCCAGGAGTCCTCGTGGAATGGCGAGAACACGCCTTTAACGGTCCTTTGATTCTCATGTATTTCATCGAAGTCACTTTAATAACGCTTGCCATTTTTATAGTGATACTTGCACTGTTTTTCTCTACACATTTGAAATTCCCACCGAAACAACCCACTTTCCGCGGAGCTTTCCACTACCCTCGTGGAATCACTGTCCCAGAGCCTCGTTTTTGTTGCAATAGCGCTGCTGCAGCACTTCTTTGCTTTTGTATAATATGCGTTTTTGGATTGACTTTCTTCTTGGTTGAAGCGGCAGCGCTGCAGCATCTTGCAGGGAAGCACGGACTTGGTCGGGGAGCGAGTCCGTGATTCTCGAGAAGCGCTGCCGTCTTCCTCGGAAGCGCTGCAGTGCAAAAACGGATGTAGAAAGAATCGGTCCAGAATCGGCCGAGAAGTGGACCTGCAGCATGCAAAAAAAACGAGGCTCAGGAAAGCTGTTTGGTTTCTAAAGCGCGAAAACCGGTTGGAAAGTTCGGCAACTTTCCAAAGTAGCCCGAAAACCAGTGGAAAGTTATTCCGACTTTGCTTTCCAGCTCGCCAAAACCCTCCTATAGAGTATGCAAGATTTGTTCAGCCCTGGTTCAGCTGAGTTCAAAGCCACTAGTGATCTGAGCCTCGTTTTTGTTGCATGCTGCAGGTGCACTTCTCGGCCGATTCCGGACTGCTTCTTTCTACATCCGTTTTTGCACTGCAGTGCTTCCGAGGAAGACGACAGCGCTTCTCGAGAATCGCGGACTTGCCCACCGACCAAGTCCGTGCTTCCCTGCAAGGTGCTGCAGCGCTGCCCCTTCAACCAAGAAGAAAGTCAAACCAAAAACGCATATTGTGCAAAAGCAAAGAAGTGCTGCAGCAGCGATGCGGCAGCGCTATTGCAACAAAAACGAGGCTCTGATCTGTGCTTGTTTTCCCGTCAACTGAGCGCAGTTAAGGAACTATCTTCAAACATTTTAACTTCTCACTCAAAGGTGTGCCACTGCAGGGATACAATTTATTACAAGCACTCATAATAAAAATTAAAGTGCAGCTATCGACTCGAGCGATAGGCTGTCACCAGCGCGTTACGGAAGATCTTTAAGTCTTTTTTTCCGTGACGATTCCAAGAATCCGGATAATCCGAAATGCGTTTTCTCCGACAACCCAGATTGTGAAAACAGTTTTCAATCCGGATTCCCTCTTGGACCGACGATTCGGGAATCTTGCAACACGAGTGAGATCGTCGGATTGCTGTTTGTAATTTGTGAGGGGTTTGCTGTTTTTCTGATGTATCAGTTATCAAGGATTATGTTCCGGGATTGTCGCGGAATAACGACTTCAGTATCAAAGTCAGACTCCGATTCAAATCCAAGCCATCTGGCACGCAGCTATGATGATCTTCAAGGTGAGTATTTCCGCTCTATGGCTGGCCGCAAAAGAAGTGGAAACCACGAAGCGGCTTGATAGATGAACTCTATAGATGAACGATGAACTCTAGATGAACTCTATCCAGCCGCTTCGTGGTTTTCACTGTTGCGAACTAACAGTCCCTGGGTAATTCGGAGTTCGCCCAAACGCAAGAAGATGCCTTTCGCTGTATACAGCGCGTTCCGCTCTATCGAAATGAAAAGTTCTTTATTATTTCAATAATACCAAACGGGTGTTCGATTGGGTCGCAACATAAAATGTGACATACAGAAAAGACGTAAGCGCACGTAAAAAAACAAAAACAAAAGGAATATATTACTACTGGATCGAATCAAGAAGGTCCAACAGATCCGGCATTTCCGACAACCCAGATTGTGAAAACAGTTTTCAATCCGGATTCCTTCTTGGACCGACGATTCGGGAATCTTGCAACACGAGTGAGATCGTCGGATTGCTGTTTGTAATTTGTGAGGGGTTTGCTGTTTTTCTGATGTATCAGTTATCAAGGATTATGTTCCGGGATTGTCGCGGAATAACGAATTCAGTATCAAAGTCAGACTCCGATTCAAATCCAAGCCATCTGGCACGCAGCTATGATGATCTTCAAGGTGAGTATTTTCGCTCTATGGCTGGCCGCAAAGGAAGTGGAAACCACGAAGCGGCTGGATAGATGAACTCTATAGATGAACGATGAACTCTATCCAGCCGCTTCGTGGTGTTCACTGTTGCGAACTAACAGTCCCTGGGTAATTCGGAGTTCGCCCAAACGCAAGAAGATGCCTTTCGCTGTATACAGCGCGTTCCGCTCTATCGAAATGAAAAGTTCTTTATTATTTCAATAATACCAAACGGGTGTTCGATTGGGTCGCAACATAAAATGTGACATACAGAAAAGACGTAAGCGCACGTACAAAAAAAAACAAAAGGAATATATTACTACTGGATCGAATCAAGAAGGTCCAACAGATCCGGCATTTCCTCAGTGCCACATTCATCCTCTTCAAAAATCAACTGCACTTTCTGCCGGTATTCCATAAGTCGACGATCATCACAGACTCTTGTCCGTTCACTTACAATCCCCTTTTCGGGCACATGATCATCTACTTCCGGCTTATACTTGTTTGTTCCCAGGTCTGTGGCGCTCTCTTGATATATCCTCGTTGGTTTCTGGATTTCTCGAAATGAACCCCCGCAAACAAAGTTTCTTTTTGTTATTATGTCTCCGTCGCTCCCGAAATACCAAATTCCGCCCGGGGGCTCGGACCCTAAAAGCGAAACGTCATAATATGAATATATTATGTTCTTGTTGGGATATGAAAGAAGAATACAAAGGAAAACTCTAGTCTGTTCTTTCTCGTGTGCTAACGACTGATAACATTCCTAAAGGACTCCGTCGTAACGTGTTTTCATTTTTCATGCAATGTCGTCGTAGCACAAACTCTCGCATGGTCGGACACGCATGACATGATACGACAACGAGTACGGAACTCGGATTTTGCACAGCCTGTTTCAACGAACAATCTGGGTAGGTTTCCTTCTCAGTCCCTTCTGCTTGTAACTCCGCCGTGGGACTTACGTACCATCCAACTGAGTGCCGGTGGTTTTAATAATAACAGTTATAACTACCATTCGGTTAACTGATCCATGCCATATTTAAGGCACACCTCGCACTATTTACTGTTTATGCTCAAATACTCAAAATTATCTGAATACTCTTATGTAGCGTTTACACGGACAAGAAATCCCGTCGAGTAGAAAGGAATTTCGGTCGACTCGAAAGGATTCCGTTCGTGAAGACGAGTAGAAAAAAAGTCTAGCGGGACGGGAATCCTTTCATGATGAAAGGAATTCCGGTCTACTTGAAAGGAATCTTGTCGGCGGCGCTGGAAAAAAGTACTAAAAAAGTCTAGCTAGCTTTTAAGAGCAGCAATCATCAGTACTAATGTCATAAATGATATCAAAACATTTTTTTGTTGACAAGTGAATTTGTTTTTGTCAGATTTTCTAGTTTGAAGAATTTATTTTTTCCCTCTGCGTGTGAACGTAATCCTGTCACCAAGATCGGATTCTGTTCAAGTTTTCCTGTACTTGTAAACGCTGCATTAAAGGTAGGCTATACTTTCAACAAATCGTCCATCGCCTTGGATGGTTTAAGTTTCCCAGGCCCGTTGACTTCTGGCAAAATCTCGGCAAAACTCGGATAACCGGTTTAACGCATCAATAGCATGAGCCGCGAAGACTCGTCTGGTGTATAATGCGGATGGAAACTAGTGAACCGGAAATCGTGATGTGTTAGCGGGTTCACAATGTAACACGAAATCTCGGTCTCTGGGTTTAGGAACTAATAAATACTGTTATGGAAGTAGGTTGCATCGGCATTATAGGTACGACAGGTCCTTTAAGGTTTAGTGCCTTCTACTCGCAAGACCGTGATTTTGACTACAATTCCCTTGAGCTGAAAGGCGCTCAGGTGACAGTTTTCAGATAGAAGCGAAAAGATTTCTGCCGTCTAGCCTACAGATTCCTCCTGGTTAGTCTAATCGGAAATTTCAAGATCTGTCATAGGTATTGCGAGAGTACTATTAGACCAGACTATGTCATCACGTTCAACGTCGATTGTACAAATACAGAAGTTTAACGTTAGAATCCTCTTCCCAAAAGCTTTATGAACAGAGAAGGTATAAATTGGTATTAACCCAGTACGAGACGTTACCTGAGTATTCATTCAGTTTAGTATTACAGCGTCCCGATACGCACAGGCAGAATCCTACTTCCTGTATATATGTTGCATATTATCATTAAGACACACTCCCTTGAACTCCTGATTGACTGGGCTACAACAGATTACTGGAATCTCGTTAACGGAAACCTCTTACTTATTTTTTTTTTTTTTTGTATCTCCAGTTCTCCGATGGAATTATAACCCTTGGAAATCCCCGCCCTTCGCTGCTATTCCGTATTGCAAGTGCGAATTTTCAACGCTTTTCGTCTGAGCCGAGTCAGTCAGCCACGGAGCGTAAACTTCGCCGGACGCTTCAATGTCCGCCTAAGCTTTACAACAAGCTTCTTTAAGCTTTCTTGTCAGAAAACTTGTTAAGCTAACATGTCTATCCTTTGTTTCGGACTCCTTTACTTAGGCTAGGTTTTCACACTCTTCTACCACACCCGCACATTTTTCATAAATTTTGCGTCCAACCTCTACTTCGGAGAACCGTAAGCCTGGATAAAGTCGACAATCACCGTCAGCAAAAGCTATTTCACGGAGCAAGTATTGGTATTTTCAGAAAACGATATATCCGAACCATTTTACACAGAAAAAATAACTTCTGCTAAGAGTTGTGCTTTTGGCTACAGGAACAAATGAAGGGGGGGGGGGGGGGTTAAGTTAAAGGGGTATTTTGCCGGCGGCGCATTTTCCTGAATCCGCGCCGAGCTAAACCACTTACCTTTAAGAATAATATGCTCGTTCTTAAAAGATATTCTGCCGTCATCCCGTTGCAAGCCGTCTCGAAGGAGGGTGCTTATCCTGGTAATCTTGTCCTGAAGGTAGTTACAAATTGCTCGTCGGGTTTCTCCCAGTTCCCAATGGCCAAGATGTCCGAAGTCCTGAAAGAAGCGTCACGGGACAATATGTTCAAGAATGCCAGTTGCCTATGTAGAATGAAACAGTCCATGTTCTGGAGCACGAAAATGTCTTGGATCATGTGTTTAAGGTAATACACGTGTGTTATTGAGTGAATCAAAGCTATACACTCCCGCCACAGGACATGGTTATGCCCTCCATGGAAGCATTAGCCTATACATGTTGCTTCGTTGGATGAATGATAAAAATAAAAACGAAGCAAACTGGAAGCCCTGAACCCGTTTGAGAGAGAGAGAGACTTTATTTTAAAAACGACTTTCACAGCGCGTGGCGCCGAATTAGCGCTTCACGTCAGGTAATTTATACACTTATCAGATAAAAACCGATCTTCAACGAAGGCTGAGTCAACACAACAACATAATACATAAATCACTGGTTAATAAGGTTTACAAACGCAGGTATGAAACTCTTCCTGTATCTCTCGTGGATTGGTGGGAGAGGTTGAAGGGTGGGGACTTTCTGGAAGTTGGCTCTTTGAGGTCGGGATCTTAAAGGTTGAAAAGGCGGGGGGAATAATTCTTGGAAACGCGGATTTGTCATGGCTTTATTGCCAAACCGGGTACACAGGAGGGTTCTTAAATTGACAATGCGCTTGTCACTTAAATAATGTAGTCATGTTTATCTACATTGTTTTTTTTAGTGTTTTAAGATGTGAATTTTATTTTGTGTATTTTACTCATGCTCCGCTGTTATACAAGAAGTGGGTCACAAATAAATAAATAAAGCGAAAAACATCAAAATTAAAAATATTCACCGAGGAAGAATCCCAGTAACTAGTCCAAGCGGTCCATGGCCGTACATACGCTGTTCAGATAGTCGGGCTGGCTCTAGACGAGACCCCCCCCCGGTAACAAATAGGAAATCTGTTTGAAAAGAAAAAAAAAAGGTATAGCGTTTATCAATCAATCAATCAATCAAGTTTATTTTCCAAATAGCTTAAAGCTAGAAGACGAATAAGTTGTTTACGAAACACACAGACACGAAACAAATTTTACACGTTATAAGATATGAGCAGAAATAAATGATGGGACGAAACTATGTAAAAACTGTGCAGAAGAATTAGCAGGATACGGAGAAAACTGATTGCCAGTGTCCTCTTGGACTGACGCACGGAAGACGGGAAGGGAGGGGGAATAGATCTGGGGACAACACACTATCTTTGCGATCGCAATTTCTGTCCGTCCGTCGGTCTGTCGGTCCGAGTTTTGCTAGTTCGGGCACTTCCACATAAGCTAGGACGATGAAACTTGGCAGGCATATTAGGGACCCCAAATGATTAAGCTGGAAATAGTCACTTCCCCGATCCGAGCATCGTGGGGGGAGTGGAGGGAGGGGGAATCCGGAATCTGGAGGTATTTATAACTCTTGAACGGGTGATCGGATCTTAATGAAACTTGGTATTTGGAAAGACCTGGTGTCTCAGACGATCCACATAAAATCCGGACCGGATCCGGTGACTTCGGGGGGAGTTGGAGAGGGGAACCGGAGATCTTTGGAAATGCTTAGAGCGGAGGGATCAGGATGAAACTTGGTCGGAAGAGCAAGCAAAAGTCCTAGATACATCATTGCCATAACCGGACCGGATTCGAGCAATATGGGGGGAGTTGGAAGGGGGGGGGGCGGATTTCTGATTAAACGTGAATTCGGTACTTCCTGATGCACTAGGACGATGCAACTGGGCTGGGATATCAGGGACTTGAATAAACCAACTTGACAACAGTCGTTTGCATGATCCGATCATCATGGGGGGAGTGGAGGGATGGGGAGTCCAGAATCTTGTGGCCTTCATAACTGTCGAACGGGCGATCCGATTTGAATGAAACTTGGCAAGTGGAAAGAGGTGTCGTCTCAGATGTTCCATGTCAAGCCCGGACCAGATCAGATACTTGTGGGGGGGGGGGGGGGGTAAAGGGGGACACCGGAATATTCGTGAAATGCCTAGCGCCGAAAGATCGGGATGGAATTTGGTGGGGCATAGGCCTTAAATAGATCGTTGACAGAACCACATCACATCGGGGCTCTTTAGGGGATCGGAGGGGTTTCCGGGAATTCCGGTGATCGCAAGCTAGGGTACTTTTAGATGTGCTAGGATGAAACTAGGCAGGCATATTGGCGACCCGATTAAAGAGACTTAAAGACCTGACACAATGTCCTAGGGAAATTTTTGTTCTTGGATCCAGCCATTTTAGGGGGAGTTAACGGAAGGGGAATCCGGAAATTGCTGACTTGCGTAGTTTGCTAACGGGTGGTCCGATTCGAGTGAAACCTTATAGGTGATAAGAACTAATAAGCTAGATATGCAAATCATGTCTCCGAACCACATGCGGCATTGGCTGGGGTAGCTCGAGGGTAGGACCGTCAACTTTTGGTCAAAAACCAAACGAATGGGCTGACTGGGATGCAAGTTGGACAGTACCGAGTTTATGCTGCCTAGTTTGTTATTTGGCGGCCGGACCGGATCTGGCAACGTAGAGGAGAGGATCAGGCGGAAACCAGAAATTCGTAGAAATGTTCCGATTCCAGTCAAGGTTGAAGGACGAGGTTGAAGGACTTCAGAGATGTGAAGTTTATGTGTCCTAGTTGTATTCGACCACAGTGGGAGGAGTTGGAGGGGGCGGGGGGGGGGGGTTACAGACATTTTTTAGCTCGCGTAGGGGCAAACGGATGGAGTGATTTGAATCAAACTTGGAAAGAATAGAGACCATGTGTCCTAGATGACATGTTTTAGGGTCCGGACCGGATCTGAACACGGTGGTGGTGGGGGGGGGGGGGGGGGGGGGGATATCGGGGTTTCCCGAAAAAGCTTTGACCTGAGATGCCTTAGATAATCTTTAAATGTGGCTGAACCAGATATGGCCCTGGTACGGAAGTTTGAGGGCGAGGCGAACGGCAGTCCTAGGAATCAAACTAGTATGTTGAAATATTTGCCCTAGATTATTCGAGGCAATGAAATGCTCAGGCTCGCGTGAAATTAGATACCTTATTTCTAGGTCTAATCATAGGGAAGGGGGGATTTTGTGATATTCTCATCTACTTTCTTGTACCACCTACTCGTAACAACTGCCATATGAGCTCGTAGCTCTTGTTCAGTGTATCAGTCGTCTAGCCCTCATCCATGGAAACCATCACTTTTACTGTTTGTACGTTTCTAATAAATCTCTCTGTCAGGTTATCAGACGTGGGCTACAAAGATAATAGGACTGAATGAAAAAGTCCAATGTATATCCACCTTTGGGATCCCTTCGAAGCCTTTGATCTTGTTTGAGCTGGAAAAGGGTTATGGAAAAGGAAATGCGACGTTGGGAATAGTCGCGATTGAGCTTCTTCTTTAAAAGAGTTAAATAAAATCAAAATTAAATAAAAATCAGATTTATTTATCGAACAGAGACAAAATCAGGAAAATAATAATCGGTATATCCTGTTTCTAAGCACCCTGTGGCTTAGCTAGTCGCTGGTGACTGAGTGGACGGATGCCCTTTGATTGAGGTGGACTATTCTGTCGTAGTGGTGCAAAGGCCCTATCCCTGGTATGGGTTGTAACTAGGTTTGTAACTAGAAGAATATTTTCGGATTTAAAATAATTAATTAGTATTTATGTTTTTTATTTGTGTTGGAGGGTTCACCGGGGAGGATTGGGGGTTGGTCGGGGAGTTATTAACGGGGGGGAGGGGGGTCGTAGGAACCTAGTCTGTTGTTGATCCAGAGGATTGACAGCCTGACGAGGACCCTTGCCAAGAAGGGCCGAAATATCACTGATGAAAAATCATAGCTGACGTATCCGTTGTAAACATTGTTTGAATAAAGAAGTCCTAGTTTCAGTACATTGGGTGGAGGAGATACCCCGAGTGAGGGACACCGTGACTTACCTTTAAAAAACGATCCTTTACTATGTCCACTGATTTGACAACAGCCTGGTTTACAATAAGTTGGGAAATCCCTTGAATATGGTTGATGGTAACATTCAGAAGCAGGAAAGGATTGCGACACTGCAGTACTTGCTGCTTTACTGCCATGATCATCAAGTCGAACAGCTGAACAGGATATAGTTATGAGAAATACTGACGGCGCATTACGACAAATGAAAGTCTACGCTTAAGTGTCCCTAGATTCGGTAACTTAAGAGTCGTTTGCAGCAAATTCACGTCTGTTCAATTGATCTAGAGCCTGGATAAAGGATAAAGACTTAGCCAGAGCAAAATAACACTATAGGTAGTAGCGCCAAGACTTTACAAAACTGACACACATTCTAATACCAGCGATACTAGCACCGCTAGCGATGGAAAACGTCCCTACTGAAACTCATTCAGATGTTCAACAGTGCTGGCTCTGATAACTTCATATTCTGAACATAGCAAAAAAATTACACAGCCTCCATTGTTTCTTGGTGTATGCAGACCGCAGCTTTGCTTTACTAAAAATTTTTAAGCCCGCAAGTTTGTCTTGCTTTAAATGCCGCAAGCGTAGCGGGCGGCGCTACGATATGGCCGGTTTGCAAAGCATGGAAAGCATAGGTAGTGACGCTACTCATTAGTGTTATTTTGCTCTGGACTTAGCGTAGCCTAAGCAGTCTCTTTTCCAATATCACTACATACTGGTCGACTCTATGATGGTTCGAACCTCGATCAGGTTTTGCCAGTAAAACTTCTGCAGTTTTATCATAAAGCTAAAAAGATCGGAAATCAAAAAAAAAAATCTTTTGCTAACTGTTAAATTTGCTCTTACCACTCGTCAAATTTCACTCGGATCTGATAACTTCCGGAAATCCCCCATTCATCTCCCCTACATAGGTCTTATCCCGTCCAGAACTCAGATTGCAGATCTAGGGCCCGTTTAAGTTTAATCATTACCCTTCCATTTGTTTGATCCCTAGCTACGTGTATCAACAAACTTTCGGACCCCCTCCAACTCCACCCTCTCCTGCGGTCGGATGCGGTTCGGATAAATAAACATAACATCTCGGGCATCTGCTGCTATCATACATCAGGTTTCACTCGAATCGGATCCCCGTTCTTAACGGTTCAGCGCTAATTCCGCACTCTAATACCCCCCCCCCCCCCCCTAGTAGATCGACTCACACCCCGAATCAATTTTGATTCGGAATTCCCCCTCCCTCCATGCCCACATGGATTATTGGATCCGGGAAAAGTACATTTTGTTGAGCATTACCGGGTTATTTATACTTGTGTCAAGTTCCATCAGCCTATCTTATTAGGAAGTGCCCGAACAAGCAAAGTCGGGGCTAGCATCAGATGGCACTTGATCCAAAGGAGCACCTGAGACGATTTCCTGATCGAAATGTCAACCACGCTGGGCTTTTACTGGAAAGTTGAAGAGGTGTCAAGAGTGCACCCCGTTCCTACCGTAGCGAGCGGTCCCGTAATAGTTTTATCCCTAAATTTGTACATGTTTCAACAATAAGTATTAGTCTGTCTTGTGTGTGTTTTACTTTTACGATTTTCTGTTGGACATTTTCAGTCTGAACTACTTACTCTGTTGTTTTGATTGACATTATTTATTTTATATTATGTATCTTGACGTACCAACACAATTTGTGTTGGTGTTTCGAAATAAACTGAACTGAAAAAACTGAAAAAGTAGCCTAAATGCATACAGATGAAAGGAACAATAACACGTCTTCTGGGCTATGTCCGGTTCATTAGGTAATCAAAACTCCCCGCTAAGATAAGAAGAAATTGCGTGTACTCGCCTGATTTAAGGAGTTCGGATATGGCTTATAAGAGCTTGTAAACGATCATTGTACGTTGAAAGATATAATAAAAAAAAGGATATCCGCCGAGTAAACGATTTTCACTGCCGGCAAAATTAGCAGTAGAAAATTTCCCGTTCTGTAAGAAGACTGGAATATGATTTTAGCGATCGCAATTCTTGTCCGTCCGTCGAGGTTGTCGAACGGTCTTGGGTTTTACTAGTTCGGGCACTTCCACATAAGCATAACCTAGGACGATGAAGCTCCTCAGGCATATCCGGGACCCGAAAAGATTAACTTGGAAATAGTGACTTCCCCGGTCCGACAATCGAGGGGGAGTGGAGGGATGGTGAATCCAGAATCTAGAGGTATTTCTAGCTTTTGTACGGGTGATCGGATCTTAATGAACCATACAAGTTGGAAAGACCTCGTGTCTCAGACTACTCACTTCTAATCCGGACCGGATCCGGCGACTTCCGGTGGAGCTGGAGGGGGAAAGTCGGAAATCTTGGGAAACGCTTAGAATGAAGGGATTGGGATCAAAGTTGGTGGGACAAACTCAAGTCCTAGATATATCGCTAATGTAACTGGACCGGATTCGGGCACTCTTTGGGGAGTTGTAAGGGGGTCAGAATTCCGGCAATCCCGCAAGTTCGGTGCTGCCAATGTACTAGGACGATAAAACTTAGCACGCATACAACAGGGACCCGAACAGAATGACTTGAAAATAGTCGTTTCTCCGATTCGACCTTCGTGGGGGGAGTCGAGCGATGAGAAATGTTGAATCTAGTGGCACACAACTTTTGAACAGGTTATCAGATCCGAATAAAACGTGACACGTGGCAAGAGCTCTCAGATGTTTTTTTTTTGTTGTTTTTTGGGGGGGTGGGGGGTGGGAAGGGTTGGAGGGGCACCGGAATCCTCGTGGAACGCTTAGAGTCCAGGGATCGGTATGGAAGTTGGTGGGATGAACTAGCTTAAGACCTAGAAATGTTCTTTACAAACCAGATCGGATCGGGGCTCTTAGGGGGGAGCTGGAAGGGGTTTCCCGGAACTCCGGTGATCGCGAGTTAGGATACTTACAGATATGTTAAGGACGATGAGACTTGGCAGGCATATTAGTGACCCGACCAAATGGACTTAACGACCCGCCACATGCCCTAGGAAAACTTCTATTCCTGGATCCGACCAGTTTTGAGGGAGTTGAGGGAATGATGGAATCGGGAAACTACTGACTTCGGTAGCTTCCGATTGGGTGGCCCGATTTGAGTGCAAGTTTATGAAGAACTGATGACATAGATATGCAAGACGTATGGTCGAAACACATGCGGCCATGGTTGGGGGAGTTGGAGGAGGGGCTACCGAAACTTTGTGGGGAGCCAGTCTCTTCAAGCAATTTGCTCAGCTAAGACAATTTGGGCTGTCCCAGAACTCCCTCACTAACCTCTACCAAACATGCATTCGTCCTGCCCTTGAATATGGATGCCAGGTCTGGCACGCCGGATTAACAAAAGCCCAGGATTCGAAAACTGAGCGTACTCAAAAGCGTGCATGTTGTATCATCCTCAGGCATGAGTCCATATCATACGAGGCAAGTCTGGCGTCATTGGCCTGGCTACCTTATCAAACAGATGACATGAACTTCTCATGGCTTTTGGGAGGTCTTGTCTGTCGTCGGAGCTCTTTCGCAACATTCTGCCAAATTTCCAGCCAGCAGCTGAAAATAAACACACCACTCGAGGATCAAATTCGGGGAAGCAAAAGTTAAAGCTCCTCCTGCAAATTGCAATGTTCGCTTTGACCGTTCATTCGTACAGTACTTCTGCAAAATTCTTAACAGTTCAGTGACTTGACTTAAATTGTGACCTCAAGTGTTTTTCTACCTTTGACGTACCAGTGCTATTCGTTTTAGGATAATTATGGCTAATTAATAAACTTGATTTGATTTGACCAGCAGAAAAATCAAACTTCTGCGTCCAATGGGATGCAAGTTGGAGAGCGTAGTATACCGAGTTCAATCAGCCTAGATTTGTTATATTGGCGTCCGGACTGGATCCGACAACGGTAGGAGGATGATGAGGCGGGGAGCCGGAAATTTGCAGATATGCTCCCATTTAAATACTCCTTGAGCCCAATTAGCTGACTTTGAAATATATATTCAAATAATGTATAAACGGATACGTCGGCTAAGATGCCTCATAAGCGATATGCTCCAATTTATTTTTCCAAGTCGTATTCGGCCACAGTGGGGGGAGTGGACTCCCAAACTTGGAAAGAAGAATATTGTTCCAACATTATTGGGAAGAAGAGAGATCATATGCCTAAATGAAGGGGGGGGGGGGGAGGTGACCCAAGTTTCCCGAAAAATGCTCAGAAGGCTGCAACTTGATAAGTGGTAAGAGAAGATACTTCGTATGATCCACATATGTGTCTGATTCGGCAGCGGTAGGGGGAGCTGGAGGGGGGGGGGGGGGGGGGGGAATAATGTGGCACGTCTAGGGATCAAACGAGGCGATCTAAACTCCTTTGTGATATGCTTCTTTGCACTGTCAAATATGATTCACAGTCAGCTTGGGCTGAAGGAATGTTTAGTTTAATCGCTAGAGTGCCTTCATACTAATGCCAATACCTTGTCCATACTCGAAGGATTCAGCTTCATCGCGGAAGATTCTATGATTCTCTCAAAAAGCGCCCGCAGCGACTCCAACGGCAGAAGGTGGCCTTGGTGGGTGAAGATGTCGTTAACAAACTTCGGCTTGAATAATGATGACACCAGCTCTTCTAAAACTAATAACACAGATAAGGTAATAAATCGGAGACCTTGCAAAGAAACTGAAAAAAAAATCAACAGAAGGAGAGTGTGATAATCTTCAAATCCTGCATCACGCTTTGCCGTTCAGTCGGTTATAGAGACAATGTAAGTTATGCGTACGCTATACAAGCAAGAACGACTCATCAGATAGAACCTCTGTCTTTGGTATCGTGCAGCGACTGTGAATACCCCGACATAACTGAGCGGACCTAGAGGCATTTATTGTAGCTTTTTACCCGTCCACTCTACTTCCGTCTTCGCCGTTGCTCATCGCAGAGAAAGAAAATGCAGGAGGTGTACTCCGCGCGCTGACCTGCTCTTGAGCGCGTTCAGAGAATCAATCAGCTTTGTCTTCGACATTTCATCAAGCCAGCTTCACAGCGATATAGCTAATTGTAGAGGTAACAAAACGTGATGTGGCGCGAAGCTACTAAACTCGCTCGTTCGCAGCGGAAATACTCGACTCCGCATAGGCATAGTCATAGTACAGAGATAGGGAGAAGGAGGTTATATCTGATTATCTGTTCTTGGTACAAGCAACAATGTGATATATGCCATGGTTCTTTCCGGGGCGACTGAGGAATTGCTGGGATGGATATAACACTAATGAATGTCTCCTGAAAAGATCGTACAAGTACTTGGGACAGCAGAAATCATTCTCTGAGAAATGTCAATTTACTGATAAGCATTCAGCAATATCTTTTCGAGGGAAGCACAATTACCAACTATCGATTATGTCCGGGTACGGTTTTTATAAATAAATGAGCAATCATGAATATTCCTTGTACACGGAGCCATGCCTCTGTTTCTTTTTCTGTGCACGAGATTGACAGTCGGGGTTGGGTGGTCTCGCGATCGAACTCCCGCCATGAATGGTACCATCATGAATTCCATGTAGACTTGATATTTTCTCCACTATATAAGCCAGATCCGATCATCAGGCTCGCCGGTCTGTCTCTGGAGCTGATGGTGCAGCAACATGATCAGGATTTCCCAGCCAGATTTTCTGCACGTTCATCGTCAAATTGAAAAAAAAAACACTTAAAGGACCCCTCGCACTATTTACTTCGCTACTTACAGTATTTTATAATATTTGAATACTTCAAAACTAGGCTGTGCTTTCAACAAACAACCCACAGATTTTTATCTGTTTAAGCCTTTTCCGAGACCCGTTGACTTACACCGAAAACAGGGAAAAATTTACATAGCCGGTTTTTCTGATGGAAAAACTTCCCGCAGACAACCGTCGACAGCTTGATACACATCGAAGGTAGCAACACACGGCAAGTGATCAGCGTGGTTTTGTTAGAAGGGTTAGAATGCACCGTACGAAATTGGGGTCTCCGGGTTTAGAAATATATTGAATGATTATAGTAGTAGGTTGCGTTAGGATTATAGGTGAGACAGGTCCTTTAACCGATGCTCCAAACAGACTATCAGGTCCTTGCAGCCACGTTTTCTTCACTTTCGTCACGAAGTTAAATAATTCTCAACTTTTCCGTATGGAACTGATAATGCTGCCAAAATCCTTGCAGACATCCCATTTTTGGAGCACCCAACCCTGATCCATGGCATAACGGTGAAGGAGAATAGGTAGCGTTCCAGTGAAGTTATTACAAGTTAAGATAATAAGAGGAGGGGCGAGCGCCCTATTGTGGTAGTTATCACGCCCTCTGGAACGAAAATAATAACAAAGCGAACATACATCATCACTCTTACGGGAGTTCCTGCGGAACCGATAGTTATTATCACTTATGATGCTCCGACCATCATACGTAAATTGTAACGATCGTAACAGTCGTGGAACGAAAATAATAAGTGGGAGGAGCCAATCTACTTATTACGTCGGGCTCTGGAACGGCTGGAATAGTAACGATCATAGCTAATAATTTTAGCCCCCTATGATACGAGTAGCCCAGTAAGAACTGTCGACTTGCCTTTGTAGGATTTAGTCTGCGGGACCATCTGCGCTCGTAAGCGCTGGTCAATGACATACAGCATTTCACCCGCCAAATTATAAAACAGAATCGGAAGTGGCTTTGCCATGACTGTCTGTTGTCTTATTCTGTATCCAAGCAACGACTTCCCAAGACCTCTAATAATAACAATAAAGAGTGAGTTATCTCCATTCAATATCAATCGTGTGAACGGTTCAAACTTCCGGATAAATTCTAACTAACTTATAGTCATTTGTTCAAAATGTCTGGTCTCAGACGAGATACTAGTGTTCCATCTTTACAACTCTGCATCTTCGCACCTCCTGCTTTTGCGCCAACTTTCTTTTCCAAAGACGTGCGTGAAACTTCTATGCGAGCTCCTGACCAAAGAATTTAAGAGATAGGAAAAGAGGATAAATACTGCGTTCCATTTCGTTGCTGTTGTTGTTAATTAACGTCGCTTCTCGTCGTCAAGGACCTCGCGACGTCACTTCCTACTGTATAGATACTTCTGGGATGGCTGTCAACAGCTATTCTGAATATTCCTTGAGCCCAAGCTGACTTTGACACATATATCCAAATAATGCATAAAACGGATACGGCAGCCACGATGCTATCGCAGCGTTATTTTTGACACGGCCGCCTTTTTTTGCTGCACGATTGGGGCGATGACAGGAAAAGTCTGATCAACTTAAAAATTTAAGCTTTCAGTCCCTTATTAATAATGAGATTAAATTAAAATCAAATCTCAAAACTAGATTTTTCCCTACAGTGGTATTTACATGTAATTTGACCCAATAAGATATTTATCAATCAATCAATCAAGTTTAATCCGAATAGC
The DNA here is from genome assembly GCA_023053575.1 of Branchinecta lynchi. Classification (NCBI taxonomy): domain Eukaryota; kingdom Metazoa; phylum Arthropoda; class Branchiopoda; order Anostraca; family Branchinectidae; genus Branchinecta; species Branchinecta lynchi. Next base: position 407,001 of record JAKZAP010000006.1, on the reverse strand, counting down.
TAAAAGCTAGAAAAGGAATACAAATTTACAAAATACACAGACACACAAGAAACAAATTAACTAATACACTTACAAGAAATTACCAGAAATAAATGACGGGATGAAACTACGTAAAAATTGCGTAGAAGAATTAGCGGGATATGGGGAAAACTTATTGCCAGTATTCCTCTCGGACCGACTCACGGAAGACGGGAGGGGAGGGGGAAGGCAGAAGCTTATATAGTCGGCAGAAGCTTCAGTTATTTATTGCAGGTTTGTTTCCTTCCCCGACGTTGACCCTGAAGATTGACAGCCTGGCGAGGATCCTTGCCAAGAAGGGCCGAAATATCGCTGCTAAAGCATCGTAACTGAAGTATCCGTTTTAACATTATTTGAATAAACAGCTATTGTGTTGATAAAAATTCAGAAGACGAGACGATACCTCTTGAGGAAAATTCCATCCTTCCCATACCTGCAGATGGCGCTCAATTCGGAAAATCGCTGTTGTTTAGTTTAAAAGGTTACCTTACCTTACATTTCAACCTTGTTGAAATAGGCATTCGCGACTTTCTTTCAGCATTTCTTGAGAATACAGTTTTAATTTTCGCTGAATTTGTGTCCACATTTTAAACAGGTATATAGGACAGTTTGACCTTCATCAGCTGACCGGGTCTGTTGCGCCTGGTATGTCAACTTCGTGTGGCCACACTTCGGACACTTATGGTCCACTTCCTGACCTTGCTGCTGGTTCTCAGAGACTTTCACTTGCAAGTTGCGCGACTTAATCTGTACTGAGATTGGTGGCAAGGCAACATCTGAAAGGATGGAATAATTGTACTGACGCAGATTGTTGTAATTCTTAAACCTCTGAAAAAACGCGCACCTGCCGACTCGCCAACTCTCAGTAGAGCGAGCTGGCGAAAGTTCAGTCACAGCAGTGTGACTGCGACCTGGCCAGCTCACCGTGTTCGCGGACTTGCCGACTTCAAGAATAGCAAGTCAACCCTTTTATCAATGACGGATGCAATATTGGCAAGTGCGCAGAGCGGCTAGTGCCTTGTTGATTAGAGCCGTAAATTGTATATATAAGTAATAATTTCCACTAATCATCAGACCATTAGACGATTCTAAGACTAGCAGCGATAGCGTGCAGTTGGTAGCAATTGCCATGTTGTTAAAGTGAGGATTATCTATGGATTAACATCGACTTGGAGTCAAATGAGTATAAGCATAGTATTAATAAAGCACATTGTAACCCTAGTTTGTTCAACTCTACTTAGATTCTAGATTTAGATTTAGACAAATCTTTTTATTCACCAAAACTTATCATGGCTCACGCCAATTGTGTTGCGAGAGCAACACTTTGGTTTTGTCCTCGTTTTTTTTTTTTTTTTTTTTTTTTCCTATGACTCCGATTTCATTTTATTCCTGGTAACTGAGAAGGGTCTAACCTGTGCGGTTTTTACGGAAAGTGTGGACCTTAGGCCGGATTGATGAATATGAAATTACATTTTGGAAACCTCCGTAGAACTCTTGCCTGGGGCCAATAAGGATGGTTTTTGCTTGTCCTCGAGCCAGAGCCTACAGTTTGCGAAGTGAAGTGGAGTTGTATAGCCTATGTCAGAGAGGACTATCTGAAGTTGTGTAGCGAACCTTTCGTTTCATCAAAAGATGTTTCTGCTTTCGAGTGGAAAGCTCCGTTCTAGCACGCAAGCAGGCAGACACCAGTTTCAAATTGAAGATGGACTAAAATCTATAAGTGTTAAATATATGCGGCAGTTACCCGGCCCCACAGCCAACATATCTTCTTTGAGTGATAAATAGAAAAATCTACCGAGACAAAAAAGTGGCTTTTTCCCACGGGTCCGAAAGTGCTGCCATCTATTGTTTCTGTCCATGTTTGCGACGATTTCAGCTGAGTTTATAATTTTTTTTTTTTGCACTTTGGTTTGTGGTAGAGTAACGGTATCAGATGTGCCTCTTAAACTTTAAAAGTTCTCTCATTGCTAAAGAAACTAGAGCTTATCCTTTGCTCCTTTCTAAGTCGTGACGTTAGAAAGTTGGCCAACGGCAAAAAAGTCAACTTTTGAACTAAGACAGGTAAAAAAAAAATTTCGACGGCAATCGATAGCCATTGATGAGCTGATCAAAGTATGTGTCATCCATTTTTTTGTACAAAAATTCCTTCATGAGATACTACACCAGTTTGAAAATTTCAAAGGGGTTGACAACTTCATAGTAAGGTACAGTTATGATACATATAGGGGACTTTTAAGCAACAGTCGACTGTTAGCCCATAATCATCTTCGGTAATGAGGGGTTTGCAGCTTTTCCTAGTTGGCATACCTGTTATTTGTTTCCGGTGTATTCGATGGTAAGAACAATTTGGTTCCCAATGGTAAGATATGCAAGGGACTTGTAAGTAATAATCGGCTGTTATGCTACAATCATCTTCTGCGATGATGGGTTTGCAGCTTTTGCTAGCTGGTGTACCCATTATTTGTTTCCGGTTAACTTAATGTATATCACGGGAGAGGGACTTGTAAGTAGGAATCGGTTCACGAGGGGCTAGGAATTTTTGCAAATGGGTGCACATTGTATTCGATTTCTATAAATCTGACGGTAAGAAAGTTTGTGTCGATGGTCTATCAATGTAACCGAGGATTAACTGTTTACACAACGGATGCAAACGAAAATGTAAAGCAATGAGGTAGTTTCATAATAATTAATAGTGTCATCTATGGTATTTTAATCCTGAAAAGTTACGGATAGCTTTCTATTACCAACTAGATTATATAAGATATTGTTCCAAGTTTTCATCCGTCACGATGTCTACGATTGAAAAGGATAAAGTACAACTGACTGCAAAGTTAATTTAGTCCCTTCTTCCTATATTATTTTGTTGTTGTTTTTACAACGCTGAAGAATACCTTTTGATCATATGATTAATTTTTTTAGAACATCCCGTTTAAAAAGCTTATGCTATAATCATCTTCAGCGATGAGGGGCTTGCAACTTTTGATAGCTGGTGTATCCATTATTTGTTTCCGGTGAATTTGATGTCAATCACGGGAGACGGACTTGTAAGTAAGAATCGGTTCACGAGGGGCTAGAAATTTTTGAAAATTGGTGCACATTGTATTCGATTTCTGTAAATATGACAGTAAGAAAGTTTGTATCGATGGTCTATCGCTATAACCTAGGATTAACTGTTTACGCAACGGGTACAAACGATACGGTAATGTAAAACAATACGGTAATTTTGTACTAATTAATAGTGTCATCTATGGTATTTTAATCCTGAAAAGTTACGGATAGCTTTATAATATCAACTAGATTATATAAGATATTGTTCCAAGTTTTCATCCGTCACGATATCTACGATTGAAAAGGATAAAGTTCAACTTCGACGGCAATCGATAGCCGCTGATGAGCTGATCAAAGTATATTACATCCATTTTTTGGTAAAAAAAATTCCTTTATGAGATACACCAGTTTGAAAGTTTCAAGGGGTTGACAACTTCAGTAGTAAGGTACACACTGAAACCAAAAATAGGCGATACCAGTTGTGAGACATTTAGGGGACTTGTACGTGACAGGCGACTGTTAGCTCATAATCATCTTCGGCAATGAGGGGTTTGCAGCTCTCGCTAGTTGGCGTACCTGTCATTTGATGAACAATTTGGTTCCCAAATGTAAAACATGCAAGGGACTTGTAAGTAATAATCGGCTGTTATGCTACACAAATCTTCAGCGATGAGGGGTTTGCAACTTTTGCTAGTCGGTGTACCCATTATTTTTATCCGGTGAACTTGATGTCTATCACGGAAAAGGGACTTGTCAGTAGAATCGGTGCACGAGGGGCTAGAAATTTGTGCAAATTGTTGCACTTTGTATTCGATTTATATAAATCTGACGGTAAGAAAGTTTGTATCGTTGGTCTATCGCTGTAACCTAGGATTTACTGTTAACGCAACCGGTACAAACGATACTGTAATGTAAAACAAGGTAGTTTCGTAATAATTAATAGTGTCATCTATGGTATTTTAATCCTAACAAGTTACGGATAGCTTTATAATACCAACTAGATTATATAGGATATTATTCCAAGTTTTCATCCGTCACGATGTCTACGATTGAAAAGGATAAAGTTCAACTGACTGCAAAGTCAATTTAGTCCCTTTTTCCGATATGCTTTTGTTGTGGTTAGGGCAATCGACAGCCCTTGAAGAGCTGATCAAAATATATGCCATCCATTTTTTTGAACAAAAATCTTTCATGAGATAAACCAGTTTGAAAGTTTCAAGGGGTTGACAACTTCAGGAGTAAGGTACACACTGAAACCAAAAATAGGCGATACCAGTTGTGAGACATGTAAGGGACTTGTAAGCAACAGTCGACTGTAAGCAACAGTCGACTGTTAGCTCATAATCATCTTCGGCAACGAGGAGTTTGCAGCTTTTGCTAGTTGGTATACCTGTTATTTGTCTCAGGTGTATTCGATGGTAAGAACAATTTTGTTCCCAATTGTAAGACATGCATGGGACTTGTAAGTAATAATCGGCTTTTATGCTATAATCATCTTCAGCGATGAGGGGTTTGCAACTTTTGATAGCTGGTGTATCCATTATTTGTTTCCGGTGAATTTGATGTCAATCACGGGAGACGGACTTGTAAGTAAGATCGGTTCACGAGGGGCTAGAAATTTTTGAAAATTGGTGCACATTGTATTCGATTTCTGTAAATATGACAGTAAGAAAGTTTGTATCGATGGTCTATCGCTATAACCTAGGATTAACTGTTTACGCAACGGGTACAAACGATACGGTAATGTAAAACAATAAGTAGTTTTGTAATAATTAATAGTGTCATCTATGGTATTTTAATCCTGAAACGTTACGGATAGCCTTCTTCCGATATTGTTTTGTTGTTGGTTTTACAACGCTAAAGAACAGCTTTTGATTATGTGATTATTCTTTTTAGAACATACCGTTTTAAAAGCTTCGATAAGTTGACAATTTCAGCATTTAACCGACAGCGAAGAAACAAAACCAAAGTGTTGCTCTCGCAACACTTTAGCCGGCGAAGCCGGACAAAGGTTGCCGCAACACTTCACGTTGCCCGGGCAACGTAGGTCTAGTTTTGTTTGATATAGTCATGGATACAACTTGCCCTGATAGACCCCACGAGCCTCCCCCACGCTACTAAATACAGTACAGGATCGGGAGTCCAACGGTCCATCTTTCTACTCTATTACAGAACTATGACTATGCTTTGTCAAGTGATTAACATCTTAGTGCTCATCATCTTTTAAAATAAAATTCCGCCCCTAACGACAAGCTTAGCAGAAATGATAGTGCTCGGGCTAATCACTTATGAAACCCTGTACACCAGGTGTCAGTCAGGTATGCTTACTAACTTCGTAGAATCAGTATATCGGTCTGCACTATCACCGGGTGCTGGATCTCTGTTGAGGATATGCACGTGATCCATGTGACCATATTTTAAATTAGCGTCTTTTCCTCTTTTTCTTTTTTTTATACTGAAAGTGCACTGTATTAATCAGTAAGGCAAGAAGTGGAAAGGCAATGAAAAAGGAAAACATTCATATGTTTGGAAGCATAGGTTTTGGTAACGAAAGCATTCATCGACTTTCTGTAAAATCAGGAACTGTAATTTAAATAGTAATCGTTACTAGAACTTTTTGCACAAAACTAGGCTCTGCAGCTAGAATCTGGCTGTTTTAAGAAATTCAGTTTTAAGACCCGCAGACTTCTAGCACTAAGATGGAAAAAACGAATGACTGGTTTTATGACGGGTCAGTTTCTCGCAGACCGTTTTAAGTATGATACATATACAAATAGTGAAATACGGCAATCGTGAAAAGTATAGGGTCTACAGTATGCAAATCCTGTCTCCAGTCACAATAACGGACGAACCTATTCTAGAAGGAAGTAGCCTGTATTACAGGTACGACGATTCAATGACCAAGACCAACATTCACACCTGCTGGACAACTAAGGGTTAAATAGTACTATAGATTACCGTACCTCCACTACTTATTTTGTTTTTAGAGCCACAGTATGGGCAAGTAGATCTTGGTGATGGTAAAGTTGCTCCACATTTTAAACTACTGCAATAGTTGTCTTGGAAGAACTCATCTATCTTCTCCTGGTCCATCATCCTGGGAGAATCAATCTAGAAGAAAAGTTTATAGCGACTTTGACTGTGAGACAACAACAGCGGAAATTTTTCGTTACATACAATCCATTACCGTGAAATCGAACTGAACACCCGATTTTGAAGTTTGGCAAATTTGTCCTCGCCAGTAGGAACCACCGGTGATCTTTAGCAGAAACAGCCTCTTCCCATCATCGAATCCGGCGACAAAATAGACTTCAACCCCCTAAAGTCCGGACAAATCATTACGGAAACTCATTTGTGCCTTTTTTCACTTCACCTTTCAATGCTGAATCATAGTGCGTGGTTTTTATTTATATGTAAGAAAGTGAATTTAGCTAGGCTACGACAGTTTCGAAATATACCGATCTCTCTCTCTCGCCACATTGACATTTGGTGTGCAGCTGGGTCGTCAGCAAAACTTCTACTTCCAGAACGTTCCTTGGCAAAAAATCGCCACGCAACCAAATTTGTACGCATCTGAAACCTTCCCGCCCATCTGAGCATCCCTGACTATAACAGAATTCATTAAAAAGGGTAAGAATACCCGATTTTTGAGTCTCTAGCTTTGTATCGGACACCGAATTTAGCGACATGAAGGTTCACTTCGAGAAAACAGCGGTTCTAACTACCTCTTTCTTAGAATCGAAACCTGCATTCAAAGAAGAAATACCGGAAAAAAAGAAGGCAGAGAAAATTAAGCTACTGGGTGTTACTATAACCCCAGATCTAAAATGGGAAGCGCCCGGTCACGACATGTGCAATGCGGGATTACAAATCTAAAAGTCCTTTAAAAAATGAAAATACCCTCGTGTCACCTACTACGAGTTTATACTTCTTTTATTAGACCCACCCTGGAATACACAGCGCCTGTTTGGCACTTTTCATTATTGCAGGAACAAAGAGATAAATTGGAAAGAATACAAAAGCGGGCTCTTCTTATTATTCATAGTGGGCCGTAGCTTCCATACTCCTACCTTTTAAAACACTTTAACATCAAAACACTACAGGAGCGCAGAAAAGAGCTAAGCATTGACTTCGGTTCAGCCATGGTATCTCATCCTCTCCACTCCCAACTCCTCCCTTCCCCTACCACAATGTTAGAAATCGACCAGAACCAGTGGTAAGTTCTACGGTTCCCAAGCTCGGTCCTGTACCTACAAAACATGCTAGATATGCAAAAAGTTTTATTCCTTATTTCCTGCATTTTTTAACGAAGTGTGACAGAGTTTTAGGTGTACTGACATTTGAAATATGTGTTTTACTTTATTCTGTTTTTGCTTTTACAATAATCGCAAACTTGGTTTATAACCGCGAAAGTCAATTTGTACAATAAACTTTCTCTATCTATCTATTAGCCTAGAGGCATATTCTCGCCGTTCCCCGAGGACTCCACTTGAGGAGTCCCCACGTTTTTGTTTGTCCCGGGGACTCACTCCCCGTATTCTCGAGAGTCCCCACGGACAGGGAGTGCTCCGATAATGATCACCATCATCAATAAGGACTCCCTTTCAGATTTGGAGGGGAATCAATGTTTGCTAGTGTTGGTGCAATGTAAAATTAATAAAAAACAATCAGAATAAACAAAACCAAAAATAAAGTGGATCCCGACTAATTTCGTCAACTGCATATTACTTTTTAGAACAAAATCCATTTTGGAAGCATTCCCCGTGTTCTCGCTGTTTCTGTACGCGGAGTCCGCGTGGACTGACTCCCTCTATTCTCGCCGTTCCTTTCGATTCCCCGAGGAGTCCTCGGGGAACGGTGAGATTACGCCTTAGGTAAAAAACGACGCTGTCGGAACAAGAGCTTAAAATCCCCTGGGTACATATATATAGGCTACTGCCAATTTATCAACGGATAACGTTGATAGTTTTTATACGGATTTGTATACTCTTATCAACGGATTTTAAAAGTGGACAAATCGACGGAATTTAGAAGTAGATGAATCGACGGATTTTGGAAGTGAGAGAATCGACGGATTTTAAAGTGGACCAATCGACGGATTATAAGAGTAGAGGAATCAACGGATTTTGACAGCAGGCGAATCGAGGGATTACGAATCGACGTTTAGGCGACCGGAAGTTAGGCGAATTGACGGGTGGACGAATCGACGGGTGGGGGCAGGTTTTGGACAAGGACAGGTTTTGCCAGAGTTGATTGATTGATTTATCGTGGCACAGTGCCAAATAGCGTACTTACGTAGTACTTACTTACTTACTTAGTAGTCAGATATATGTTTGGGCTTACCAGGTTGAAAAATATTTCAAAAGAAGGGACATTTGTCCGTTTCTAAAATTGGTCGGTACTGAAATAAGGACAGATGTAAAATGGAGCAAAAATCATAGCTTGGAAACACTATTTCGTATTTGGACTGGGTTTTCTGCAGGCAATGTTAACGGAAGTCATACAGATAGGGATGATACTTGGTACTCTTCGTTCAGGTGTCCTTTAAATTCCGTTTTCCTAAGAAAATACTAAAATTATCCTTCATTCTACTTTTGATCCTTTTCTGTTTTATCGTGATCCATACGGGCAAGTAACTTCATTCCTGTAGAAAACAGTTCAAATCATCCAAAATGAGGCAATTAAAAATATATCGGTTCAACACACTGATAGCATTAATCGTCATTTCACATGTTTTTGATGTATCGTAGACTCGAGATTTCCGGATCGCAACCATTTGCTTTAAGTATGTCAATAACCTACTTCCTCTTTATTTCAAAACATATTCACATTAAATCAAGACCTGCGTTCTTATGACGGCAGTGTTTATCGTTCCCATATCTGGGAATCGATACTCAACACGCTATTGTTCCCTGTCTGTCGGGGAATCCATGTGTCAGGAGCTAATGTTCTCCGACAGATGGGGGAATCCACTTGCCCAGGGCTAATCTTCCCTGCCAAGTTGGAGAATCGATGTGCCCTGGGCTAACATTCCCCGAGTACTCGGGGAATCGAAGTGTCCAGAGCTAATGTTCCCTCATAATCAAATAATCGATCTAGAGATCGGGAAATCGAGTTGTGAGGGGCACATGCAAATATTGATTTGGTTGAGTTGAGGTCGGGGAATGTAAATGCCAGGGGCTAATGTTCCCCAACACGTAAATATTGATTTTGTTGAGTTCTGGTCGGGAATCCAAGTGCCAGGGGATAATTTTCCCCGATAAGCAATAATGGCTTTTGAGGTCGGGGAACTTAAGTGTACAGAGCTAGTTCCCTCATAATCGAATAATCAATTTAGAGATTGGGGAAGATTGGCGAAAATTCATGGCGCGTATCGCTCCTGACAACAATCCCATATTTGCCCGTTACAAATTCCATAAGCGAGACCTGTTAGAGCATGAATCAGTCGAACAATATATCACAGCCCTGAAGGTGCTGGTCAAAGACTGTAAGCTTACGGGTGACTTTGAGAAAGAAATGGTGAGAGACAGATTGATATGTTGGCTGAAACTACATAGAATTCGAGAAAAACTGCTGTCTCAGGGTGGAACCCTTACTCTCGATAGGGCAGTGACAATCGCAAGAGCTTTTGAGACAACTCAAGAACAGCTCATGTCAATGTCAGCGACGTCCATGCTGCCTACAACCATAAGGGAACCAACTGTAAAACAAGAGGTTGACTTTGTGAAGAAACAAAGGAAGTTTGATCAACCCACAACAAGTAAGAAGTGTTACTTCTATGGTGGGGTATATGACCCAAGTCACAAATGTCCAGCAAGAGGAAAGTCTTGTTCCAAGTGTGGAAAGACTAATCATTTTGCTCGTGTCTGCTGTAGCAAACCAATAGAGACAATCGATATGGCAGAAATTGATAGGAATCAAGAAGAAGAAGTTTATATAAATACATTATTAATTGGATCCGTAGCTGAGAAAGCAAACCAACCGACTGTGGCCATTAAACTGAACAATTCAGCATGGGACACGCGATTTAAAATCGACACAGGAGCCGAAGCAAACGTCATCCCAAAGTCTATCTACGAGAAGCTTAAGCCCAGACCACGACTAAACAAGACGAGTCAGATCCTTGTAGCTTACGGAGGAACCCACATTCCAATTGCTGGAGTTTGCTCCTTGAACTGCAGACAGAATGGAAGTGCCAACAGAATATACAGCTTCTTTGTAGTGGAAACACAATCAAACCCAATACTAGGGTACCAAGCGTGTACGGAAATGGGACTGGTGAAAGTTCTCTGCTTAATCTACCAAGAAAAGTAACTAGAAAACTCACATTCACGAAGAATTCGCGGATGTTTTCACTGGGATAGGTAAACTCCCAGGTGAAGTGAACATACATGTTAAAGAGAATGCAGTCCCATCTGTTAATCCAGTCCGCATAATCCTGTTTTCCTTACACGAGAAAATAAAAAGCGAGCTTGACCGCCTGGAATGTTTAAACATCATTGAAAAAATCGATTATTTGATTACCAAGCGTGTACGGAAATGGGACTGGTGAAAGTTCTCTGCTTAATCTACCAAGAAAAGTAACTAGAAAACTCACATTCACGAAGAATTCGCGGATGTTTTCACTGGGATAGGTAAACTCCCAGGTGAAGTGAACATACATGTTAAAGAGAATGCAGTCCCATCTGTTAATCCAGTCCGCATAATCCTGTTTTCCTTACACGAGAAAATAAAAAGCGAGCTTGACCGCCTGGAATGTTTAAACATCATTGAAAAAATCGATTATTTGATTACCAAGCGTGTACGGAAATGGGACTGGTGAAAGTTCTCTGCTTAATCTACCAAGAAAAGTAACTAGAAAACTCACATTCACGAAGAATTCGCGGATGTTTTCACTGGGATAGGTAAACTCCCAGGTGAAGTGAACATACATGTTAAAGAGAATGCAGTCCCATCTGTTAATCCAGTCCGCATAATCCTGTTTTCCTTACACGAGAAAATAAAAAGCGAGCTTGACCGCCTGGAATGTTTAAACATCATTGAAAAAATCGATTATTTGATTACCAAGCGTGTACGGAAATGGGACTGGTGAAAGTTCTCTGCTTAATCTACCAAGAAAAGTAACTAGAAAACTCACATTCACGAAGAATTCGCGGATGTTTTCACTGGGATAGGTAAACTCCCAGGTGAAGTGAACATACATGTTAAAGAGAATGCAGTCCCATCTGTTAATCCAGTCCGCATAATCCTGTTTTCCTTACACGAGAAAATAAAAAGCGAGCTTGACCGCCTGGAATGTTTAAACATCATTGAAAAAATTGATTATTTGATTACCAAGCGTGTACGGAAATGGGACTGGTGAAAGTTGCTGCATCCATCTCTAGCATTTAAATTCCCAGACCCCAACTCAAAAAAATCAATATTTGCATGTCGGGGAACATTAGCCCCTCACACTTCGATTCCCCAATCTAAAAATCGTTCATTTGCATGTTGGGGAACATTAGCCCCTGGCATTTGGATTCCCCGACCCCAACTCGACAATATCAATATTTGCATGTTGGGGAACATTAACCCCTCACACCTCGATTCCCCTATCTCTAAATCGATTATTTGATTATGACGGAACATTAGCTCTGGACACTTTGATTACCCGAGTACTCTGGGAATGTTAGCCCAGGGCACATCGATTCCCCGACTAGGCAGGGAAGATTAGCCCTGGGCAAGTGGATTCCCTGATCTGTCGGGGAACATTAGCTCCTGACACATCGATTCTCCGACAAACTGGGAACAAGGAGTATCAATTCCCAGCTAGGGAACGATAGACACTGCCTCTTATGACACCCAAAATCCTTGTTGCATCGTTCAAAGAAGTGCCCTTAACAAAAAGAGCTTCTTTCCAGGATCCAAAAATGTAAATGGAGGGATACCTATGAAGTTGTCTGTCTACCGATCATCAATAGGGTTTGTAGGCTTCAGCCCAGACTGCAAGAAGCGCCCTCAAAAGAAACAGGTCCAAATCGACAGGAGGGGTATCCAACCTTGAATATATAACCTCTAATTGTGCCTGGAAATATTACAAGCAAGCTTCTTTGCTGTCCTGAACTGGTCCTAATTCATGCACGCAGTGGCATGTTGTCGGCCAGTCGGTAAATAAAAGCGAAGCGCCGCAATTTTCATGAAAACAGTCCTTTTTCTGAAAAATTAGTCAATATATCATCAAAACAGTTGGTTTTTCTGAAAATCAGTCAATTTTTTTCAAAACTGTCATTTTTGGGTTGAAAACATTCTTTTTTTTTGCAAAAACAGTCGGTAAAAACTACCAGTCAGTCAGTCAGTAAATGCAGGGACCCCCCCCAAACATCAGTCTAGTACACTAGCCCCTTTTCAGGCACGGTGCTCAAACGTCTAGCACCATGCCTGGGTGCTAGACGTTCAAGCACTGTACCTTGGATTTCATGTATGGTGCATGGATTTCAGTATACAGTGCATACAGAAAAAACACAGTTTCTGTCATAAGGACTGAGCACCAGCTCGGACAGGGCTGAAATTACTACCATGAATTAGAGAAATCAAAGACAATCCTTTATATATTTTTCACAACAAAAACAGAAGGGCTCGACTGATGACAGATGTGAAAAACCTCATTTCCTTTTCTACATAGTCAAGGGTATTGCATGCAAAGTGGCCTGTGCCTCAGCTTTTTCTACCTAGCAGCCAACCAGAATATTGGCTCTTGGGGAATTGATAGGGAAAATACATGGAAAATAGATAGGGTGCTGTTAGGTTTTTCATCTCCATCATCATTAGAGCCCTTTTGTTTTTGTTGTGAAAAATATATAAAGGATTGTCTTTGATTTCTCTAATTCATAGTAGTAATTTCAGCCCTGTCCGAGCTGGTGCTCAGTTATGATGACAGAAACTGTGTTTTTTCTATATGCACTGTATACTGAAATCCATGCACCATACATGAAATCCAAGGTACAGTGCTTGAACGTCTAGCACCCAGGCATGGTGCTAGACGTTTGAGCACCGTGCCTGAAAAGGGGCTAGTGTACTAGACTGCCAAACATCTTGGCGAGTAATGCCTCTGCATGCATGGTCTCATTCTTGATAGATAGGACCTTTCTAAGGACTCACTGATATTTCCTCTTAACTTATCCTTTTAAGGCCAAGTTCGAGGCTGGATCCTATAATGACATTATTGGATCTAACTAGTTAAAACTAAAAAGAAATCTGCTTTAATGCACACACATGTAAAGTAGTGCTAGATATGCAAATGCAAAATGATGCCAACCTTACCTTAGCAAGGATTAATCTACTTGAAAACCCTTGCGTTACGGTTTCGAAAGTTTCGACTACGTGAAATAACAAAGAGGTAACCATATTAACAAGAAGAAACAAGCCTCTTATACCCTGTTTTGTCAGGCTTGCGACCAGCTTGGAACTGAGCTTGCACAGCAAGCGCCCTGAGCCTCGTTTGTGTTGCAATGGCGCTGCCGCATCGCTGCTACAGCACTTCTTTGCTCTTGCACAATATGCGTTTTTGGATTCACTTTCTTCTTGGTTGAAGCGGCAGCGCTGCAGCATCTTGCAGGGAAGCACGGACTTGGTCGATGAGCAATTCCGCGATTCTCGAGAAGCGCTCCCGTGTTCCTTGAAAGCACTGCAGTGCAAAAACGAAGTGCGAAAAGCGGCCCTGCAGCGTGCAACAAAACGAGGCTCTGTGCTGCGATCTGCCAAAAACCAGCTAGAAGTGAGCAAAAAATACTTAAACGAGGTGTCACTTGTATCCGCCTGCAATATGTTGATTTGAAGTCTGGCTCCCCAATTTGCTGATTAGAGCGGTCAAAGCTTTTGTTTTACAACTACTACTCGATTCTTTATGCTCCAATATTTCTGGTCTTGACCAAACTCGACCAAAAGAGGGTTCTGGGACTCCAAATTATCAGACAAGAACAGGAGGTCTTCTGACTTGAGTGAAATATAAGTAATTTATTTATAACCCACTATTTTCAAAAGCGGAGTATGTAAAAGAAAAGAAATTAAAAATATTAAAATGACATAACATTAGGAAATCAGTATAGAAAATCATGCGCTTGTTGGTCCGAGTTGTCCATGATTTTTGGTAGAGAAGACGAAAGTTCCAAAAGTGGAATTCTGGCATAAGGCGTATCCTCGCCGTTCCCCCAGGTCCCTGCGTTTTCGTTTGTCCCAGGGACTCACTCCCCGTATTCTCGCGAGTTCCCACGAACGGGGAATGCTCCGGTTATCATCACCATCACCAAGAAGGACTCCCTTTCAGGTTCGGAGGGGAATCAATTTTTGCCGGTGTTGGTGCAATCTAAAATTAATAAAAATAATAAAAAAAAGAGTAAACTGAATATTTATTTTTCGAACAAAATCCTTTTGGAAGCATTCCCCGTGTTTTTCGTGCGCGGAGTCCGCGTGGAGTGACTCCCTTTATTCTCGCCATTCCCCTCGATTATTGAGATTTTCTTATATCTGCGGGAGACCGAGTCAAAGCCATTCCCATAGAACAGGACGCAGAAAGGGATAACAGATATCGCTTTTCATACTGGAAAACCGGAGAGGTTTCATGCAGCATCAACTAATACAAGACCGTTTGCATTATTTTCTTTCGGCTGTCCATGTCTTTTGCAATGTGGCTACACTGTAAAAAGTTTCTCCGAATAAGGATGCAGTATTTGCTACTGGGATTAATCTTATCTCTATTGGGATAAGATTAATCCGAATTAGGGGTAATCTTATCTCAATAAGACTGCTGTAAAAAAGAGAGGTCATCATTGAAAAGACATAGCGAAGGTGAAAAAATAGGATTTCTTTTCAGTGAACCTTTAAAGGTATTGCGATACTGATACTCACTCAGTGGGCAATATCTAGGTGAACAGGTTCGAGATCATAGAGGCTGCCTTTCACAGGGAGAGACGCTGCAGCGAAAGGGTGTCAAAGTCGGGTGTTGCCTAGACTGCTGACAAGAATAAACAGATACAATGGGAACAATTTGTGTGTCGTTTTGATTTAATAAAATAAACTACTTTGTAGCAGAGGTGTTACTAGCCGGGGGGGGCGGGGGGGGGGGGGGGGGTAAAGTCTTTACCAAAGGGCTGGACATTTTTACCGACTATTTTTGCAGAAAAACAACTACTGTTTTCAAGAAAAAACGACAGTTTTGAACAACATCGGGGGGGGGGGGGGCACCCTACCCCATACGTGACTCACCTGCTTTGTAGTACCTGGGCGGCTGAAAAACAAACTCGTCGGTTGTCACTACTGCCTGATAAATGGTAATTTTTTTTTTGTTTTACTATGAAGCGTGGCGTTTAATAAAAGAATTTTACAAGAAACACATAAAATCGGTCAATTCGCAGAGAAAAACAACGGTATTCGACGGCTTCGTTGACTAGGTAATGCAATGTTCGAGACTTTTCACAGAGGAAAGAAGCGGGTAGTAAGTTAACCGACGGTGTCCAACCTACAAAAGACAGGAAAAGTTAGATGTCGCTACTTTATGGCAGAAATAGATATGACGGTGTGAAGTTTAGTTTTCTAATCTCTTGATAAACAGAGCGCTTTTGTAGATACCATGGTATCTGATACGACGATCTAGAGTCGTTTTTGCAGTTATCGAGGTATCTGATACCATGGTCAAAAAGCGTTTTTGCAGTTATCGTGGTATCTGGCCAGTTATCATGGTATCTGACATTCAGATGCCACGGTAGGACCGTGGTAACTAATCGTTGTATCTGAAAAATCTCACTTTCATCAATTGTCAAATTGGTGGGAAAGAAGTTTGGCACTTAGTGATGTGACTGAATATCAGTTTTTCTTTTGGGATGACCTCGAAAAGTACAATTTCGGCAATTGTCGATTTTGCAGAGCAACCGTATATCAGATACCACGGTAACTGCAAAAACGGAACTATCATCAGTCTTGTTGGAGCAAGGTAGCTTGCTAATGAATATTATTATCTCTAAGCCATCAAGGAGCACAAGATTCGTTTTAGCAATTTTTATAGATTTTTGCCGTCCAATTTTTCGTCCTTGAGAGCATTGTCGTAATACTTTAACGACCAGTCTTAATTATTTTCACTGTTAAAACTAAATCACAAATCGTTGTATACATTCTCACTCTTGAGAATCGAACTTCCCTCTACTTTTCGAAGCAGATCCTCCTTATTGCTTCCAAGTAGCTTAAAGGTAGCAGCGCACGGCTAAAACAGAGGATGTATGCTTGCGTAGATATCATGGGGAAGAAGAACCAATCATGCACTCTTGTACCTCTGTGTTTTTGTTTAGCTCGTCTATAGTATCGGCGTATTCTCGCCGTTCCCCGAGGACTCCACTTCAGGAGTCCCTGCGTTTTTGTTTGTCCCGGGGACTCACTCCCCGTATTCTCGCGAGTCCCCAGGGACAGGCAATGCTCCGATTATCATCACCATCATCAAAAAGGACTCCCTTTCAGATTCGGAGGGAAACCAATTTTTGCCAGTGTTGGTGCAATGTAAAATTAATTAAAAAGAATCATAATAAGACAAACCAAAAACAAAGTGGATCCAGACTAATTTCGTCAACTGCATATTTCTTTTTGGAACAAAATCCATTTTAAAAGCATTCCCCGTGTTCTCGTTGTTTTCCTAGGCGGAGCACACGTGGAGTGATGACTCCCTCTATTCTCGCCGATTCCCTGAGGAGTCCTCGGGGAACGGCTAGAATACGCCTTATGCGGCGTGTCAGCGGCCTGTTACGAAATAAGACAAAAAAACTGGATAAGGAACTGGACAAGAAGGAAACTTACCGGACAAGTCGCCTTTGTCCAGAGCGGAAAGGGTTGATGGGAGATTCAGCTACAACAGACGAGTATATGCGAATGGCGACAAGCAGACAGCAGAGAAGCAGCGGTCCAAAAATCGCCCCTTCGATGCCAAAACAAAGTATTCCACCAGCAATAGAGAGTCCGGTCAGGTAGGGGTGTCCGCCACTTCAACAGAAAGAAACAGCTAATTTTCAAGTATCCCCTGACAGTGACGGCAATGACGTTGACCGAAAGGAGAAGGAAGGTTTGTGAAAAAAGAAGCCGACAATTAGATTATGACTAGTATATCCAGGTTTTGACATGAACTTAAAAGATATATCGCTAGCTCGGTTTCCTGAGAATGCACTAAAGAAGCGATATGATAGGTATAACTGGTTGGACAATTCGCGAAAAAAAAAAAAATGACTGGGATTGACAATGCTCTGAGGCGAGAGCTAAAAGGTATGCGGGATCAAGACAAAGTGGCCTGATGACGGCGTTTGTTCATTAGGAAATAAACGAAGAACAGCGTAGTTCTGTAGGTATGCTTCAAGGAAAAATGTTTTATGTGCTCACTTGCAAAGCGAACAAGACCAAAGGTTTCGATGGGATCCCAAAAATCTAATATTTGATCCAGACAACTGCGAACGAACTACGATACTTGTTCAGAAAAAAAAGGTCAGAAACGAATTCAGCGTATCACCTTATCCGTATAAAGAACATCTAATCAACTTCAAGTAAAAGTTCAACTTATAAAAAAAAAAATCCGGTTTCAACCGGATTCCAAACGAACTATATGTCCAGGTAAAAAAAAAAGATCGTCATATACAAATTCAGCGTGTTTTCTTACCCCTAAATCTGTCATCTAATCAACTTCAAATAAAACTTTTGCTTTTAACAAATTTTCCGGTTTGGTCTGATTCCGGCCGAACAAGTTGTCCTGGTAGAAAATACTGTTCCCATAAGGGTTCAGCATGTCTTCTTACCCCTTAATCGAACATCTAATCAACTTAAAACAAAACTTTTACTTTGAACAAACTTTCCGGTTTTGGCCGAATTCCGGGCGAACTACTTGCCCGGCGAGAAAATGGTTTTCACCATCGTGTTCAGCACGTCTTCTTATTCCTAAATCAAACATCTAATCAACTTCAAATAAAACTTTTACTTTCAACAAACTTTCCGGTTTTGGCCGGATTCCGGGCGAACTACTTGTCCGACGACAAAATGGTTTTCACCGTCGTGTTCAGCATGTCTTTTTACCCCATAATCGACTATCACATTATATATTTAAAAATATTTCATTTGCCCCTTAAATTAACCCCCCTCCCTCACCCCTAAATGTAGGGCTACAGACTATAAGACACACACACAGGATAGTATACGATCGTCATTTCTCCTACTCACCCTTTGATTTCGCTGTAAATGGCAGTGTCGACGTACATGATAGGTAAGATCTGAAAGACTACAAGCAGCAAAGCATCGGTCGCTCGGTCTTGAACAAGCCAGAGCTCAATCGCTGCTGGAAGCGCTGCCCAATAGTGGCCAAGGACAGGGACGGCACTCAACAACGCAGCTAATACTGAAACGAACAACAGCGGTTAGCTGACCTCCCCCATGGACCAACTATAGTCTGACTAGTCTAAGATCCCAACCATTTTCACATCCCTTCCCCTCAACACATTTACGACCCTATAAAGCCACAGATAATAGCAGCATTACCAATTCCTAAGATCCAACCCATTCGCGCAATTCATGCACGGTACGAAAGAAGTTTTGTCCCCTCCTATGTGAGTGTTTTCAACGCAAAATTTTAAGTAAAATCTTTTTCTTCTTCTTTCGTATTATTTGCTGAAGTTAGCGCTTTAAATTGTTGCAACTTTGGTTTTGTGTAATTATTCATTATCTGATTATGTAAAAGCGTAATTGTAAATAGTTAGGTTTGATCGGAGAACAAATATTCGTCTTTTTAACAAGTTTGTCCTCCTGCAGCTAACCCCCAAGCGATGAGACCCACACCGAACTTGAAACTGAACATTTGAGACACTCGTTCTTGACACTTGTCAAGTTTCATGCACGTCCGATCACCCGTTCCTAAGTTATGAATGCCACCTGATTCCGGATTCCCCATCCCTCTACTCCCCCGACGATGCTCAGATCGCTTGGCCCGTGCTAGTTTATGGAATTTGTTTTGTATATTTACATACTGTTACGTTTTCCATACGTGTTTCTGCAATGCAGTTCTGTTCACGCATACTCTAAAGGTCAGGAGATTGAAGAAAAAGTTCGATATAGAAGTTTCACTTCTGACCTCAGATTTTTCATTGCCGCATATCCGGCCTCCGGGAACACGACGCTATGCGTGCAGTGAAATAGAACTACGTTGTTGCTATGCGACATGAAAATTCGCATTCAGTAACGTTTCAATGTTTGTGGTAGCACTGGTAGCAGACGTACCAGTACAAAAGTTAGTGCAAAGATTATTTGAATAATCTTTGAGTTACTGTGTCGAGTGATTGTGCGAGTGGGGACTTTTTCCAAGTCATTCTGTTAGAGTTCCTAGTTGGCCTGCCAAGTTTCATGGTCCTAACACATCTGGAACCACTCTAGCTCGAGGTCACCGGAATTCCGGGCACCCCCCCCCCCCCCCCCCCCCCCCCCCCCCCACTTCCCCCACCGTGACACGATCCGGTCCTGTTTTGTCATGAATACATCTAGGGTTTACGCTTGATCTTCCAACCAAGTCCGACTCCGGTGCCTCGACTTTAAGCGATTCACGAGATTTCCGGTGCCCCCTCCAGCTCCCCCCTCCCAGTGATCCGGTTCAGATTTGAAAGAAAATCCAAGACACTTGTCCGTAATACTTACCAAGTTTCATGCACGTCCGATCACCCATTCCAAAGTTGTGAATGTCACTAGATTCCGGATTCCCCACCCCTCTACTCCCGCCACGATGATCGGATCGGGGAAGGAACTATTTTCAAGTCAATATGGTAGAATTTCTAAAATGCCTGCCAAGTTTCATGGACCTAGCACATCTGGAAGTACCCTAACTCGAGATCACCGGAATTCCGTAAACCCCCTCCGGTCCCCCCAGCGTGACACGATACAGTCCTGTTTTGTCAGTAATGTATCTAGGATTTAAGCTTGTTCTTCCCACCAAGTTCCATCCCGATCCCTCGAATCTGAGCCTTTCGAAGATTTCCGGTGCCCCCTTCCAGCCCTGAGGAACTTGTTCTTGACACTTGTCAAGTTTCATGCACGTCCGATTACTCCTTCCAAATTTATGCATGTTAGTGATTTCCGGATTCCCCATCCCTCCACTCCCCCTACGATGGTGAGATCGGGGAAACGACTATCCTTAAGGCAGTCTGTTCGGGTTCCTGATATGCCTACCAAATTTTCATCGTCCTAGTACCGAACTCGCGGGATCACCGAATTCGCCCCCCCCCAACTCCCTCCACAGTGCCCGAATCCAGTCCAGTTATGTCAATGATGCATCTAGGACTTGTGCTTGTTCTTCCCACCAAGTTTCGTCCCGATCCCTCCACTCTAAGCGTTTCCCAAGATTTCCGGTTCCCCCTCCAGCTACCCCCAAAGTCACTGGATCCGGTCCGAATCTTAAGTAGGTCGCCTGAGGCACGAGATATCTCCACTATCAAATTTCATTGCTATCCGTTCACCCGTTCAAAAGTTATAAATTCCTCAAGATTCCAGATTCCCCCTCCTTCCACTACCACAACGATGGACGGATCGGGGAAATGACCATTTCCAACTTAATCATTTGGGGTCCCTGATATGGCTGCCAAGTTTCATCGTCCTAGCTTATGTAGAAGTCGAACTAGCAGAACCCGGACCGACCGACGGACGGACAGAAATTGCGATCGCTATATGGCATAAAAATTAATTGATCGAAAACATTCGTGACCTTCACTTACAACCCAATGCCCTTAAAGTGTGAATTCGCGGCGAATCCAGGATCACCTAGCACACAATTCGTTACACATTATTTCAGCCTCATGTCAACCTGGTTTCTGTAATGCAAGACGTCCCACCTGCCATAGTACGATGTGAAGAACCAAATTCCAAGTGTTGCTTCCGCAACACGTTCTTCGCGAAGCAAACCAAACATTGCTGCAACATTTCACGTTTTCCAGGCCATCTAAAGTTGAAAGATGTTTCACACGGCATAGTGTTGCTTCTAAGATGCACCGAGATAGTTGACCGCTTTAAAACTCATCAACGCTTACAGAAATTTATTCCTTTTCTAGCTTTTAGCTATTCGGATTAAACTTGATTGATTGAAACTACACAAGGCTTCGGCTGTTATTAGCCTCTTTCCCTGCGTTCGATGACAAAATTGGCAAATTTGCAGACCCGGTCACCAGGCCAACAAACTCCTCCAAAACAATGATCGGGGAGCCTGATACATCACCTAAAAAGAACACACGTGGCAAGCGTGATAATCAGTCTAGTGAAATTCCGATGAAAAATTTCCGAGAACTAGTCGTATGGAGTTGTACGAAAAAGTAGCATGCATTAGTAACTGTTGCCACTGCATCCTATACTGCCAGTAAACTGGATGCTACTACAGCAAGACTGGATGTTATCGGGTACTGCACGTAAGGTTAACCCAGTCGGAGGCATGTTAAATAAAAATATTCCATACTGCTACATATCAATACGTGCAACTTTTTGGTACAACTACCATACAACTATCCAGTGAAAGAATTTTTCATCGGGATGAGACCGAAGAAATTTATGAAGTTACCTGAAGGCATAATCACCAAGCCGGCTTGGAAGACCGTATGGTTTAGCCAGGTCCACAAACCGTAGAACAGAGCCATCTTCATTGAAGCCAGACAGACTGTGTTGACGGCCTCTTCGATTGCAACGCCAAGCCTGCAAGAACGATGCCTGAAATACATGGCTCTCGTATGGGACAAATTGTACTACTAGATGAGGAATCCTCCATGGAAATTACCATAAGTAGAAAACCCCTCTGGTACTGAAAATTTATACGTGACAGAATACTAAACAAGGTACACTGTAAAAGAAAATATTGCAGTATTTACTACTGGGTTTAATCTTGTCTCTAAAAAGATAATCTTATATCTAATTCGGATTAATCT
Organism: Branchinecta lynchi; assembly: GCA_023053575.1. Taxonomy (NCBI): domain Eukaryota; kingdom Metazoa; phylum Arthropoda; class Branchiopoda; order Anostraca; family Branchinectidae; genus Branchinecta; species Branchinecta lynchi. Next base: position 384,994 of record JAKZAP010000006.1, on the reverse strand, counting down.
TACCTCAGTAGAGATAATATTAATCGCAGTAGCAAATACTGCATTTAACTTTAATGCTTACTCGTAGGAACTTTTTACACTGTAGGGCGAATTATTCCTTATTCTCGAAACTGAACTTGAGCTCTTCACCCGACAGCGTTTGTTTGTCTCAATCCTGCTCGCGATTCTCCCATTTCGAAACTGTTGGGATACAAAAATGTAAGTGACGGGATGCCCATGATTTCGTAAAAGTTGTCCATCTGTCAGCACGATAAATCCCGAATGGGGATGAAATATTTTGTTCAAATTTGGAGTAAGGATCCATTGGGTCAAAGTACAGGTCTAGATCGTAGATGGGCCTTGTAGCCCAATATTTTAGGGGCGCGGCAGGGGATTTCAAATTAAGGGATGACACAAAAAAAATATTTCAAGCTAATGTGTGAGTGGATTGAGGAGTAAGAAGACATACTGAATCCAGAACTTCATTCCTCTATGTACAAACAGTTCGCCCCGAATCTGGGAAAAACCGCAAATTTCGTAGGAGTTAAAGAACAGAACAGAACTTCGACGTACAGAGACATCCAGAATCAGTTTTTCAGCTTTTATTTTTTGCCGGACAGTTTGCCCGGAATACAGCGAAAACCGGAAAATTTGTGAAAGTGAAAGTCTTATACGAAGTTGATTAGAGGTTAAACGTTGGTCGATTCGAGCGTTGAGTCGGAGGTAAGAATACATCCGGAACCCATATTTGGACTTCATATTCTCGCCGGACAAGAAGACTGATCTGGCGAAAACCAATAATTTGGCAGGAGTGAAGTTTATTCCCAAGTTGATTGGAACATCCTCATATGAGCAAGAATACAAGTTGAATCCATGTGAACCTTAATTTTTTCACTGCATAATCTGTTCAACCGGAATCTGGTAGAAACCGGGAATTTGATAAAAGTAAAAAAAGTCGATCCTCGATCGGAGCACCAATAAAGGGCTATAAGAATACATGTAATCCATATATGAGCTTTATTTTCATAAAGGACAGGTAGTTTAACCGGAGTCCGGCCAACACCCGAAATCTCGAAAAGTAAAATATAAGTCTGATGTCGATGAAAACTGGTTGGAGGAGGTAGGCGTACCCGATAAAAGCACGTTGAATCAGGAAGTACTGTTCACCCTCGCCTTGGCTGGATGCTCCTGCCGGAATTTAGTCAAAACATGATTTATTCAAACAATGTTTACAACGGATACGTCAGCTATGATTCTTCATCAGCGATATTTCGGCCCTTCTTGGCAAGGGTCCTATGATTAAAGGTTTGTTTCTTTCCCTGAAGTTGAACCAGAGGATTGACAGCCTGACGAGGACCCTTGCCAAGAAGGGCCGAAATATCGCTGATGAAGAATCATAGCTGACGTATCCGTTGTAAACATTGTTTGAATAAATGTTTCAAAGTCAGCTTGGGCTCAAAGAATATTTATCAAAACGTGATGTTTTCAAATGAGCCTGATTGTTTGATAAGCCTGAAAAGTGTGACTTGAAGGCTGCTGTTCTGTAAGAATGGTATCAAATCCGTACCGGTTCGGCACAGACGGAACATCTGCAAGACCTCATTATCTGTATAAAAGTATGACAAATAATCCCGGTTGGGATCCCATCGAAACCTTTGGTCTTGTTGGCTATTGAGATGATGCCCTTCTCCTTTCTTGCGTTTTTCTTCGAGAACCGGGAAAGCTTCGCAATTCAAAAAAAAATTAGCTTCGAGAAGCCACTTCTTCATTTTCTTTCCTGATTGGTCGAAAAATGGCTGATGTTCAATCCGCATAATACATCGCCTTCAATACATCTAAATATGCAGTACTGTTTTTTAATGATAATTCCTCTCAACCTGAACACCTTCAACTGGGTAGCGAATCAATTACCGTTTCGTCTCACATCGTATACCTTAGTCTGTCGATAGGCTGCAACCTTAAAGGAACTCGTGTACTACTCGTAAAACACGTCGAGAAAAAACTTCGTACCGCATACGGTTCTATTGTCGCCAGTAGACTTCTATAAAGCCGATAGTATCTCGCGATCATGTATAACGCTGTCCCACTGCCGCATGTTCTGTCGTTATGGAACTTGTTAACCGAGACCCAAAAACGGAAGCTCCGGTCCCTTTACTTCAGGTTTACAAAGTTTCTGATGCGTTGTCGCTTGTGGGCGGGGAGCACCTTCATGACTGAAAAACATCAGATTGCGGAGCCTAGTATCGCAGCAAATCGGGTAATTTCAAATTTCCAGGGGAAATGGAACCACCCCTGGCTTAAACACTTTTATAGTTTGTGACTGCGTAATTGTTATGTAAAACGTCATGTGTCTGTATCGGTGTTGTGCATTAAATTTCTCCTCTTTTTCTTTTTTTTTTACTCCGTTTTGTTCTTAAGTGAAAAATACGGGAAATAAATACTTTACTTTACTTAATTACTAATAATGGGTTGCTAAAACAGTGTTTTTGTCAAAAGCTAGAACTGAGAAGCGAGAAAAGCAAAAACTGTAATTTGTACGAGAATCGAGAATTAAGATGCGAGACTGAGAAATTAATGCAACTCACGACACACAGGAAGAGTCGGGCGCAGACCAAGCACTGCCCCGATCAAAGGAACTGAAAGTACATCCCAAATCGTTCTATCCATTCTTACTTTTTAGTTTATGTTGGGATGTTTATAATTTACTACGAGCGGGTTCCATCCTACTTACCATAGTTACTGAGCAGGACGTCGCGAATTTTGGCTTCTTGTCGTCAATGCGAAAGTATTTTTAACTTTTCGGTAAAATATCACTCCACGTGTTAACCAGCCAATCACGTTACAGAGATCCGTAGTTACCACTCTTACTATGCTCCCGAGCATGGTAAGCAAATAGTTCCTATTTCAAGAAGGTCGAAGGTCAGCAAAGTAACTTTTCGTGAGGTTGGAACGGGATTAATAACTTATAATTACTCTTGTTAGAAGGGTGGAACCCGCTCTACAAGTTACGCGTAACGGTCGGACTTACGTTAGCCCGGTGACGGGTCCAACTGTTGATATCAGCTCCACCGGCTTGTACTTATTGCCAGAAGCTGCTAGCAGGTAGAAGAGCGCTGTCAAGAAGATAATCTGAAAGAAGACAAAGTTACGAAGAGAGCTTTCCGTTGTCAAAAGAGGTTACCAAAGTAATAGAACCGATTGTATGGTTGACTCCAGTCACGGTAACTTCCATCAATCTCTGAGCATGATGTCCCACAGCTTTGTGTGAGAAAGAAATGTAAGGCTTAAGAAAAGAAAGATGAAAGTGGCAATAACACCAGAATTCATTTTATCTGCTAGAACACAACTGTCTTCAAAAAGTCCTTGAACAACCTCCAGGGACACTTTACAAGAAACTCAAAGTACAAATGAACCTCTTGATGGCACCGTTTACATACACTGTAAAAAAAAATCTTACAGTATTTGCTACTGGTATTAATATTCAATCAATCAATCAATTAATTTTATTCCAGTAAAATATTACCATATCACAAAGAAAACAAAGAAAACATGGACAAAAGAAGAAGACAAAAAGAACGAACGCGGCAACAAGTGCAAATATCACATGGACAAAAAAAAGAACAAAAATACCTAACCAGGCTCATACAACTTCGTTTCTACTATTGTCTCTACTGAGATAAGAGTATTTCTAATTCAGATTAATCTTATCCCAGTAAAGATAAGATTAATTCCAGTAGCAAATACTGCACTTAACTTTAATCCTTTCTCGGAGAAACTTTTTACAGTGTATACTTGAAGATTTTAACACGTTATCCATCCTGAAAACATTTTCTTAGCGATAACTTCCATAGATGTCCGGTGAGTTCGAATGAAGTTCAACCCAGTTGACCGCACAAAAACGTCAATTCGATCGCACAATACTTCACCCACACACCAGTTCGTACAGGTTCTTTAATTTCAAAAACACTTCATAACAAAGTATGTCGATCACGGGGGGCCGGCAGGGATACGAGCTCGTTAGCTCAGCCCCATTTTAAACACTGACTATATGTAGATAATATAAATAAGTCACTCTTCTGTAATACGCACACACAAGAAAGAAAGACTCGTTCCATTCCCTATACTTACACACGCCATACCAAACTCTCCACACGAAAAAATAAAAATAAAACAAATAATAACACCAAGTTGTGGCCAATGCATCACGTTCACGCATCAGTTCATCCACGCGTCAATTAGTCCATCGCCAGTTCATCCACATCCACATCCATGCATCATTTTATCCACATCCACATCCATGCATCATTTTATCCACATCCACGTATCAATTCATCCACACGTCAATTGGTCCAGCGCTAGTTGATCCACATCCATATCCATGCATCAGTTCATCGATATCCACATCCACGCATCAGCTCATCCACACGTCAATTGGTCCATCGCCAATCTATCTACCGTCAGTTCTTCCAATCCTAAAATCCGATAGTTCGTCCAACGTCAGTTGATCTACCGACAGTCCACCCACAGTCAGTTTATCCATGATGCCCGTCAGTAGACACAAACCTCAGTTCACACAAACGTCACGAGTCCCAATGCAAATAAAAATATGTTTAATGAAATGTGTATACTGGAGCGGTCAGCGAGCTGCCGTCAAGTGTTTATATTTAACTCGTGTGTCTCGGGAAAATCCTTAAAAGACCCCTCGCACTATTTACTCTTCGACTTCTAAAATATTTGAATACTTTAAAACTAGGATGTGTTTTCAACAAATAACTGACGGTTTAGGCAGTTTTAATCTTTTTCAGAGACCCGTTGAATTGTAGCGAAAACAGGGACAAAATTTAAATAACCGGTTTCCTGATGGAAAAACTTCTCGCAGATAACCGTCGACAGCATGATAAACTTTGAAGGTCGCAAAACACGGCAAGTAAGAAAATCAGCGTGGTTTTGTTAAAGGGGTTAGAATGTACCATATGAAATTGGGGTATCGGGGTTTAGAAATATATGGAGTGATTATGGAAATAGGTTGCATTAGTATTATAGGTAAGACAGGTCCTTTAAGTGCTTTGGGGTAAACAATCTGTGGGCGATATGACGGATTTTGCAGGCGAACTGACTTTTGTGTAAACTGTCATTTGTGCCAACTGACGTTTGTCATTAATTAATTAATTAATTTGTGTTAACTGACGGCAGGCGAATTGACGTGATCTGGCCTGTCATGGTCTAGCATCATGTTACACGGCGAGCCCAAAACCGGCGAAACTGCACTTTCGACCGCAAATACTGAAAGTTTAACCGAAAAGGGCTGGGATAGGACAATCTAATTACCCATCACTTGTTCACTTACATTGGCTTGAAGACCCGCTGAAAATGCGTTACTTAGTTGTTCTGCTAGTCACGAATAATCGATTTTAACAGTGGAATTTCTGTGTGACTTGTGATACCTCTGTGCGCTTGTATTTTTGTTGTATGCCTTACGAGAAAGATTTATGATTTTGTTCTGTTCGGGCACTAAGTAATCTTCACCAATCTCGCCAATGCCCATAGAAAAGCCGCGTTTGTGTTGACATTAGAATTTCCCGCGACACAGTAGAATTTTCGTTGTGGGGAAGGCCGTAGATATTCTAAACGTCGTAATTGGAGCAGATGGTGGAAAATAAAAAATCCTTCTGCAGAATCCAAATAATTCAGTGTATTCAATTAAATGACACAAAATTGAGTCGGCTTTTCAGTTAAACATTACGGATTTTCCTAGTCATGCGAGCTACCTTTTACGAGCCTTTTACCGTAAATCCCTCAACTCAATTACATCTGATTGTCTTACTGATTTTATATTGCTTGTCTGACCAATGCTATGCTTTTCTAACGTATCGAACTGACAAGAATTTTTTTTTTTACGTATTGCCACTTTTCTGCTGTTTCCTTACAGCAAGGAATTTGATCTGGACAGATAGAGCCAACTTTGCTGCTGCACGTCCATCTAAGTATTTTTGCAAAATTCTGAGTGACTGAGCTGAGCACCCCGATCAAAAATGTGTAGCCTGCGTAGTAGTATGGTAGTAGTACGAAAACGTTGCATGTAATACTATGTAATAGCAAAGAATACTATCATTTAATGTGCCTCAGACTGGTCCAATCTTATGTAGTAGTATCCAGTAGCATCCTATCTTGCCATAGTAGCATCCAGTCTTGCTAATAGTAGCATATAATAGTATGCAGTACCACGGTAGCCTTGAAGTAGAAGCATGTAGTAGCATCGTTAGTACTGCATGCAACTTTTTCGTACTACTTCATAGTACTATTTTGAGATAAATTTTTCATCGGGACCCCTCTAATCCACTGCTGACTGTGTGGAAAACTTACTCGATTTATGACGAAGTTCAAGATAGCTGTGCCTCCTCCGGCTATGGTCGTAACGATTGTCGTTACTATGTTGAAAATGATGTTAACATTGGCTTTGGCTATGGTCCACAGCGAGTCAACGACAGACATCGCCGTCCCAACATTCTCTTTCGCAAACTCAACGAGGAACGTAACGTTGAACAGCTCTGAAATGACAGAAATTCTATCAGCATCGCCGTTACATCAATATGTCTAGTTCAACTTTAGTTTTTTTTCTTGTTTGTACTCCGCTATCCCGTCTTTTCAGCGAGTTATAATTTTTTTTTGAATATTGCATCACCAAAATGTATTTGGGGGGGGGGGGGGGGGGGTGCCCGCTGGTCGGACGAGAAAGTAAAAAAAAGACATAGGACAGAGGTTAAAGCCTATAAATAACGATTATATGTTTGGTATGTTTCGTGGACGGGGGGACGAGCCCCCTCACCCTAGACCCCCCCCAAACAAGCACTGCATGTTCGAATTTTTGTTCTCCAAAGTGCTTGTGCGAAGTTTTTGCATTTTTTTTGTAAAATTAAAAAAACGATACGACCCTGAGCATCACTTTACCGATATAATCTTTACTTATGTTCTGTGAATTGTTTAAGCTACAAGCACTTTAAAATACACGCTTAATTTAGTTTTCCTATATCAACCAATGGTTAAAAAGAGCTGTAAGCTCATATGGCACTTGCATGGGTTAAGATGTATTGTCTGATCAAAAGTAAGTTTCGACTTCGCGGTTGAGATGTACACTCTAAGGGAGCTAGAACTTCATTTGTAAGCAAAACACTTAAGACAAAAATGATAACGGGCTGATGGGGATCATGAAAATGGTCAAGATTAGCACTTTAAGGAATAATCGGATTTGGGAAGTAGCTATTTCCAAGCATATCTTGTTGAATCTCTAATATTCCGTCAAAGTTTCATCGTCCTAGCACATCTGGAAGTACATTAACTCGCGATCATCGGAATCCCAGACCCCCCCCCCCCCCCCCATCCAACTCCACCCAAATTACCCGGAGCTAATCCGGTTCTGTAAATGATTTTCAATTTCACTCGAATCCGATCACCCGTTCCAAAGTTAAGGATAACTCAATATTCCGGATTCCCTTCCTTCCGATCCCCCATTAAGATAATCATATTGAGGATTTATTTTATTTCCAAGACAATTTGACCAGGTCCCTGGTAAGCCTGCCAAGTTTCGTCGTGAAAATCCCCCCAAAACGGAATTCAGGCCCCCCCCCCCTCCAAGTGTCCGGATCCAGTCCAATTATGTCAGGGATTACCTGGATCAGATGTTTGTTCTTCCCAGCAAGTTTCACTCCGATCCCTCCATTTTAACCGTTTCTCTAGATTTCCGGTCTCCCCCCACAGTGACCGGAGCCAATCCGGTTCTGTAAATGATTTATCCACAGCATCTGTTCTATATTCGCACAAAGTTCCATCCCGACCTCTCCAGTCTAATCGGGTCACATATTCCCCCCCCCCAATAGTTATCGGATCCGGTCTGGATATGAACAACACCACCAGAGATGTCCTCTGTTCAATTATTAAATTTCACTCGAATCCGATCACGCGTTCCAAAGTTACGCATAACTCAGTATTCCGGATTCCCCTCCCTCCACTCCCCCTACAATTATTAGATTGACGGAATTTGTATTTTCAAGTCAGTTTGATTGGATCCCTGATATGCTTGCCAAGTTCCGTCGTGAAAAATCCTCAAAACCGCCATCACCGGAATTCCGGACCCCCACCCCCCCCAAGTGTCCGGATCCGGTAAAATTGTCTAAACGATTTATCTAGAGAGATGCTTGTTCTTCCCAGCAGGTTTCACTCCGATCCTTCCATTCTAACAATTTCTTGGAATTTCCTGTCTCCCCCCCCAAAAATCTCGCCTAGATATCGAAGCCGGTCAAGACTTAAACGGGACATCAGATATATATAATCTACTGAGTTAATAAGTTTCATTCCAACCCGTCACCCGTTCGAGAGTTACACACTAATCAATTCCCGAATTCCCCCGCCCTCTACCCCCCCCCCCCCCCGCGATGGTCGGAACGGATTATTTCTAACTTTGTTTGGTCGGGTCCTTGATATGCCTGCCAAGTTTCATGGTCCTAGCTCATCTGGAAGTACCCCAACTCGAAAAAGTGTGACAAAAAAACGGACCGACCGACCGACCGACAGAATTGCAATCGGTATATGGCACTTGAGCCAGAGGCTACAAGTGCCATAAAAATGGAAAGTCAGCGACATTTCGTTTATTCCAGTTCAGCAAAAGCCTGAAGAAGGGACGGAATATCCCTGACCAACATTGTAGCTGACCTTATGTTTTTATGGCACTTGAGCATACTCAAGTGCCATATAGCGATTGTAATTTCTGTCGGTCTGTCTGTCTGTCGTTCTGATAGATAGATAGATAGAAAAGTTTATTGCAAAAATCGACTATCGTGTTATAAACCAAATTTGCGATTATTGTCGAACAAACAGAAAAAACTACAATATATGTCTCTAATGTCACTACGCTTAAAAATTCAAGCTTCGTTAAAATATTTCACGAACTCGGGAATAAAACTTTTTGCATATCTAGCGTGTTTTGTAGGTACGGGACAGAGCTTGGGAACCTTAGAACTTACCACTCGTTCTGGTAGACTTCTAACATTTTGATAGGGGAGAGGGAGGGACTTGGGAGTGGAGAGGATGAGATACCATGGCTGAACCGAAGTCAGTGCTTAGCTCCTTTCTGCGCTCCTGCAGTGTTTTTAGGTTAAAGTGTTTTAAAGGGTATGAGTAGGGAAGCTTCGGTCCACTATGAATAATAAGAAGAACCCGCTTCTGTATTCTTTCTAGTTTATCTCTTTGTTCCTGCGATAATGAACAAGAGCTAAGGGCTCATATGGCACTTGTTACGAGTAGGTGGTACACGAAAGAAGATGAGAACGTCACAAAATACCCTGCAATCCAAAAATGTGATTCAGACACAGGATATCTAGTTTTACTCAAGTCTGAGCATTACCGGCATCGCCTCGGATCATCTACGCAAGTGAGTATTCTACCTTCCAAGTTTCAACTCAGTTTCGGTTTGGTCAGTAGACGGTGCCATACGACTTTTTTTTTTTTTTTTTTTTTTTTTTAAACCCGCGTAGCCTTTCGAAAATTTGTTACTTTACTTTTTGGGCTACGACTCCTCCTCCACTCGGTGACGTTAACATTTCCTTTAAATCTTTAACGTCACCTACTCTTTCCAAAAAAACAAACAAAATTTTAAACTTCAAAAAATATAACTCCATTTACCATTTCAACTGTTCAAATTATTTTTGAATTTAACTTTACCAATCTTAATACTTATTTACTCTTATTTCAATACAAATGTAAACATTTTTATTTTTTTTATCTACGAATCCTCACCTCTACACATCTAAAAACTCTAACCCCAACCAAAACGACCGCTACGAAAGACAAACAAACACCCCCAAACAGGAGCCCCTAAGAGCTATAAACACATTCCAAATCCATTATTACGACCTATAGTATTTACTTTAATCTATACTAACAAAATCAATACAAACATAAAAACTTTAAATCCACCCCTAAACACTGTTTATTATGTTTTGTACACGATTTCCGGTACCGGTCCCCCCTCCAACTCCCCCTACCATGGCAGAATCTGATTCGGACTCCTAAATGGATTACCTGAAGTATTTTCTCTTACCGCATATTAAGTTTCATTCAAACCTTAGCGTTTTCAGAACTTTCGGTAACTCTCCCCCCTCCCCCCAACACGATCGGATCTAATTCGAACCCTAAAATATGTCATCTGTGGCATGTGATCTCTATATACTCCAGGTTTCATTCAAATCGCTCCACTTGTTTGACCCCTATGCGAGCCACATCATTTCCGGGACTCCCCTTCCAACTCCCCTTGCTGTGGCTGAATACGACTCAGACCCATAAAAGTCGCCTATCATACATGTCCTATTCCCGTTCATTAAGTTTGACTGGAATCGGAGCATAGCCTATCTGTTAAATTTCGGATTCCAGCTTCACCCCACCCCCTTCCCTATACCCATCCGGATTCGATCCAGACGCCAAATAACAAATCAAAGCCGAATAAACTCGGTACTGTCCAACTTGCATCCCTTTCTGTCCATCCGGTTGGTTTTGTGGATATTAACCCCCCCCCCCCCCTCCTACAACTCTTTCAACCGTGGCTGCATGTGGTTCGGACGCATGTTTTGCTTGTCTAGGTGATCAGTTCTTATCACCCATAAAGTTTCACTCGAATCGGACCACCTGTTCTCAGCTTACGGAAGCCACTGATTTCCGGATTCCCCTACCCTCAACTCCCCAAAGATGTCGGATCTACGAAAACGAGTATTCCTAGGGCATTATGTCTGGTCCTTAAGTCACTAATACGCCTGCAAAGTTTCATCGGTCCTTAGAATATCTGGAACTATCCTAACTAGGAACACCGGAATTCCGGGAAACAGCCTCCAACTCCCCCATAGAGCCCCGATTCGATCTGGTTTTGTCATTTACGTATCTAGGGCTAATGCTTTTTCTTCCCACCAAATTCCATCCCAATACCTCGACTAAGCGTTTCACGAGATTTCCGGTGGCTCACTACAATTCCCCCCCCCCACAGGTATCGAATCCGATGAGGACTTGACACGGAACATCTGAGACGACAGCTCTTTCCACTTGCCAAGTTTCATTCAATTCCGGTAACCCGTTCAAAAGTTATGCATGCCACTAAATCCGGGCTCCCCATCCCTCCACTCCCCCCGCGATGGTTGGATCGGGCAAGCGACTATTCTCAAGTCAGCCTGTTCGGCTAGGTGATACTCCTCCCAAGTTTCATCGTCCTAGTACATCAGGAAGTACCGAGCTCGCGGGATCACCAGATTCCAGAGCCCCCCCCCCCCAAACTCCCCCACAGTGCACGAATCTGGTCCGGTTATGTCAAACTATGTATTTAGGACGTATGCTTGTTCTTCCCACCAAGTTTCATCCCGATCCCTCCACTCTAAGCGTTTCCCAAGATTTCCGCCCCCCCCTCCAGCTCCCCCCAAAGTCGTCGGATCCGGTCCGGATTTGAAGCGGGTCGTCTGAGACACGGGGTCTTTCCAAATATCAAGTTCGTTAAGATCCGATCACCCGTTCAAAAGTTATAAATACCTCTAGATTCCGGATTCCCCTCAGTCCACTCCCCCCACGATGCTCGGAAAGGGGAATTGACTGTTCCAACTTAATCTTTTAGAGTCTCTGATATACCAGCCAAGTTTCATCGTCCTAGCTTATGTGGAAGTGTTTCCCAAGATTTTCGGCTCCCCCCAAAAGTCACCGGATCCGGTCCGGATTTGACATGGGTCGTCTGAGACACGGGTCTTTCCAAATATCAAGTTTCATTAAGATCCGATCACCCGATCAAAAGTTATAAATACCTCTAGATTCCGGATTCCCCCTCCCTCCACTCCCCCCACGATGCTCGGATCTGGGAACTGACTATTTCTAACTTATTCATTTGGGGTCCCTGATATGCCTGCCAAGTTTCATCGTCCTAGCTTATGTGGAAGTACCCGAACTAGCAAAACCTGGACAGACCGACGGACGGAGAGAAATTGCGATCGCTATATGGCACTTGCAATAAAAATGCCAAACGGGGGCTGCGTATTCCAGGGTGGGTTCTGCCAGTCTGACCAGGTTTTGCTAGTTTGGTTAAGCTAGGACGATGGGCAGGCGTGTCAGGGATTCGATCAGATTAACTTATACATAATCACTTCCCCAATCCGACTTTCCCCGGATCCGGGATTCCGGAAACTAGGAACAAGCGTAGCAAAAAGGGAGCAAAAAGGAATTGCCTCGATCCAAGGACCTCTGCCATGGAAACCAAGACGCTTGCGGGAAGCACCATTCGACCTTATATGCAGAGCCGAATCCACGAACAGTTCCAAATTAAGGATTGAGATGCGTAAAGACCAAATTCTTCGGAGTGGAGGGATGGATTTCCGGAAATCCGGAAACTAGTAATATCAGGGACCCTTAAATTTCCTGTTAAGTTTCCTTATAGGGGGCCAGTCATTTCCTATGCTTCTATGTTGCTATGTTGCCCGAGCCACAGCTAGTTTCCGAAAATTCCGCTTGGGTCGAATCGGCGTTCTTGCTCAGATAGAAAAAATTTGTTCCCACAAGTTTCAATGAACACAGAAGCCGTCGGCAAATCGGGTTCTTTTATAGGCAAGAAATGAAATCCTGCAAACATTTTTCGTGGAAAACACAGAAGAAATCGAATTCTGCACGCTTTTGTTGCTCCTCAGTAATCCAGAAGAAATAATTTTTTAATGTTTTTGTCGAGCGTTGGTTGACTCGTAGGCAAATTGGATTCTTCTTATACGCAAGAAAGGAAATTCTGCAAGAAATCGAATTCTGCATGCTTTTGTCGTGCCTCAGTAATCCCGAAGAAATAATTTTTTAATGTTTTGTCGGGCGATGGTCGACTCTCCGGCACATCATGTTCTTTTTATACGCAAGAAAGGAAATCCTGCAAACATTTGTCGGTCAAATGAATAAATCAAATTCTGAATGCTTTTGTCATGCCTCAGTAATCCCGAAGAAATAATTTTTTAATGTTTTGTCGGGCGATGGTCGACTTGTTGGCACATCGTGTTCTTTTTTGGGATCCCAAAACGTAAGTGGAGGGATACCTATGACATCGCAAAAGTTGGCCGTCCGTCCGTCCGTCTGTAAGCACGATAACTCTCGAAGGGAATGAGATATTTTGATGAAACTTGGTGTGAGGTCGTCGGACCAGTCGAGTTCGTAGATGGGCTTTGTAGCCCTACATTTAGGGGTGAGGGAGGGGGTTCAAATTAAGGGGCAAACAAAATATTTTTAAACTGCTAATGTGATAGTCGATTATGGGGTAAGAAGACATGTTGAGCACGATAGTCAACACTTTTTGTCATCGGACGAGTAGTTCGCCCGGAATCCGGCCAAAACCGGAAAGTTTGTTAAAAGTAAAAGTTTTATTTGAAGTTGATTAGATGTTCGATTTAGGGGTAGGAAGACATGCAGAAGACGATGGTGAAAACGATTTTCCCGACGGACAAGTAGTTCGCCCGGAATCCGGCCGAAACCAAAAGTTTGTTAAAATTAGAAGTTTTTTTCGAGTTGACTAGATGTTCGATGTAGGGCAAGAAGACATGTTGAACACTTCTGTGAAAACAATTTTCTACCCGGACATGTAGTTCGCCCGGAATCCGGCGAAAACCGGAAAGTTGGTTAAAAGTAAAAGTTTAATCTGAAGTTGATTAAATGTTTGATTTATGGGTAAAAAGACATGCCGAACACGATGGTGAAAATCATTTTCTCGCTGGACAACTAGTTCGCCCGGAATCCGGCCAAAACCGGAAAATTTGTAAAAGCAGAAGTTCGATTAGATGACAGATTAAGGGGTAAGAAGAGAGGCTGAGTCGGTTTATGACAATGGTTTTTTACCCGGACATATAATTATTCCGGAATCCGGTTGTAACCGGAATTTTTTTTATAAGTCAAGCTTTTATTCAAAGTTGATTATATGTTCTTTATAGGGATAAGGAGATACGCTGGTTTTGTTTCTGTATTTTTTTTTTTGCTGGACTAGCAGTTCACTCGGAAATCGGCAGGAAGTCTCGGTCAGTATCGTCAAAATAGATATGGCTTATAGAGGTATATCTGAACTTGGTTTTCTCTGATGATTAGCCTGTCCAAGACTGGATCTGGCGAAGACAAGACTCGATTGTCTGAATCAAATATTAGATTTTTGGGATCCCATTGACACCTTTGGTCTTGTCTTTTTATACGGAAGAAAGGAAATCCTGCAAATATTTGATGGTGAAAACAATGAATAAATCAAATTCTGCATGCTTTTATTGTGCCTTGGTACTCCAGAAGAAATATTGTTTTTAGGTTTTTGTCGGTCAACTCGTCAGCACATCAGGTTCTTTAAAATCCTGCAACCTTTGTCGGGCGCACCCAGGAAGTTCAAGTCTTATCGGTCCAAGGCATTAATTTTACACGTAAGGAATCAAGTTCTGTACAGTTTAGTGGAGCAAAACAGAAAAAATGCTATGGTTTTGTCAGGCGTCGGTATTGGCGTCGGTATTGTCGTCGGCACATCAGGTTCTTTTTCCACATAAAAAATCAAATTCTGTAAATTTGTATCGGGTGCATGCCAAAACACCACAAGACAACTTATCACACACTGTCAATGGCTGCATCTTTGACACAACACAACTCTTCATTCATGCACAAAAATGATTATATACAAATAATACCTTTCTGTATGAGCCATCTTCACTAAGGACTATTCAGCATGCCACCAGGTACCTAAGCTAGGACAGAAGATCCAGGACACTCTTCAATTACAGAGAAATAAATATTCCCTAGTTCAGCACAATAGCTGCGACAAATTTTTTCTATCTGGATAGTAGGGTATTTTTATCCCCGTGGGTATTTCTCGAACTATCTCACGCTCGGTCAAGAGGGCATCAAAAATCTCTTATTGACTGGCCCCCTGAATGGAAAACATTACAGGAAATTTATGGGTTCCTAGTAATATGCATAACTTTAGAACGGGTAATCGGAGATGCATGAAACTTGACACATGTCAGAACAAGTGCTTCAGATGCCAAGTTTCAACAAGGAATCTCGTGAAACGTTTCCACACAAGCTAGGACAACGAAATTTGGCAGGCATATCAAGGAACCAAACAGAATAACTTGGAAATAATTGCTTCCCCGATCCGGCCATCGTGGGGGGAGTGGAGAACTAGTAACATGCATAACCTTGGCACGGGTAATCGGACATGCATGAAATTTGACAAATGTCTAGAACAAGTGTTTCGTTTGTCGAGTTTCAAATCCGGACCAGATCCAATAACTGGGGGGGGGGATGGAGGGTGGCACCGGAAATCTCCTGAAACGCTTCCACATAAGCTAGCACAATAAAACTTGGGAGGCATATGAGGGAACCAACCAGATTAACTTGGAAATAATCACTTCCCCGATCCAGCCATCGCGGGGGGAGTAGAGGGATGGGGAATCCGGAAACAAGCAACATGCATAACTTTGGAATGGATAATCGGACATGCATAAAACATGACGATTGTGAAGAACAAGTGTCTCAGATATTCAATTTCAAATCTGGACCAAACCTGAAAACTAGGGGGGGGGGGGTAGAGAAGGGGACCGGAGATCTCGTGAAATGTTTAGTGCCGAGGGATCGAGATAGAACTTGAAGGGAAGAACAAGCATTAACCCTAGATACTTTATTGACAAAACAAGACCGGATCGTGTCACAGTAGAGGGGGTTTGAGGGGGTTTTGCCGGATTTCTGGCGATCACGAGTTAGGGTACTTCCAGATGTACTATGACCATGAAACTGGACAGACATATTAGGTACTCTTCCAGGTCAACTTGAAAATAGTTCCTTTTCCGATTCGATGATCGTGGGAGGAAGGATGGCGTATCTGCATAACTTTGGAACGGGTGATCAGACGTGCATGAAACTTGTCAAGTGACAAGAACAAGTGTCGCAGATTATCAATTCCAAGTCTGTAACGGATCCGATAATTTGGGATGGGGGTCGGAAAGCTCGCAAAACACTTAGAGTCGAGAGATCATGATGGGACTTGGAGGGAAGACCGCGCATTAGACGTACATACATTATTGATAAAACAGGACCGGATTGTGTCACAGTGGGGGAGTAGGAGGGGGTTTTCCACATGAAGCCCATTTTCTCATGAAGCCCATTTTCTCATGAAACGAATATCGGGAGAGATATCCAGCCTTGAAAACTGCAAACCGTATCAGGCAAACATGCTAACTATTCTTACAAGTGCCATATGAGCTTTCTGCTCTTGTTAGTCATTGTTCAGCGCAGTCAGCTTGGGCTCAAAGTAAATGTCTAACAAAATGTTTGCTGTCTTTTTTGGACCTAAAATTATCTGCCAGGTCCGAAAAATAGATGCGGGTCTATGCTAACCATAAACTCATCATACATTCGCACCGGGATATTTGGGAGGCTATCTTAGTGTCGAGACAACGAGTCTAGTCAAAATCTATCTAGACTGTGCCATGTAACGAATGTACTAATGTTGAGACTCGATTTTTTTTCCAACTGTTCCAGTCAAACAGGTGACCGTGATCTAACAAAGATGAGCTCACATCCCTTCTTTCAATTAATATTTTGACACCTACAATCAACTTTTCCAAGGCAAAAGCAAGCACACATAAACGGGATGGAAGGTTGTACGGGATACGAGTTTGCGAACAGTGTCGCTGGGAGGGCCACCCCAGAGCGGACTGAATCATACACTAAGATTAGTGCTACATCCGGAAGCCTCCATAACCCAAGCTGCGTTTTGCGTGTTTTCGTACACCAAGCAGCAACATAAAAACAGCTTTCACCTCGATTTACCACACATGCGCATGGAATAGTTCGTAGAAACTTCCCATCATTCCAATAAGATATGCTGCGTCAAACAAAGGCAGGACAAGCACACACTGTAAGCAAAAAAAAATCTTGCAGTATTTGCTACTGGGATTAAGCTAATCTTTACCGAGATAATCTTATCTCTAATTCGGATTAATTCTATCTCAGCAGAGATAAGATTAATCCCCGTAGGAAATACTGCAGTTAACTTTAATCCTTACTCGGAGAAAATTTTTACAGTGCAATCCCATGCTCAAATAGCAAACTGCTGAGAACCAAAATAAAGGTTTTCTTTGCTCGGGAACTGTGACAGTATAAAGAGATCATTTCTCGTGTAAGACGATTATCAAATATCTTATCCATTTTCAATCTAGTCATAGCTTCTAATCCGCTCCATTTTTTGGTTTTTGGGATCCCAAAACGTAAGTGGAGGGATACCTATGACATCGCAAAAGTTGTCCGTCTGTCCGCAAGATAACTCTCGAAGGGATTAAGATATTCTGATGAAACTTGGTGGGTGGATCATTTGGGTCAAAGTACAGGTCAAGGTCGAAGATGGGCTCTGTAGCCCTATGTCTGAGGGTGGGGGAGGGGTTTCAAATTAAGGGGCAAACAAATATTTTTGGAAGCTATTGAGATAGTTGACTTAGGAATCAAGAGACATCTGAATCCGAATATGAAATTTATTTTCTCGCCGGACAATTAGTTCGGCCGGAATCCGGCCCGAACCGAAGAATTTGTTAAAAGTAAAAGTTTTATTTAAATTTGATAAGATGTTCAATTTACGGGTAAGAAGACATAGTGAATTTGCACATGACAATAATTTTCTCACCGGAGGTATAGATCGCTAGGAATCCGGCTGAAACCGGAAAATTCGTTAAAAGTAAAAGTTTAATCTGAAGTTGGTCAGAGGTTGAATGTAGGGGTAAGGAGACATGCTTAATTCATTTTCGAGCTTTAGTTTTTTCGATACAAGTAGTTTGTCCGGAGTCCGGCCGAAACCGGAAGTTGGGCAGAGAAGTAAGGAAGGAAGGAGATAGGAGTTATATAATAATCAGAATAATCAGATAATCTTTGGTCCCATGCAGCGACGATGGATACCCCGACAAAAATAAGCGGAGCTAGAGGTAGTAGCTCTAGCTTTGATTGATACCCGTCAAACTCCGTCTTCACCGTTGCTCATCGCAGAGCAAAAAATTCAGGAGGAACTAATCTGGAGAACCCTACTCTTGGAGGCAGGGGGGCCTGCCCTGGAGCGCGTCCAGAGAACCAATCAGCTTTGACTTTGAAAGTTTCTTCTGCACGGTTTCACAGAAATATAATTTGTAGAGGTAGCAAAACGTGATGTGCCGCGTAGCTCCTAACCTCCACTCGTTTGCATCGGACAGGGTACGCGGAAACATTTCGACTCCGCATCGTCTTATACAGAGATGGAGATTTTACGTATTATAGTATAAGTTAAATATTGTGTGGAGTTGGAAATGTTTTATAGTTGTTTATAGTTGGTAAGATATATTTGTCCCTTTCTGTCGTTTTTTTCACTTATAGTATGGTAAAATCTTTCTGGTTTTATTTTTTTATTTTTCGTAATTTACAATAGTTTGGTTGGGAGTAAGATTTCAATTTGTGGTTGAGGTTTGTAGGACAGACAAAAATAAAAATAAAATGTCTTAGGGGGGAAGAATAGTAAATACAATACGGGTTTATTTTCAAAAGTTAGGTGACGTAAATAGTTAAAAATGGGTAAAAATAGATTAAAATTAACGTCACTGAGGGAAGGAGGAGTAGCCACAAAAAGTACGAAATAAGATTTCTTTTTTCTTTTTTTACGTAATATAAAAATAAGTAAAATTATGGCTACGGGTTAAAAAAAATAAAAAAAAAAATAAAAAAAATACAGAGATGGGGAGACGAAGGTTCTATCTGATTATTTGTTCTTCGGTATATCTTGTCTTGCATGACAACTTTGCAAGATGTTTTAGGCTTTACAATCTGTTCGATTAAAATCCGTTTCAACCGACAAAAGACTATCAACTTTAACATTATTCAACACTCTCTGGAGCCTTTAAACCCTCGTATCGCGGCTTATTGTTGTTATTTAATGCGAAGACACAAGTCAGCGAATTTTATTCCCGCCGTTTATTCGTAACCAGGCAGGCGATTTGGCGACATGAAGACCCACAACTGGTCTCTATTCCTTTGTAAATATGCTGTTTTTGAGAATGCCTTTCTAGCTCTCGACAACGATCTTAATTAGCTCACAGGCCTTCGTTTAATAATTTCGTTTAATGCGAGCATAGGGTGCTCGAGTACTGGAATTCTTCCCCGATTTTTCGGGACTATCAATTCCATACGGAAAAGTTGAGATGTTTCAGCTTGACGGTGGAAGTGCAGAAATCTAGCCGGGAAATTCTGACGGTGTTCGCACTGTAAAATTTCGATACCGCCACCTTCTACTGAATCTGTCACGGCAAAAGCGAATAGGCATAAACCGGATGGGAGGTTTAATGGACTACGAACCTGAGCTCATGCGCCGAAGAAGGGGTGTTTTCTGCGTTCTATTTGAAGTCTTGCCCAAGCCAAAATCTAAACAAAGTACTGGATAAGCAACAACACAAAACTGCAAACAACACGGTAGGACAGTAGGACAACCATGCAAGCGTCAGTAGGATAAAGGTCCGCAGCTCTGGAAGGCCGAAGCTATTATAACTACGAACTAGGACTAATTCAGACGGAGAAGGCGAAATACAAGTGGAAGAAATACCGGTGTAACATCGAGTCAGTTCACTTGGTGCAGAAAAGCAATCAGAAAAATTCTGACCTTTAACAAAGTTTTTGTCTGAGCAGCATAACAAGAACAAGGATTTAACCCCTTCAAACAAGCTACATTGGATACTATCCCAACAATTATTAGCATAAACTGTCTAAACCTATTTAGGGCTAATCCCTGTCGTAACCGTCGGACGAAACGTTCATAATGGCAGACGCTTCTCGCCAGCTTGGAAGTTTAGTCCCAATCACTTTCCAATCGTTTTGGCGATGATTCGGAAAGTTGCCGAACTTTATTTTGCGCTTTGAAGACTGAAGCAGCTGTCACGGAAAATGGTTCCGGAAAGGTAGTGAGTGTGTTCCACCCTTCTAACAATAGTAACTATTAGTTACTATTTCCGTTCCAACCTCATGAAAAGTTACTACGCTGACCGTTCCATCCTTCTGGAAATAGTAACTATAATAGTAACTATTTGCTTACCATGCTTGGGAGTGTAGTAAGCGTGGTAACTACGGATTAACGAAAATTTAAAAATGCGTTCCAGCCTTGACGCCAAGAATCCAAAATTCGTGAGGTCATGCGTAGTAACTACGGTAAGTCGGGTGGAGCACGCTCAGTGAAAAGCTTGGGCGGGGATTTTGAAAGCGTAGAAAAAACACGGCAAGCGCGGCGCGTCACTCTAACAAATGGAGAAAACACGGCAAAAGTCATGAGGACAATTTCGTCGGAACATATGAGAAAAGAAGGAATCTTCAGTAATCCATATTCGTTCTAAAAAGTTTAAAATTTAACATTTAACCGGCAATTTCAGCTTTCCATGTGTTTTCACGAACAATCCCAGGGAAAGTTGAAAGCGATTCCAGGAGTCGAATTCTAGCGATTTGCTTCGCTCGATGGAAAGTGACTTCGGAGACTCGGAAAAACCCTCCTAATATTTCTTTCAGTGAAATCTTCTGGATAAAAAAACAACAACAAAAACACTAATTTTGACATTCAGGCTTATTTGGCCTCAATGCGAAAACATAGCCTGAAACAAGTTTTCTAGGTTGCACGCAATCGAGTACAAGAGAACTTGAAAGAAACAGTACTAGACGGAAATCTTACACGAGTATGTATTATCGTACGACACTGTAGGGGGAAGGGTCCGAGATAGCTTTGATTAAAAACAAAAAAAATCAATTTATTTTCAAAACCGATACAATGGTTAAGCCGATTCGGTGTTTCTCGTCCATATTAACACTAATTATATAAAAAGATGATTCTACACTAGTTTGGATGTAACAAATATTTGTCCAAAATTACAGAAAATATTCAAATCTATATACAATTAATGACGTGAATTAAAAAGGTTGACGAAGGCGGGAACAAAACTTCTTAGACAACGAGTCGTTGTGTGTTTAATTGGATGCAATTTGGGTATTGGCTGGGCTACCACTGTCTCAGGCCTTACTCTTGCCGCTGAAAAATCTAAGGGGGAGTATTTCACGTAGTGCTGGTGTATTCAAGTGTCAAGTTCGAAACACTAATGAAAGTTTTTCACGGCGCTTCAATAGTTTCTAAATTATAAGTATTAAGAAGGTCTATATACGGTACTTTAGGGGACTTAGAAACTACAAGGATGGCTCCTGTCAAGCGAATCAGACTGTTCACGAGTAAATCCTAAGTGCCACACAGTGCAACAGTATTCCAGATGCCAACTGCTTCGCTAGATTAGTTCCGGTAATATTAGCCCCGGGATACCTAGCCTGCGTAATGAAACTTTGCATACTTATTGCATACTTCACACTTCATAACCTGAATTCATAAATCTTCCTAATCAAGTAGGCTACTGTTAGGTACCTGGTCAACTTTTGAAGGAGAAAAATGTCGCTTTATATCGTTAAAAAGGAATACACATCCGATGCAAAATTTGTAGCCTGCGTAGTTGTATGATGGTTGTACGAAAAAGATGATATGAGATAGTGATATGTAATAGTAAAGAATACTATCATTTAATGTGCCTCAGACTGGGCAAATCTTAAGCAGTAGTATCCAATAGCATCCAGTCATGCTGTAGTAGCATCCGGCCTTGCTAATAGTAGCATGCAGTAGAATGCAGTAACTGGGTAGCCTCGAAGTAGAATCATGTAGTAGCATCAGTTCGTACTGCATGCGACTTTTTCGCACAACTTCATACCACTATTCTGAGATAAACTTCTCATAAGGCAGTTTATAAACTGCATTGCCTTATAAGGTGCGCAATTCCAAAAGATTCAGGGACATGAGACGACCGGTCCTTCCCAGCCTCTAAATTCACATAATGTTTTTTCATCCAATCAAGGAACTTACCGGAAGTCTTCTTCAAGTTTTCTAATATATTTCCAACAGAGGAAATAATAGCAGAGGCTGGAACCTTATCCTCAGTGGTAAGTGCGGGAGTTCCGTGGGAGGTGAGCCAGGATTGGTAGATCCGATCCCACAGCTGAAGTGCTTGTTCTTCCAGCTGTGCCGTGTTGGCGTTTTCTTCTTTGACAACGCTTCGGATCTGAAAAAAAAAATCAAACGGGCTGTAAAATAGTGCTGTATTATAATGGCCAAACACCGGTACCGAACCACTTTAAATCAAATACTCATCCGAAAAAGTCACCAGTTGTGACCACCTAATGTACGGTATAACTCCCCAAGGTGTTTACCTACTGTGACGAGACCAGATGTGTTCTGCCAAATTCAAAACAAAAAGGTATCACTATAACTAATTCATTTACTTTCCGTTGCCTCGGGTGAATGATATGGGGAGGGGTTTCAATTTCAATTTCAGTTTCAATTTATTTTCAAAATTTCTTCACCGGCAAGCCGAACATCGGATTTTTCGTCATAAATATAATAACATCACCATCTTTGTCAAAATTCTGTCATAAATAATAAACTTGTATACAATTCGAATCACAAGTGATCATTTACAATTACACTTATATGACATGATTATGGTCACACCCGTGACAATAGCCCTTCCGAAAATTCAACTCTCCTCCCAGACCTTCTACAGTTCCCGCAGTTTCAGAACACAATCTAGACAAGAAAGAGATATCGAACGTGTCCGAAAGCCTTTTGGTGCTGTTAATACTGCATTAATGCTGCATTTTCTTTATTTTTTTTTGGCCGAAAGCTGTTACCTTTTTTTCTTCTCTGACACTCTAGAATACAAAAATTCAAGTCAGGAAGAATAGTAAGAAAAAATAACTATCTGTATGAAGCTGACAAAATGGATCAGCTACTGATATCTAACCTTCTTATCTTTCCTTTTTTCGGTCGCCGTGATCGCCAGTTCTCTTAGAATTTGGAATGTTTGACGAATTGTCAGTTTTCTTTTTGGGATCCCCAAACGTAAGTGGAGGGATACCTATGACATCACAAAAATGTCCGTCTGTCTGTGAGCACGATAACTCTCGAAGGGAATGAGATATTTTGATGAAACTTGGTTTGAGGATTCATTGGGTCAAGGGTAAGGTCAAGTTAGTAGATGGGCTATGTAGCTCCACATTTAGGGGTGGGGGAGGGGGTCCAAATTAAGGGACAAACAAAATATTTTTAAACAGCTAATGTGATAGCCGATTATGGGGTAAGAAGGCATGCTGAGCACGATACTGAAAACAATTTTCTCGCCGAACAAGTAGTTCGTCCGGAATCCGGCACAAGGCAGAAAGTTGGTTAAAAGTAAAAGTTTTATTTGAAGTTGATTAAATGGTCGATTTAGGGGTAAGAAGACATGCTGAACACTGGGAAAACAATTTTCTCGCCGAAGAAGTAGTTAGTCCGGAATCCGGCGAAAACCGGCAAGTTGGTTAAAAGTAAAAGTTTAATTTGAAGTTGACTAAATATTCGATTTATGGGTAAAAAGACATGCTGAACACGATGGTGAGAATCATTTTCTCGCCAGACAACTAGTTCACCCGGAATCCGGCCAAAACCGGAAATTTTTTTAAAAGCTTAAGTTCGATTAGATGGCAGATTAAGGGGTAAGAAGAGAGGCTGAGTCGGTATGTGACAATCGTTTTTCACCCGGACATATAATTAGTCTGGAATCCGGTTGTAACCGGATTTTTTTTTAAGTCAAACTTTTATTCAAAGTTGATTAAATGTTCTTTATAGGGATAAGGAGATACGCTGGATTTGTTTCTGAATTTTCTTTTTTTGCTTTGTAGTTCGCTCGGAAATCGGGTGAAACCGGAAACTTGGCAGAAGTAAAGCAGGAAGTCTCTGAAGAGGACCCTTGCCAAGAAGGGCCGACATATAGCTCCAATAAAATTCAGCTGACGTATCCGTTTTCCGCCATCAAATAGGAAGTCTCGGTCAGTATCGTCAAAATAGATATGGCCTATAGAGGTATATCTGAACTTGGTTTCCTCTGATGATTAGCCTATCAAGACCGGATCTGGCGAAGACAAGACCCGATTGTCTGAATCAAATATTAGATTTTTGGGATCTCATCGACACCCTTGGTCTTGTTGAATTCGTCATGTTTGCCGCCGAAAACACTGAGAGAATCGCCGTACTCCCCAGTTTCTTCTTGAAAATTCAGCATAAAATTAACATTCTTACTGAATTTTTTTATGAATTAATGCTGCATTAACTGAGCGAAAAATCAAAATCCGAAATCAAAATGTAGCATAAAATGCTGAATTAATTCAGCATTTTCGTTCGTTTCGGAGCTTTCGGACACGTTCATCAACATTTTCTTTTCTTCCTATATTAATGTACTTTCTTCCCTAATAGCTTGTATTATACATGCTAGCATTTGATTGTCATTCACACAAATTACACGTGACAGAATTACATAAATACCATTTCGTCTATACGTACAACTTAACTGGAATTAAAATATTGTGAAATAGGGTACAGAAGATTCCAGATAACGATCACTCGAGTTTAATGGGTGGTCTTACTAGTCTCTGGGATGCAGCGTCCCTCGGTATTTGTCACGTATTGGTCCTGCTACTGGCTAGGGTCTCAAAATCAGGTAAAATGGCACGATGCGCATATGATGCCTGGCATTTGTTTCCAAACGATATTGTCAGCTGATGCCGTCGTTCATCACAGGTTGGCAGGTCAAGGTATCTTTGGTAACTCTACCAGTACAAGCGTCAGGGCTACAAGGTGAATACAAAGTTACAGTCTGTTACAGATCGAATCGATGGGCGGTAAATAGTCTAGAGTTTTGCAAAATATCAAACATCTAGCTTATATTTGAAGTTGTGCTATAACAGTTGTTATCTAGCCTGCCTCATTTTTTCAGAAAACCAACATCCTTGTCAACGTCAGGCATACGAGACAAAACTACTGTGACCGGACAAACCAGAATCTAGCCTCTCAGACTCCCACAGTTTTATTTAATACGATAAGTCAGATTTTGGGAACTTTTTAGTTCTGCATACATTCTATTACGAGCCATATCTTCATTACTATGTGAAAACATTATTTTCAAAATTGAGGGTCTTTCACATGGTAGACGCTCAACACTAGCGTTAGAGTCCGCGCATCGTCCCCCTTGAGTATAGAGTACGGGCTGCCTCGGTACTTTCACACCGTTACGGCTCGTGCGTTCCGTACCATCGAAAGCGAAGTGACTAGATCTGATGAAGATTTGTTGCCAAATTCTGCAGGACTTCCGTATACTCATGGACTAATTTTCTCTGTATAATTTACATCCTCTATGTGTTAATATTTATGATGGTTTGAAGGTTCTTACGAGGACGGCCTGGTCAAGCTTGACCTGCCAACACTTGCTGAAAGACGGCATCAGCTGACAATAATGTTTGGGGGAAAATGTCTGGCATCAAGTACGCATCGTGCCCTTTTACCTGATTTTGAGACCCAAGCAAGTAGTAGGCCCAAGACGTGATGAAGACAGAGGGGCGCTACTTCCCAGAGACTAGTAAGATCACCCATAAACTCGACTTATCGTTATTTGAAATCTTTCGTCCCGCATTTCACCCAAAATTTTAACTCCAGCTAAGTTGTACGTCTAGCCGAAATGTTATGTGTGTAATCGTGTCGTGTCATGTGTAATTTGTGGAGGTGACGATCCAATGCTAGCATGTAGCCTACAATACCAGATATTAAGGGAATTAAGTACAATATTACATTAAGTCTCTGTTGGTGAAAATGCAAGAGCGTTGCATTGGTTTTCTACGTGTAAAGCCGCTTTCACACTGACGCGTTGAGCCTTTCAACTGAGCTACGCGCAACTTCTGCGTCACGCTTGCGGTGACGCAGCGCATAGCTTACGCAGTCAAATAAAACGCAACGACAGAATAAAACCGAGTTTTATTCTTGCGTTGCATCGACGCATACGCATCAGATTTCCCAGTGATAAATGCAAGTTTTTTAAGACAAACAGGAGAAAACCTACTAACAATGAAGAAAAGCTTAGTAATGATGAAAGAAACGAGAATTCAACATAAAAAACAGTGAAAGGAAAACGTAAATACACATCCAGCGTGAAAACTTGTCGCGCAGGTGTGAAAGATACGTTACGCAACCTGTACGCAGCGCAAGACAAACGCATCGCAACGACGCGTCAATGTGAATGCGGCTTAAAGCTTGTGTTGCGTTTTGGTATAAGATTTTGGCATATGAACCATAAGATTTGTGACAAACAGTGTGAAAGGTTTACGCTTAGATGCGAAAGCAGCAATACAGTTCCTATACATGTGTCCATCTGTATTGATAAGGAGTTGAAGAGATGGAAAGCTCCCAGACTCACAATCGTTGTTATTCCTTCTCGTCCGTAGACATAGGCATTATCCACCACTTGTTCCATCATGGAGTCAATGCCCTTAGGGAGAATGTGCTGAGCTTCTGGGTACTTCGCAAGAGTTGAATTGGCCAGCCCAGCAGTTACTTGGACCATATGAACACTCTCCGCATACAGCTGAAAAGAGAAAAGTTTAAGCCCCAAAGTCCCAAGTTCCGTGAATCAATTCAACCGTACAGTTCGATTTAATTTATTCCAAAGCATCAACATAAGTATGGCTTGGGGGCAAATCGCGTGTTGTTTAAGTCCAGATATATGATATGATATTTATTTAAAAATATAGCCAACTCAGGCTGCTACATAACAAATCATTTATAAATATTCTTTGAGCCCAATCTGACTTTGAAACATTTATTCCAACAATGTTTTCAACGGATACGTCAGCTACGATTCTTCATCAGCAAAAAAAGATATTTCGGCCCTTCTTGGCAAGGGTCCTCGTCAGGCTGTCAGTCCTCTTGTTCAACGTAGGGGAAGGAAACAATTCTGTAATAAATAACTGAAGCTTCTACCGACTATAAATATCTTCTTAAAGTAAATTATCTTCAAATACCACTATAATGAAAAAACTAGTCCTGAGATTTAATTTTTGACACCGACGCTGTTTTTGCTGCATGCTTGGGGCGATGACAGGAAAGGGTTTTTTCTGCATTTTGATCAAATTCGTTTTTTTTTATTAATAAGGGGCTGAAAACTTAAATATTATTTTATTAATGGCCTCGTTCTACGTTTCTATTATGAGTACTCGCCTGTATCTATTGCTTTGAATAATCACTGCACGGAAAAACTAGTGCTGAGATTTAATTTTTGACACGGCTGCTATTTTTGCTGCGCGATTGGGGCGACGGCAGGAAATATTTTTTTCTGCATTTTGATCGACTTCGGTTTTGTTGTTAATAAGGGACTGAGGCTTAAATTTTCTTCCCTCAATAACCCCGTTCCACGTTTCCGGTAGGGCGTACTCGCCTGTATTTCGGTATGAATCTCGTATATCTGTATCTCGGCTGATGAAGAATCGTAGCTGACGTATCCGTTGAAAACATTGTTGGAATAAATAAATCATTTATATACACTTAAAAAGAACAAAAAACACAAATATGTTGCTGAAGGCACGAAACCTCCAACAAACAAAGTAGCCTACTCAATCAGGATGGGTCGAACCCACTCCAATCAGGATGGGTCGAACACACAGTAAATTTCTTTCCCCCATGCTTGCAACAGAGGCAGAGACAGGCGCATTTGTGGATCACACAGAATCACCAGCAGAGAATTGCGCGACGCCAGAATCTGAGACTTAAGAAAAGAACGGAGGAACGAAGGATTTCAGGGAGACAAAGGACTCCTTCATCAACAAACATACCCGAAGCACTACAATTTCTTTTAAACCCATGTAACCACCGGAAAGAGTTGGTATACAAGACGCGCAAGGTCTTTTCGCGCTTGTGAGATTGGTTAATAACAAGAGAGTAACAATATAGTTGGGAACAGTACATTCTGAAAAGGAACGTCCTGACAGACGCATTGCAAGACCCAAACCTACGAATAAGAAGATTCGCTCTAGCGCTCAATGACCTTGCTAAAGCAGTAACATGGTGATCATCATTCAGCGTTGGCTGAATTGGCTGAATTAAAAACAATAATGTCAGTCAAAACAACTGAATAAGTAATTCAGACTGAAAATGGTCAAACACAAACAGTAAAACACACACAAGGCAGACTAAAACTCATTGTTGAAAAAGTGTATAAAATTGGGGATAAAATAATTATTCAGGTACCGCTTCGTATGCTAGGAACGGGGTTCTAGCTTGGGTACTCGCTCCGCACACTATCTTTGTGGACGCAAACATTGAGGTTGGAAGAGAGGTGGAAAGAGGGAGCGGAAGGAGGGGTTCAGTAGGAGTTTCATACCAAACTCTCTGCATAGCCTCTCTCGTCAATGATGGAGGGTCTCAAGTTTAAAAAGCTGTAGAAGAAAACAGTAAGGCATATTAGGTCCTCTATATATAATTCTGAGACCACGTTTCTGAACATTTTCAATGGAATCTGCGTCATCTTCTGTCAGAGCAAAATGCCAAACAGGACATGCATACAGGACACGCCCTACTGCTTTGCGGCAAGTGTACGGAGTCACGAAACGATTACAACGATCGTATGAAAGGATGACAAGTTCTTATTTTCGTTGATATTTTGAAGTTGTTTTCTGGGATAATTTTGCTTAGGGTTAGGCGACTTTCTGTTATAGCCTACTCTTGTAAGTATTAAGGCTCTACTGAACTAAAAAAAAAAATATAGTAATAAAAGGCGCAAGCCTCTACGAAATTCAACGAATATTATCAGTATAAATTTATCACTGCCAACATTGGTCGTCAAGTGCTTTCTGGAGGCGTCAACAGGTGGCCTGTGACGGAACTCTCCCCCCCCCCCCCCCTTCAGTAAATGAATGGTGGGTAGTATTGGCCTTCGACCCAGAGGCGTTACTAGCAAACAAAAAATTGGAATTTACCGACTGGCTGGTAATTTTTAACGACTGTTTTGCTGAAAAAATAACTGTTATCGAGAAAAAAAAAACAGTTTTGAAAAAAATCGACTAATTAAAAAAAAAAACCCAGTCCCCCCCTCTCCCCAGTAGTGACGGCCTGCTTCGACCACGAACTGTGTTATCCTTTTCTTATACTCCCACGGGTAGATCAGGCGAGGTCAAGAAAGTCAGAACCAAGTGCTATTCTCATCATCATCACCCGGCCAATGAGCAACACACGACTTCAGAAGAGTGGAAAACGGAAAAATCATCCAAATTAGGGAAATAAGGTATCTATATGTTATACTCCTGGACTGCTTTAACCACCCGATGAAAGATTTGTAGCCTGCGTTGTTGTATGTTGTTGTTTTACGATGTACGAAAAAGTTAATGTGCCTCAGACTGGGCAAATCTTCAGCAGTAGTATCCAGTAGCATCCAGTCTTAACAGTAGCATGCAGTAGAGTGCAGTAACTTGACATAGAAGCATGTAGTAGCATCAATTCGTACTGCATGCTACTTTTTCATGCAACTTCATACTACTCTTTTGAGAAAAATTTTCCATGGGGCAAAAAGCATAATTCTGAGTTAATACATGTTGACTGTGCCTGGGACTACTAGACCAACTTCTTCAAACGAGTGCCTTCCAGAGACTGATGGTTGACAAACTTCAGAGGCATGCTCGTTGGCAATTTTGGCTATGGTGATCTAGACCTCCCAGGGTGCAGCATTTTCCATTTTCTTGTGACAACTGACAGGGTATCCTAACACAACACAGGTTACTTACCTGTACTCCTAGGACAAAGACGACCATAGTGCCCAGCCCCAAAACGACCAAGAGTACGCCTGCCGTTACGATGGAGTCAACTTGAGACAACAAGCCAGACACGATGCCCCTGTCGACGCGCCATATGATCTAAAATACAAATATCTGTTTTAAAGGACATCTGTTGTAAGACAACCTTGTTTATTATGCACCGCGGCAATACCGCACCCGGTGCTTTACATGCATTTCGTTATCAGTCGGAAACAAGATTTGATTCGGAAAACATTAAAGTAAATAAAGCTGGATTACCCGCCCTTTTTAGTTAAGTTTCATCATTAATTATTAGGTTAGCACACTCCTCCGTTAATTGTCTGTAAATATTATTTAAGTGCCAACTCTGAAGTTGTATGGTATGGCCAAAGAGACATGGGGAGAAGAATTATATTTTAAGTTGGGATTGGGGGGGGGGGGCAGAATTGAGGTAGATGGTGAGTCTTACGGCGGACGCTCTTCCGATGGGTATGCGGAGAAATTCTATTGGTAGATATAGTAAAGGTATTGGTCCTTATTTTTGTGCAATGTGTGGTATTGAAGGAGAGGATGGGGTACACTCAGGGGCGTCGCAAGTGCATTTTCGGTGTGGGGGGGGGGGGGGTGCAGAGCAAAAATTTACCGAATCTTTCAAAAATTTTACCGAATCCTAGAACTAAGAATTTGAGCTTTAAATTATTGAACAGAGAAACGATTACGTAGGAAGAGTAACAATAAAGGGCAGCATGAAAGACGATAAGCAAACTATTAGGCAGCGTTCTGGCGAAGGCCACATGGAGAATATACTGCTGGGCGCGATTGCAGTAACAGCTTCTACCTCTTATAGCCAATAGAAAATTAAAACGATCGCCGCAGGCGAAAATTTTCGAAATCAATTTTTTGCTGTAGGCTAAAACTAACTACTTCTCTTACAAATTCTATCATTTACCCTTGATTAAACACCGAGACTCCAAGAAGTTCCCGAAACCGGATGGAGCGACGTTCCGGCAGCAGCAGTTACTGTAGTCTAGTCAATATACTACCCATAATCACATAAAGTGAGCGCAGCAGGCGAAATTTTTATTTGCTTTTAATTTTAATCTTAATTTCCATCCAAATTCTAGCTTTTAATGTTTCGAAATGTCAATCCTAAAACTGGCTTGAAACCCCCGTCAAATGACGCGACGTTAAACAAAATAGAGAATATTACGAAAGGCGCTGCAGGCGGATTTTCGAAATATTTATGAATATATATATTCTTTTTGGAATCCAAAATAAAAGTAAGGACTATCGATGATATCATAGATCATCCCTTTTGTCTGCGACCAGTGCTTCCCTCGACCTCTTCTGAGTTTCAAGGTTCGTGGTAACTTCCGAATGCTGGAAATTGTAACGAATAAATTACCGAATTCCACTTATTATACCGAATAAGTTTAGGCCGATAGCATGTTCGGGATTCTGTATAACTAGCGTATCCCTGTTATTATATCGAATTGTTTTGGTATCGAAAGACTACCGAACAATATTCATATTCGGTATACTTTCGTCGAAACTGGAACAAAGCCAGTATTCGTGGTTAACTTCCTAATCCTGGACATTATACTGAATAAATTACCGAATCCTAATCATGATACCGAATAGTCTTGAGCCAATAGCTTATTCGGGGTTCTGTTTTAACTACGGAATCTCCATAAATATACCGAAAAGTTGCGGCATCGAAAAATTACCAAATGATTTCAGTAAGTTCTCTCACCAAATTCGTGATAACTACCGAATACTGGCAAATATATCGAATCCCGATCATTATACCGAAGAGATTTGTACAGATTCCCTATTTATTATTCTATATAACTACCGAATCCCCGTAAATATATCTAACAGTTCTGCTATCGAAAAAATACCGAACAATTTTAGTAAAATTTTGGGCCGGCCCAAAATTTTACTGAATATCAAAAAGGTGGGGGGGGGGGGGTGCTGCACCCCCCCCCCCTTGCGACGCCCCTGGGTACACTTGTTATGTTATTGTGAGGAGTTGAAAGAATTAAGAAAGGAAGTGTTTGTTCGGGAGGCTTGGGAGGGAAAGGATTTAGTTTCAAGTATGGGAACTAAGTATTTTGGTGATCTCCGAAGGCTGGGTAGATTCCTGAAGATAGCTATGACCCACCGTGCACTATTTTTTATAGAAGTTGATTTTTGGTTGGTTTTTGGAGTGTATAATATTTTTTTTTTTTTGTATTGTGTCATGTTTCACGCCATGGCCCTTGGGCTTTATTGAGAATAAATTCATTCATTCATTCATATACAAGCATACTAATGTATGAGTGCCATGTCATTTATTATGCCGTATATGTGAGATTTAGTATTGATTTTTGTATAATTCTCAGGGTTTCTATGTTCGTCGTTTTACTAATAAACAAAGCTATAACTAATAAAGCTATCAGCTTAACAACACCTTGCATAACATCGTGTTTCTGCTAAGATATTCTGAACATAGTTGACTACTTCATAACTTAGCTACACTTAGAGAAAATAACCCAAGGCTGCGGCTGTTTTATCATCTTCATGTGTTGGATGATAGACTCGGCAATATAACCAGTCTTTTTTTTTTTTTTTTTTTTAAATCCCGCGTAGCTTCTTTTTCATTTGTTCTTGCTTTGGATTGAACCAACCAGTCTTAGGACCAAAAAGCTTATCGGAAACAATGATCGGGAGCCTGATATGTCACGCAAAATGAACAAATGTGGCAAGCGTGATAATCGGTGTAATGATAATAGAAGAGACAGGATACACTTGTGAAGTGTCGAATCTCGGGAACGAGAAGGGATTGAGATCAGGATGAATCACTATTAGAAGTATTTAGGGGATTTCAGTCTCTATCTGACAGAACTTGAGAAAAACAGAAATAGGAAATGACAGCAAATTCCTTTAGTTGATTCGAATCAACTAGACCAACTAGAGGACAACAGGCTAGGATGTGCAGGAAGGCTGGGATGTGATTCTGTCGATTCTTTTGGCTTGGGGCCGATAGTTTTAAAGATATGTCCAGAAAACTATATCGCGAAAGTAGGTGTACGTGTCTGTTTGTGTACCAGGGTGGAGCAGAGTGAGTAGATTAGAGTTATTCATAAAAAGGTATGAAAAAGGTATAAAAGGTTTCACGCCGAATTTGACCTTTACGTATCTATTATACTCTAGTCTACGGTAAAAAAAGTAATAATAGATAAAGGCTGGAACGTTTTCACTAAGCTTTTATTTTTGTACTGTATCTCCCGTTATTAGCGACAATCTTCGATCGAATACGATAAACAAATATGTTTTGGGCTCATTAAAGGGAGACGATCTGCTAAATCGGCCGAGCGTTTCGTCACCGGGTTGACAACTTAAATTCTACTAAACTGTCGAGGTTACAAATGAGCAGAGTAAAAACAAATCCCAATTCTTGGTTTGGGATCCCACAGAAACCTTTGTCTTATTTTTTATCTCTCGTCATTCTTTAAATTAAACAGATTTTAACCGGACCTGCGCGATATTCCCTACCAAGTGAGATCAGCCAAGTTGTGCCTTCCCTCCATTGCATACATATTTAGGCCTGATTGAAAAAATTAATCAATGGAAGTTAAGACAATTTTGAAGTGACTGATTTAGTAAGATTCAACATTAACCGTCATCGTCGGGGGCACGCGTACAAGCCTGCAAAATCAAGATTCCACAAGGACATTTTTAAGTGGGATTTGGTAACAAAACCGTTGATCATTGGAACAGCCTTACTGAATATAAGTAAGTAAGTAAGTAATTTATTTATGACCCGCAATATCGGAAAGGCGGAGTAAATGAAGAAATAATGCGGGTGAAGCTGAATCAATCAATAGTTTTAAGTGCATTGTTGATGGGATATTTAACTCTGATCAGTTCGACTACTCAAAGTTTAAAAATAAATCCTAAAGTAGCTAAAAAAGAAATAATACTTCCAATTGATGAAATAACATTTCAGAGTTATTTAGAAGCGAAACCCTTTTCCCTTGCTACGTGATATTATTATTATTTGCTATCGTTTACATTCACGTCGTTAAATGAAACACAAGAGGAAAACGACGTAACAGCCACATACTCATAAAATAGACGTCAATGGCGCGGAACATATTTTAATAGCAAAAATTCCACCAACCTTCAGGACATGATACACAGGAGGCGGAACCAGAACTTCGCGTTGCTCCGACAACCAACTGCATCCATCAGAGAGGCGACTGCAATATTCCTGAACCACGTGCCAATTGTAAAAAACACAAACTAAAAAAAAACATTCTTATTTATTAGAAACAAAAAATACACTATTTCTGCTTAAGACCGACTCCCCTCTGTACATGGTGTAAAATTTATAAGTGCGCAAGCGCTCAAACGTGGAGTCTTACAGTAAATTTTTTGTATCACATCTTATTTTTGAACACCGTTAGAACCAAGGCATTTAACATCTCCAATAACCAAACAAGTAGTGACCTAACCAAATTTTAAATCATTCTGCTTCTTGCAGATGCGCGGTCCCAATTCCAATACTGGATGTCTTGCCAGCCAGCCTGTCCGACCCTTTAATCCTCTTTCCAATTAGCAAGGTAATAAATAACAAGTGCCATAGGTCAAACCGTAGCAGCCTAATACCCCCTTCGTCACAATTTCATTATAGGAACGGCATATCATCAATCATATGAAAAAACAAAAAAACAGTTTTAACGGTGAAAACTGGAAACCGAAAGTTGCTACAGCACTCGCAACAGTGGATTGTCCCAAGGAACACTCCACTAAAAATTTGCCACTGTCAATTTTTGTAATAATTCGTTTTCTTCTTAACAGTAAACACGTAAGTGGAGGGATACCTATGACATCGCAAAAGTTGTCCGTCTGTCCGTCTGTGCGCGCTATAACTCTCGAAGGGAATGAAATATTTTGATGAAACTTGGTGTGAGGATTCATTGGGTCAAGGATAAGATCAAGTTCGTAGATGGGCTCTGTAGCTCTACATTTAGGGGTAGGGGAGGGGGTTCACATTAAGGGACAAACAAAATATTTTTAAACAGCTAATGTGATAGTCGATTATGATGTAAGAAGGCATGCTGAGCACGATAGTGAACACCATTTTCTCGCCGGACGATTAGTTCGTCCGGAATCCGGCTAAAACCGGAAAGTTGGTTAAAAGTAAAAGTTTTATATGAAGTTGATTAAATGGTCGATTTAGGGGTAAGAAGACATGCTGAACGCGATGATGAAACCATTTTCTCGCCGAACAAGTATTTCGTTTGGAATCCGGCAAAAACCGGAAAGTTGGTTAAAAAAAAAGTTTCATTTGAAGTTGATGTTCGATTTAGGGGTAAAAAGACATGCTGAATCCGGCCAAAACCGGAAAATTTGTTAAAATCGAAAGTTTGATTAGATGACAGATTTAGGGGTAAGAAGAGAGGCTGAGTCTGTATATGACAATCATTTTTTACCCGGACATATAATTAGTCCGGAATCCGGTTGTAACCGGATTTTTTTTTTTTTAAGTCAAACTTTTATTCAAAGTTGATTAGATGTTCTTTACAGGGATTTGACACTGGATTTGATTCTGAATTTTCTTTTTTTGCTGGACTAGTAGTTTGCTCGGAATTCGGGCGAAACCGGAAACTTGGCAGAAGTAAACAGGAAGTCTTGGTCAGTATCGTCAAAATAGATATGGCTTATAGAGGTATATCTGAACTTGGTTTTCTCTGATGATTAGCCTGGCGAAGACTGGATCTGGCGAAGACAAGACCCTATTGTCTGAATTAAATATTATATTTTTGGGATCCCATCGACACCTTTGGTCTTGTTCGAAGAAGATAAGAAGAATGCTGTTCCTTGTTGAAGAGATGGATGTTTATACAAGGTTTTTGTCATTTCTGAATGTTGACTAGTCTCAAGAAAGAAAAGGTTCGGCTGTGTTTACGACAACTTCTTTAAGTCGCGAGTCTGGCGTCACTAGGCCTGGCTACCTTATCAAACAGACGGCATGAACTTATCATGGCTTTTGGGAGGTCCTGTCTGTCGTCGGAGCTCTTTCGCAACATTCTGCAAGATTTCCAGCCAGCAGGTGAAAATAAACGCCCCGCTCTAGGATCAAATTCTGGGAAGCAAAAGTTAATGCTGCCTCCTGCAAACTGCAGTGTTCGGTATGACCGTTCATTCGTCCCGTACTTTTGCAAAAATTTTAACTGTGACTTGTCTTAAATTGTGACCTAAAGTGTTTCTATCTTTGACGTGTCAATGCTATTCGTTTTTGGATATTATGGCTAACTAATAAATTTGATTTGATTGATTTCAACCCTTTTAAGGGATATGATATGTTCCTCACGGTTGACGGAAGATAAAGATACAAAATTTGGAAAAAAAGAACACGCTGAAGGCTCAGGCAAAGATTTACTTTCAGTTGTGCCCGTTCTGTCACTTTTCTGTTCATGGTTTCTTGCTAGAACCATGTTAGGGCTTACAATAGTATCCATCCTATTCAGCCAGGAGAACCTACAAAGCACGTGGCAGAGGTTGAGGAAAACAAAGTGGTTTCCACAGATAAAAAAAAAAGGCTTGACCTATCACATGCAGCACGACAATAAAGCCGCTTTCGCATAGACGCGTTGTTGCGTTGCGTAGCGTATCTTTCACACCTGCGTGAGAAGCTTTCACGATGGATGCTCATTTTCCTTTCTCGGTTTCTTCTGCTGAATTCTCGTTCCTTTCACTATTAGTAATTTTCTCTTCATCATTAGTAGGTTTTCCTCCAGAATTTCTTAAAAACTTCCATTTTCCACTGAAGACTCTGATGCGTACGCGTCAACGCATAGCAAGAGTAGAACTTGGTTCTATTCTTACGTTGCGTTTTAATTGTCTGCGTAAGCTCTGTGTTGCGTCGACGGAAGCACGATGCAGAGGTTGCGTAGCTCAGTGTAAAAAGCTCAACGCGTCAATGCGAAAGCGGCTTACCTGTCCAGAAAGGCACCTACTTGAAGCAAAATTAGTCGAAGGGCTAAGAAAGCATTAAGTCAGCGTTTGGGCCAGCCAACGCCTACTCCTACAGGAGATTAGCCCTTCTCTTCTGTCTGAAAGCCAGGAATTCCTACGCGAGGACTTCCGACAGGAACCACGCCGCAGCGGAAGGACAATTAGTCAGGCAATTTAGATAAGTAAAACATGGTCACGCTTGCGGGATTCCTTTCGATTTTTATTGAAAAGCCAAAACAACCGATCGCTTAGCCAGTATGCAAGAAGTGCCAGCACGCTTTAGAATGAAATTGTGCTTTTCTGGGATTTGTCTGTTTGTGATAGTAGCAACAGCGGCAGGTAAGATATTAGGCTCAGCGTGAGGTTTTCATTCCTAAAACTTAAAGGACCCCTCGCACTATTTACTATTCCACTTACACTGTTATAAAATATTTGAATGCTTTAAAACTAGGCTGCGCTTTTAACACATAACCCACGATTTTGGTTGTTTCAGGCCAATTCCGAGACACGTTGACTTACAGCGAAAACAGGGAACAAATTTACATGACCGTTTTTTCTGATGGAAAAACTTCTCGCAGACAACCGTCGACAGCGTGATACACATCGAACGTAGCAAATCACGGCAAGTGAGAAAATAAGCGTGGTTTTGTTAAAGGGGTTGGAATACCGTACACAATTGGGGTCTCCGGGTTTAGAAATGTATGGAAGTAGATTGCGTTAGTATTAAAGGTAAGACAGGCCCTTTAAAGGCTAAATATTATTCTTTCCTCCTTAAATAGGAGACTGATCTCAATAAGTGAGACACAAAGCTCTAACCAAAACAGTGTAGCAATCACTTTGAAACCGTGCGGAAGGGTTTCCAATCTGTTGCTCCTCCCTTTTGATCTACAAGCAAGTCGATCATAGCTCCCAAGAGGACACACGAAAAAAATAAAAATCGAAATTTACCAAATGCTGAGATTTAAATCATAACAGTAATAATAATTTATTTTTAACCCACAAATCGCACAAGACGAAAACGGTGGAGTACAAAAGAAAATCAGAAGACATAATTAGGGAAAACACAACACATACAAACAAATCTACTCAAGAGTCAGACAGACGAATAAGCCCATGAGAGGGAGATAGATACGCGTACGCCGTTTCTGACAGTTTTCTGTGAAGAACAAACAATTTCTCTGTAACATCAGCCAGAAACGTATAAAGATACGCCAGAAACGGTCATAGAAAGATAGAAGAGTCGCATGAGGAACGCCCTCCCCAAACAAAAGGTACTCACAGTAACTAAAAAAAGGAGGCATTTTTCTATGGACTAAAGAATTCCTTCTTCACTGTCCACGGCTACTATCTGCCATACCTTTTTCCCTATTGTTTGCTTATTTTTTACTCCCAGGTTTTTTTCGACACACCCAGTCGGGTTATTTTCTATCTAATATGTTTATGTAAATAACGAGTTCGCCGGATATCCTGTGACAGTTCCCTTCAAAATACACCGTCATAATTGTCATCAGCTATTAAGCGTTACCTTGCCGCGCAAACAGACACTTGGGCAAATCACTGTACCGTAGTCCATTTAATTAGAGGCCTCCCCAAAACCTCCTCGTGCCGAGAGAAATAATGTTGCAGTCTCCAACACCTCTCCCAATCCTACTGGATATGTGTTAGAAAATACGCCCTTTCGTTGAGGACCAAACCAAGCTCAACATCATAGTAAAGCTATGCCAAGACCCGCTCACACCTTTTTGATCAGGAGGTAGAGTGTATTCTAACAACATTTTTGTATTAGCCCTTTAGTAAGGTAGGGTCTGGAAGTTTACAGAACGTATATTAAGTGTTCCACCTTACTTACCGTAGTTACTACGCATGACATCACGAACTTTGGCTTCTTGGCGTCAACGCGGGAACGCATTTTTTTATTTTCGGTAAAATATCACTCCACGGCAGCTTCACGGGGTAATCCGGACAATCCCTGTTACAGAGATTCGTAGTTACCACGCTTACTACGCTCCTGAACATGGTAAGCAAATAATTATTATTAGTTACTATTTCTAGAAGGTTGGAACTGTCAGCGTAGTAACTTTCCGTGAGGTTGGAACGGAATTAGTAACTAATAGTTACTATTGTTACAAGGGTGGAACACGATCATTATTTCTAATTTTTTTTCAGCTTACCCCTCATCCCGACGATTCAGTGACAAAATATGGATTTTAAGCGACTATGAATGTACTCTGCCGAGGGACTTGGACTTCAGATGTGGTTCTGACGGCCTCACCTACGTAAACAAAGCTGAAGTAAAGTGCGAGAATATTGCCCGAACACTATTTGGAATCAAAGGTTAGAAGTTCTACTGTTTCCTTAGCATTGCTACCTAATATCAATGAGGGTCTTCCTTCTTTTGGGGAACTCAGGCGTCGGTCTATCTTTTCTCTCCAGACCCGGATCCTTCGGTCCAGTAATCCACTCCTTGTGATTCTCTCGGGCCCAAACATGCGGCTATCCTTACCTGTGTGGATGGCATGCAACCGTGAGCTGTATTCAGCATTTGATGTTGGGTAGCTTATTGTTTTTATATTTTTGCCCACACCCATTGTTAGTTGTTAATATTTATTGTTTAGCCCAAGCTGGCCGTTTTATTAGATTAAATAAATAAATAATATGGTTTTCTATTCCCTCAGAATCATTGTTTTCAGACAAAACAGCTTTCGGCTCTTTGCTAATTTACTGGTAATTCAAATACAAGGTTTGAAGCCAAGCTGACCATTGACAAGAAATTCAATATGTGTGATACAAATATGTGTGATCAAGGCGGTGACTCTTGGCACTACTTACATTGCTAAATGAGTGATACGTTTCCAACTAAACCAAGATATGTTTCCAAATAAACCAAGTAGAGAGCTTACAGGTTAGTCTAATAACTTTTGTGGCTCAGTTTTATTTCAAAGCATCAACACAAGTGGTGGCTTGGGGCCAAACGGCGTGTTATCGAAGTCAAGATCAGGGACGTTTTTACCGACAATTCTCCGTAGTTACCATCTCTGCAGAAACCCCAAAATACTGTTATTTTCTAACTTTGATTATGTGCTACAAACAACAATAAAATAGGCTCGTTAAAGTTTAACTGAAAAGGCAGCTTACTTTTAAGCTGATATCTGAATACACTGAATTATTTTGACACAGCTGAGGGATTTTGTATTTTTCCACCCGGGGCTCTGGTAATTTCGTTCAGTGTACGCTGCTTGCACGACAAACCAAAATTCATCCTTCATCCATGACTCAAGATACATGAT
This sequence comes from Branchinecta lynchi, assembly GCA_023053575.1. Taxonomy (NCBI): domain Eukaryota; kingdom Metazoa; phylum Arthropoda; class Branchiopoda; order Anostraca; family Branchinectidae; genus Branchinecta; species Branchinecta lynchi. The sequence continues at coordinate 344,993 of JAKZAP010000006.1, read as the reverse complement.
ATTAAAACAATAATGTCAGTCATAACAGCAGAATAAATAATTCAGACTGAAAATGGTCTAACAAAAATCATAAAAAGTAAAACATAGGCTACACAAGACAAACTAAATCTCATTGTTGAAAACGTGTACAAAATTGGGGATAAAACTACTAAGCATTGTCCAAATAGGTGTTGTAAGGTGTGTTACGGCGTATAAGGCTTATGACAGATTCCTCTTTTCCTCGGGGCGCGCTGTAATAAGGCGAATAAGGAAAATAGAGCTCGGCTCTATTCTCCCTTATGCAGAGCCAATCAGATCGCTTTGTTGGTTCCGCCTCCGGGCCGAGAAGGGGAGCAGCGTCGTCAGGGTTGCCAAAGGAAACACAAAAGCTCTACCTTGTTGGAAGCTAAAGAGACAACTTTTCTTCAAAAAACACGTTTTTGTTCTATTACGACTGATTTTTGTGAGTTCGAGGATTAATGCTGTCTGTCCGTTAATTTAATAGCTTTTTTACAGTATAATCTGCGTTGTATTGTACTCCTGTACTTTAAGTAGCACTAAGAACCTTGTCGGATCTTTTTACAACTCGAAAAACTGTATTACCGTGGTAACACCGAACGCCGCATTGATAAGAACCTTTTGGGTTCTATTTGAACAGGCGTGTGTATACGTCCTTCATAAAATCCGATGACGAGTTGCCGCCAGACGCGCTAGAGGAACAGTAACAATCACATGTGAGATCTGGGGATAAGTTATCTGACGGGTGAACGAGAGATTAGGCTTTCGCTTCATATCGAGTCACGCATTAGACCCACGGAAAAGACAGCCAGCACTCAGCACTGAAGTCGGAAGCCAAACATGACAAACTTGATGACGCTTGAAAGAACAGAGTTTGGGTAAGGCAAAAAGAGGGGAAGAGGCATTTTAAACAGTTTTAAACATGGTTAGACCTAAGAGGAATTGAAAATAGAAAAACAAACCTGGACAAACGTACACAAAGAAGTAACGTGTCATTGTTTCCTTTACGATAGCACACCTAGCGGCCAAAAAAGAACTAATATGAGAGGATTTTTATGAGGGGCGTATTAAGACGTAAACATCGCGTATAGCGCTATGTAGCCTTTTGGGCAATGCTCTACAGTACCGCTCCGGAAGGTAGGAACGGGGTGACAGCTTGAGTACTCGCTCCGCACACTCTCTTTGTGGACGAAAAGGTTGAAGTTGGAACAGAGGTTGCGGAAGGTTCTGTTCAATGGAATCTGTATCATCTTTTATCAAGGTATGCCAAACCGGACACGCATATTCAAGAAAACTTCGGACAAACATACAAAATAACTGAATGAATACCTTTTCTAAAACCCCAAATTTGGCAGGATATTAAAATATGCGTGATCAAGGCGGTGACTCTTGGCACACTAATTAAATTGCTAAATGAGCACTTTAAAGAAATCAGATTCTGTTTACTTGGCTGAAAATTTGGTTGATCACGTTTGTGGCGGTCTGTGTTCTAAAATTGGCAATGAACTATCGGAATTCTTCGTACTTTTTCCAACTTGGGATTTAACGTCCAGAAAGCAATGAAATTAAATTGTCTATTTACGCGTATTACTTTTAAAAATAACTTTCTCGTAACTTCCCCGTCACTTTTGGCGTCAAGAGCTTCCAGATTCTCAAGTCTCAAGAGTTCGAGCCTGAATAGTACAAAACATTTTGCTCCAACATTTTCACGGTGATCCCGGGTAGGAAACAAACTGACTGAAAACGACAATTTAGTGACTGAAAATACACAACCGGAGCGGAGGCAAACAACGAATGGGCACGCAGTCCTTGACACGACTGCTTTAACTAAACATCACAAAAGGCAAGGATAAAAATCCAAAGATGAGTGACAAAGCTCAAAGACAGGGAGACGGACATAAATGTGACGTCATAGGCACCCCTAGCTTTCGTTTGGGATCCCAAAAACACAACCTTTGCGTCCTTTCAGCTTTAAAGGACCTCTCTTGCTTATTCTGCCTTTCATAATATACCTAGCTCCCTTATGGAATTATAAGCTTTTGAAATCCCCATCTTTCTCCATTGTTTCGTTTTGTCCCACGAATTTTTAGTACATTTTCGACCGTGCCGAGTTTTGCCCGTTACACAACGCGGTTTGCCTTTTTCAACGTCAATTACAAAGTAACAGTATTGGTGAGATTTTCTTTTTCTGATCCATTTCATAGTGAAAAAATCATTTCTAGTAGGAGTTGTGAAGCAAACTCTAATACAATTTTGTGTTTGCAGAGGTAACGATGGTCCACAAGGGGAAATGCAAGGAAAAGGAACCGGCATTCGGAGAGGAGAATGTCTACCACTAACTGCCCACAACGAAAGCCGTCCAGCTCAGCTACCAGATAGCCGCTAACAACAGGCAGCTAGCGAGGAATATTATTTACTAGTGTATTTGCACCGTAATGTACCTGTCCATATTATGCCAAAGTCACACAAATTAGTTTCGAAATAAAGTCGCATATGTGTATTCTTCAACCATTCTTGTACCCTATCAGAATCTTTATAGGCTATCTGGAAATCAAAAGGACCTACCGTACCTATGGTACTAATTCACTCTCTTTCCGTCCCATTATTACCCTCTTAATGACTCCTCCCATCCCGTTATTACCAAACAAGAGCTGCAAGCTCATATGGCACTTCCAAGGCTTGGTAGAAGGATGAAAGTAGGAATTTGCCAATTCGTGGGTTTGTTTGGAACATTCGTGGGCAAAACCCTTCTGATAAGTACGACGACGGACCCTTGGAAATCAGGAGAATGTATAGTTTGGTAAAAAGTTTTTTTTTTGCACTTGGCTGTGATGGTGCGCACTTCAAATGTGGTAGAAAGTAATTTGTAAGCAAAACCGCTAAGGCAAAAATGATCATAGGCTCATGGGGATCATGAAAATGCAGATTTTGCTTAAAAGTATTTTTTGTACTTTGCGGTTAAGACAGTACTTTAAGGGATGGTCGGATCTAGGAAGTGACAATTTCTAAGCCAATCTTGTCAAGTCTCTAATGTCAGGCTAGGCTTGTTCTTCCTACCAAGTATCGTCGATACACTCTAAGCGTGTCACAAAATTTCCGGTCCCCCCCTCCCGACTCTCCCACATTGATCGGATCATGCCCGCACTTGAAATTGGACATAGAGACATGAGTTATGTCAGGTTTCATTAAGATCCGATCACCCATTCAGAAGTTGGACATTTCTCAAGATTTCGGATCACCCCTCCCTCCACTCCCCAGACGATGGTGAAATTGGAGAAACGGCTGTTCTTGATACGCCTGCCAAGTTTCATCGTCCGAGCACATGTGTAAGCATCTTGGATGACTGGAATTCCGGAACCCCCACTCCAACTCCCACCACAGTGCTCGGATCCGGTCCGGTCTTGTCTACTATGTATTTAGGGCTTGTGCTTGTTCTTCCCACTAAGTTTCATCTCGATCCATCCACTCTGAACAAGTCACACGATTTTTCGTCCCCCCTCCAACTCTCGCCAAAGTCACCGGATCCATTCCGGACGTGGAGTATGACATATGAGACAGGAGGTCTTTCCAAATATCAAGTTTCATTAAGATCCGATTCCCCGTTCAAAAGTTACACATACGCCAATATTCCGGATTCCCTCTCCCTCCACTCCCCCCACGGGGGTCGGATCAGGGAAATGATAATTGCCGAGTCAGTTTGGTGGGGTCCCTAATACGCCTACCAAGTTTCATCCTCCTAGGACATCTGGAAGTGCCGTAACTCGAAATGAGTGGACAGACCGGCCGACCGAAAAGTGATCGGTATATGGCACTTGAGCCATAAAACAAGCATTTTATTACGGTCTATTCTCTCATTCATTTTGACACTGACACGGTTGGAGAAAGTGATAGATCAAAGACCGGTTATACAAACTTTGCCAAGTTCGTCATCCGAGGCGATGAGTCACACGAGGGGCTAAAACACCCCAGGCTTTGTGTAGTTGGCTGTAGTCACAGGTGAATTTCAGAGTAGTCAATTGTCTTTGAATATCTTAGCGGAATCCCTACTTGATGTTGATGATGAAATTGTATTTATGCACTTTCAGAAGAGGGAAACAGCGCAGTACAGATGCACAAGAAAAAAAAATTAAACATAAAAAAAAGATAACTGGCTATTCGGCTCGAAAAAATCTTCTCCTAGAGGGAACGCGGAGAAATGAACTTGGTGCAAGGTGTCCTTTGATATGACCAATGATAAGTTTCTGAGGTTTTTGAGAAAAGAAAAAATATGTTTCATATTTTTGACAAGATTCTTGTGTTTTCGGACGACGCTTTGGAGAGTAGGAAGTCTGGACAGGGCTGTCAAGGACCAAGGAGAGAATCGTAATTCCACAGGCAAGTCGCCTATTGGTATCTTCAAACCATTTAATCGTGAATGGTTATTTCTAACATGAGTTAGAAACAGACCTAGGAATGTTTGAAATCGCTGACCAAAAGCCCCTGAAATCCAAAACCTAATCTCTGATTTCCAATCCTAACTCATAATCACGAATGAGGGTACTATTACACGTTTTCAAGCAACAGCTAGACAACTGCGAATAATTGGCGTCAACATATAACCGAAAGGTAATTGGCTCTACTACGTTTAGTTTACTCGTATTCAGACCCACATGTCTAAGTCCGTGGTCGCTTCTTTCTATTTTAATTTCCCATACCCATAACTGTTTCCATCACTTCCATCTTCCACCATATTCTCCCTGTTGCGATTCCATCGCTTCCCGCATTTGGTAGGCATGCGAGTTCACCGACCTCGAGTGACAGAAAACTATTGAACTTTGTTGCCAGTACCGTACTGGGAGATAAATGACGCTGGAAACGCTATGTCTTCGCTTAAAGGACCCCTCATGCTTATTTTGCCTTTTATAATACCCCTATTTCCCTCAGGGAATTATAAGCTTCTAAAATCCCGACCTTTTTCCATTGTTTCGTTTTATGCCTACGAGTTTTTAGAGCTTTTCGGCCGTGAAGAGTTTTGCCCGTAACACAACCTAACGTTTGCCGGAATCTCCGAAGTCCGCTGACAACTCTTTCACACAGAAGGGTATGAGAATATTCTGTTCTAGGCTTTTGTATTTGCTTGGTTTTCCCACTTTTTAACCACGGTACATTCTGTTTCAAACGTTTTGCGCCCAGCCGCAGCGCTGGAGACCAGGAAAGCTGGATAGAGTCGACAGGGGCTAACAAGAAAATCCCTAAATTCAGGTGGAAAGAATTATTACTTTTTATAGAAACGTTTTTCTGGTCCATTTCATAGTGAAAAGATCATTTCTAGTAAGAGTTGCGCTTTAAGGCTTTACTTACGGGTTTTCTTCAATATGTAGCAGAGGACTAGGAAAGGCACAAAGTGCAGCAACGATGGATGTCGATAGAGCTGGATAAGAATGCATGCCCAGATGACGAAGTAAATCGACGACCAACTTTCCTGGTTTCCCTTCTGAGAATTCAGCGACTTTGAGGCTTTGGTTGTAGCTCTTGGAGTTTGGTGGAGGTCCAAATGCCTGCAAGAAGAGGCAAATATAAACGTAACCTTTTCGTGGATTCTTATTTTATTTCTTATTATTTTCTAGGAAATCCACAAGAGAACGATTTCATGAATTTCCCACGAAATGAATCTTACGGTGCATAGAAGCCTTCGGAGACCCCGATAACTATACCCAGAAGTGACAAAAACCCTTGATTAGCCAAGGACTATAAACGCCCTTAAACTCCTATCACGTTATGGCGTTCTTCCTCGCACTCTGTTTCGCGTTTGTCCATCTTTTATCAGTCCAAACCCAGAATACTGATGTCCGGTTTGACATTCAATATTCGGCTCCTAAAGATACTGGATTCCCTTTGGTAGTGCCGAACACAACTTTGTACAAAGTTGGTAAATCGGTATTCAAAGCCCGTCTCACCATGAACCCGCCCCCCCCCCCCCCTCCAATTGTGTCCCCTCAGGCGTCAACCTCCCGAGTCTATGCTTCGGTTGGACCCGGAAGCGCGTAGCCTTGCGAATAAGGTTTCTTCAGAATTCCGTCCCCTGGTTTGTTTGATTGTGTAGTACAACTCGGATCGCTCAGAACTGTGTAGTATTTTATTAGTAAGTAACTAATTTATTTATGACCCGCAACTTTGAAAAGGCGGAGTAAACGAAGAAAATAACGAAACACATAAACACGCAGAAAAAGACACTTAATTTTCAATCTTCGGTCAGGAAGCAGTGGACGACGTCATGCACTGGTTGGGCCATGTTGTCCACGATTATTGAAAGCGATGAGGAAAGATCCAAAAGGGTCACACTTGCATCTTGAATTTCTCCGTCAATGTATGGTTATGACATAATTTCGACAAGTGGAGCAGCTGCTTCGCATATTTTAAATAACATGATCTCACCTTTTTAATCTCCTTCTTTCGCAGAACATGAGTGACGCAAGAACGAAATATTATAGAAGGAGCGCAGAAGGTGCTGTACAAATTTCCCAATGCTTTACGATTATAGCGCCCCCGCTTGGGGACGATACTGTTTTTCATAATATAGCGATCCACATAAGATGTTGGTATATTAATGGCACACAATTGTATATACAGCGTATAAAGTTTTATTGGTATGACGTAAGATAACTGATCAGTTTGTCCGTTATGTTTATTTTTGTTTTTTAAATGAAATTGAACTGAACCCAAGAGGTAGCGGCTTCATTAGCGTGTTTCAATACCTACAGATCCTTGTCCTGTTATAGTATCATCCTTTGTCATGGTTTCAGTCTTGCACCTAGTTCGTGGATTTCGGAGGCCTTGTCCGAATAGATTTGATCTTAAGGACAACAGCCCACTTCTACCCCTCACTTCTGAAATAACGCCATATAGGCTACAGTGCACGGAGGCATTTCTAGGCCGCCTTCACTCGAAGGGTACGTAGCCTCCTAGGCTGCTTGGTAATTTCTAAAGTAGAACATAATTAATATTTACCGTTCGCTTGGTTCTAGCTTTGCTGGCTCGTTTTGTACCTGAAGCTCCTCTAACGGTTTGACGGTTGCTTCGTTTGACTCGTTCTCAAGAAGAACTTCTTCCGTTCGTGTTTGCACTACGTTTCCAGACTCCTATAAGGAAATCAGAAATGTTGCTGAAAAACGGAGGAGTATAGCCTAAACCTAAACGGCGGAACGACAGATTCAGCGTTACCGTCTCCCAGTAATTTCTATCCCCAAAATTACAGCAGTAGTATATTAGGATCCAAAAGTTGACCTGAGCCTCGTTTTTGTTGCAATAGCGCTGCCGCATCGCTGCTGCAGCACTTCTTTGCTTTTGCATAATATGCGTTTTTGGATTCACTTTCTTCTTGGTTGAAGCGGCAGCGCTGCAGCATCTTGCAGGGAAGCACGGACTTGGTCGGGAGCAAGTCCGTGATTCTCGAGAAGCCCTGCCGTCTTCCTCAGAAGCGCTGCAGTGCAAAAACGGATTTAGAAAGAATCAGTCCGGAATCCGCCGAGAAGTGGACCTGCAGCATGCAACATAAACGAGGCTCTGGTTGAAGAGCTGTCCAGGTCCCTGCGACTGACAGTAAGATGGGAAGATTATAAATCAAGAAGAATACGATAAAAAGTTATATAATGAGTGATAATTCCATCTGTATGTATACAGTGATGGCTCGCCATCTAATGTAATTTATATTCAAGCAATGGATGAAACGGAAAAGTCGGCTACGATGCTTCTGATTAAATATCGCTGCCAAAGCATCATAGGTGACGTATCCGTTTCATTCATTGTTTGGATATGTTTCCCAGTCAGTTCGGGATCAAGGAGTGTTTAATTGTAATTTAGTTTTATAATGGAAAAGCAAACAAGTTAAAAAAGAAAAAAGAAAAAAACAGTTGTACAACTGCGCACGTGTTCTGAACGCAGTTTCCTGCCTTTTTTTCGGTATTATTCCAGGTTTGGTTGAATTTTCTCTGACCACTGTTATAGTTATGTATTTTAATCTTGATGAGAAAAAAAAAATTCGGCATGAGGCGGCCTTTGGGCTGTTCCTGAAAACAAAGTACGTTGAACCAAATCTGATGTTTGCCGTCTATTTTATCTGCCTTCTATTTTGCTCTTCACAGCAATTGAATATGATCTGCCTTTAAACTCCCTCAACCATGCTGCATGGTTAACTAAGCCTCAAAAAATATACTCTGCACTTGAAAACACGGTCATCTTGGACAAGGAGCGAGTGTAGCCTACAAACGATCCGCTCGAGCGCTAATAAAACAAGCCATTCTTCTTTAGGTTGATTTATGCTTTGATCGTGCATTGTAGCATTGGATACATGTAGATCGTCTAAAAGGTTAGACTTACCTCGACTGGCTCGCGCTCTAGAAGACTATCTTTCGCAATAATGACAAGCATACTAATGAAGAAGCAGATACTGACAAGGGGAACAAGAAGCGTTTCAAGACTTCCAGTGAATTTCACAGCATAGCAGGTCAGAAGGAACCAGAGGCAGTGACTTGCTGCCTTCCAGAAGATGACGCTGACACCAGCAGGCCTCTGGGCTGCCCACATCAAGGTAACAATCAGGGACGCTGAAGTAACTAGAAGCTAGAAGGACAAAAACAAATCACTACCCTGAAATTGTTAAAAAAAACAAGCGGGCATTCGGTTGGAACTCACATTAAATGTTTGCTAAAAGAAGTGCTTCAACAAAAGATATGATTTTTTTTTTTCGGGGGATGCTTGATTGTCATCCTGAAGTGTGGTGACAAGTAGTTTCCGTTGGTGCTTTGATTGTTACAATTCCATTTTCGTCCGCTGGGCAAAGCGCCAGCCTAGCAGGGAGACTGCGGTCCAAACGATAAACAAGCGATTCTCCTAACGTGACATCGTTGAGAGAGGTTCGGGTTCTGTACGAAGACTTGCCCGAATCATGCTGACTAAATGATGCTTGGCCCCGATTGATGCAAGGGCGCTTTGTTGATGGAAGATCGTTCGTTAGTTGATTTTACTTATCAGTTTGTTAGGTCATTATTCGTATTTTCTTCTTCTTTTTTCCTCTCCTTTTTTTTGATTTGTCTGCTTGGTCTTCCTTAAGACTATATGAACAAAGAATAAACCCCGCCCATTGCCAGGCTTTATGTTAGACTTTTTGATGGGGCCATAAACAGTGAATGGTGTTTATTATTTTTTATGAATAAAACTGAAAATGAAACCTCGCCCTACATCCTGTTTCTGCTCAGGTGTTCTGAGAGAGTTGATAACTTAACAGCTAAGCTATTCTTGCAGAAAATAACAAACGGCTTTGGCTGTTTTTGGACTCTTTCCATGCCTCTAGCCTTGGATGATAATTTTGGCAAACTCTGCATACCCAGTCTCCAAGCTCCTACGAAACAATAAGGAGGAAACAATAAAGAAGACAAACTTGGCATGCGTGATAATCACGGTGTTGCTAATATATGCTATGCAGTGAAGAATCTTGGGAACGAGAATGGATGGAAATACAACTGAAATAGAATGAATTACTATCGTAAGTACGGCGTTTTAAAAAGAAACTGCTACTGATTTAGAGCAGCTGAATATATTGTCGGTAGCCTACGGCACAAGATCGACCATAGTCGCGTTTTTGATCGAAGTCTGAAGCTACCTTCAACTCAAAGGTCCCTTTTTAAATACTGTTTTAGGTCGCCGGTCACAGTTTCTTGTCCTTCAAAGTCTAGCCGTCAAAGCTCGCAAGTTCGAAGTTTGATAGAATTAATTAAGCGAACTTACAACGTCTTTAGAAAACGGAAATTAAGCAACCGGCTACGCCAACGGCGAACAATTATTTCTGCCTGGTTCACTTCCAACCCTCTCCGCCCCCACCAAATGTATTAGTAAAAAGATTAGTGTGTTTCAGAAAATCTTCTCGCTTAGGAATAACAGCTGATCACATTTAACAAGTCAAGCTTCCCCAACAATATCGTTTCAACACTTACCATGGTTAATGTAAGATACGAAGCAAACTGATTCAATGTTTCGAACACTGACGTCAGACTTTCTTTGAAGATGAACATCATTTTTAGTGGCACATACGAATAGAGAAACACCACGCTTATGCCCCCGATTCCAACTATCGCCAACACTTTCAAATTACGACGTATAACGGTAAATCCTGCATCAGTCACTGTATCCACTGTCTTGAAGGGCATGTATACCAGACCCCCTAGCAGGGGTATCTGCCTATCTATCAGCTTTTTTAGTAAGTCACTCATACGATTGGATGCCATTTTCTTTGCAGGATGAAGCACTGAGCCTATAAGCACTGCCCATACTAGGGGCTTGATGAAGGGATGTAAGATGAGATAAACAGCAACAGCAGCAGCAACACCGAGAAAGACAGAACACAGGGCCACCATGTTGTAAATGGATTGTTTAATGGCTTTTTCATGGCCTTGTGGTATGAAATTAAATACTTGGTCAAAGGGAGACCTGAACTCGGCAGACATATTGTCCAATGGCTCCTTTGGAGGATCAGATGCGGAAGTACTGGGCTAGATATCTATCCTTTACACTGTGAAATGCAAGCATCAGGTGGTAATACTGAAAGAAAGAAAAAAAAATCTGTTATTTCACTGATGGATCAGTCTTGTATCATTTAAAACTTAGCTTAAGCCGCGTTCGATTTAGCCTTGTCCCGGTCCTGTCTCAGTCCTGTCAGCCAAATACAGTTTTATTTAACTGCCCTGTCCGCTTAATGCCGTTTTATTTGTCCTGTCAGCTGACAACTATCAGTGCCCTGTCAGACAGGACGCGGTGAATGATGACATGCTCTCGGATCAAGTTTCGGTCCTGTCTCGGGTAGATTTCTCGACTGCGTTTTATTTGCGATGCTTGTCCGCTGAGCCGTTCACCTGACAAGACTAAATAAAATGGGTTTTAACCATGACAAGGCAGTAACAAGAAGGCAGGACCGAGACAAGGAGGACTCAAATCGAACGCAGCTTTAAGCTTCGGCTAAGCCTAAACTAAACAGAAACAAATCAAGTCAGGTCTAATTGACCCAATGTACAGGACTGTCGTACATATCAACCACACAACAGCAAAGTAAATCAACTGAATATGTCTTCACACCCTTGGATGCTTTCTTGATGTTATAAATAAATTTCAGAAATAACTTTCTTGAATAGGGGGACCTTTTTAGGTGAAAGAAAAGTTCCCCTGTGCAGGGCAGATTTGAACATTACACACTCTAGGCATTTTTTATTATTCTGACAGTTCTGCAACGCACCTCTGTTCATCCTTTCTGCAGAAAACTTCCACCCATACAAATTTTACGGTCGCTTGTATGGAGCATGCCCAAACTTGTTTGTACTGTCCCACTGGAGGAAAGGTACTTTACCGGGTGTTTTCTACTGTCCGACTGGAGGAGTTAGTGAACCTTATTTGATTACAATTGTATCCTCACATCAGGTTTTTTCTTTTTAACCATGACACATTTAATCATTGGTACTTCAAGCATAAGCTCCATGGCGAATGTTAAACTAGCCTACCTGTTGCCCATTACTTCAGACTGGTAGAATACATATTGGCGATATCTTGGTGTCCATACTTTGTACTTCAGATCCACATAGGCTAGCATATATTAATGATTTTTCAAAGAAGGCGAATCTGAATATCAGCATACAACCCCTGGGAACAGAGGCGTTAATAGCCAAAATGTTTGGGGGGGGGACGCGGCATTTACCGACTGGATGGTAATTTTTACCGACTTTTTCTGAAGAAAAAACGACTATTTCAAAAAGAAAAGTGACATTTTTGAAAAAAAATCGACTGATTTTCAGGAAAACCGACTATTTTGACGAAAAAAGGACCAATTTTCAGAAAACCGACTGTTTTCATGAAAAAAATCAACTGTTTTGACGAAAAATCTTGGCGCTTCGCGCCGACTCGGTTATTTTTTACCGACTGGCCGACAGCATTGGGGGGGGGCGTCCCCCCCCCTCCCCCCCCCAGTCGTGACGCCCCTGCCTGGGAATCCCTCCATCTCATCTCCTTCTATTTTTACATATTACATCAAAGAACAGTGCTGCATGTTAGGCATCTTTGGCTAGGCTAACTGAGGAACTGTCTACCTGGACTGACAAGAGTAGAGGGCGATTCTTGCAATCTCTTGGATTCCCTTTCCAAAAAGCAAAGTGAGAATCCCCCGAGTGCAAGAACAAATGGAAAGTCATTGGGCTTCAGTTCTGCTTCAGTTGCACCTTTACAACTTCTCACTGACTTGTCTAAATCATTTTCAACTTGCGAAGTAGATTCTCTTTCCAAGTGCTGGCAGAAATTACCAGAACTCAAAAACAGCTAGCATAGCGCATAAGCTTGGTGGAGCTTCCAAGACCACCAGAATCGCCCTTAGGGCTACAATAGACCAATAGGCTAAGATAGACTAGAATTTAAGCAACCTCGAACACCTGGTCTAAACAGGTAGAAACGAAATTCCATTACACTATTACAGCACTATTACAGTCTTACAAATTGCTAACTTTCAAGCAGTAAACCACGAATGACACAGGACCTCTTTTGTGTTTTGGACGACACAGACCGAGTCAGAAGTTTCCTTGTAAGGTTTTCAGGCGAAGTTCGAGGTTATATAAAGTCGTGGTTGGATATCCCTCCTGCCATTAGTTTTGGATAAACCTGCCAATAACATACCGTTTCATTATCATTCCACTGATTTAAGCTAGGCTAAACCATCCTATTAAAACTTATAAAGGGTCTCAGGGCTGAGTGAGAATTCAGAAAAGGACCCGACACAGTGTTGCCACTTCGGCACAATTACTGATGATAATTGAAAAATCGGAGCTGCCAAAGACCGATATTTGCAAAAAGCAAACTTTCGCGTGGAAGCCCGCCTTGGGGAAAAATCATCCGCTGCTCATTATTTCCTAGATTTCTCCAGGTACCTTTCAATAAGATAAGCGCGTGTTGCTTCAAGTGCAACGTCGATCCCGAATATTTCTCTTTCATATCTGACATACAATCAGTTTTATGGCACTTGAGCTGCACTTGAGCCTACTCAAGTGCCATATAGCGATTGTAATTTCTGTCTGTCTGTCTGTCTGTCCCGGTTTTGCTAGTTTGGGCACTTCCACATATGCTAGGACGATGAAACTTGGCAGGCATATAAGGGACCCAACCAGATTACCTTGGAAACAATCCCTATCCCGATCCGGCCATCGTGGGGTGAGTGATCCGGAAGCTAGTAACATGCATAACTTTAGAACGGGTAATTGTACTTGCATGAAACTTGAGATATGTCAAGAAGAAGTGCTTCAGATGCTCAGTTTCAAATCCGGACCAGATCCGATAACTTGGGGGGGGGGGGGGTAGGGTACTTCCACATGTACTAGGACCATGAAACTTGGCAGACATATAAGGTACTCTCCCAGGTCGACTTGAAAATAGTTCCTTTCCCGATCCGATGATCATGGGGGTAGTGGAAGGATGAGGAATCCGGATTCTCGTGACATGCATAACTCTGGAACGGGGGATGAGACGTGCACGAAACTTGTCAAATGTCAAGAACAAGTGTCTCAGATGATCAATTTCAATTCTGGAACGGATCCGACAACTTCGGGGGGGGGGGGGGGGGGTAGGGGGGGGGGGGGGGAAGCTGGAGAGGTGTGTGTGCCGGAAATCTCGTAAAACGCTTAGAGTTGAGAGATCGGGATGCGACTTGGAGGGAAGAAAAATCATAAGCCGTAGATACATTATCGACAAAACAGGACCGGATCGTGTTACAGTCGATGGAGTTGGATGGGGTTTTCCACAGTACGAGTTAGGGTACTTCCAGATGTGCTATGACCGTGAAACTTTGCAGGCGTGTTAGGGAGTCTATCAGATTGGCTTAAAAATAGACCCTCCCCCGATCCGGCCATCGTTGGAGGAAGAAACAATTGTAAATGAGTGGTATAACCATTTCCGATTTACTAGATCAAGCCCATTTTCTGATGAAATGAATATCGGGAGAGAGATCCAGCCTTGAAAACTGCAAACTGTATCTGACAAACATTCTAACTGTTCTTACAAGTGCCATATGAGCTTTCAGCTCTTCTTTTTCTTTCTTTCGTGTCTGAGAAGTTTTTCCTGTTTCAGTCTTGTTCCGATTGTATCTACCTGGGCATTGCATAATTGAGCAAATTTGAATAAAGCGAACCTAACCAGGGACGCCGCAAGCGTAGTTCCGTTGAGGGGGGGGGGGAGGCAAAAGTCCCCGAACGATGATTAGAAAGCTACAAAGTGCCACTATTGCGAATGGACAGTAAATTGCTGGGAACGATTCCAGCATCAGATTTCAGCTTTTTCCTGAAAAATCCGACTGACTACCGTGTATATTTTGTTTTTCAATGTGGACCAAACCTCCAAATTCCAGAATTTCCAGAAACCTTACCTCCCCGGAACCAGGTTCTAGGTTCTGTAAACAAAGAAAGACCATATTAAAGTAAGCGCCGAGGGACAGTTTTTTCTTTAATTCGCCTTTTTTCTGTAAAAGTGTTCCAACCATGTTATAGCTTTTAATTCTTTTCAAATTCCAAGCCTACAACAGGCTAAAACCCACCGAAATAACTGGCCCTTCCACTAATTTAAAAGAGTACTATTAAAATCGTACTACTACGTCTGGTATATTATAAACTGATATAGTATTTTAAAGTATAGATAAATCGATAGATCGATAGATATAGATAGATACTTCTAGTGTCTGTTAACTCTTGTTGTGTTTTTGTTCGTTATGTGTTAGATCAGTGGTTCTCAACCGTTTCCGTACCACATACTCCTAAACAAGGTTCGAAACGGTTGCGTACCCCCATTTTCCGAACGTGAAAAAGGCGATATTTATGTAATAAATGAAAAGGCATACACGTGTAGAAATATATACAAAATCAATGAGACATTTGGGGCTGCTTTTGTGTCAAACATTTTGTCAAATCTCGGCTCGAGGCTTTTACAACCATAGCTGACGTATCCGTGGTATACATTATTTGAATTTATTGTTTACAGTCATCACATTTTTACCGGAGCATTACATCACGTTTCCATTAAACGGATTTTGAATCCAGTCATAAGTTCTACCCTGTCACTGCAAACTGATAATAACAGGCACACAAATAGTTTTGTTCATGCTGTCCTCGGTAATGGAGGTTTTCGCAAAACAGAATATTTTATTTTATGTCAGAATGTCGATAACGGGCAAATACTATCATCTGAGCTTCATGTGACACACCCGCAAATCCGTGCTTTCATCATGCTGCACCACAGACATTTTCGTTAATTCTGTTCTAAACCAGAATGACAATATTACTTGCAAATGTTCCAATGCCTTCGCTTCTTTTTGAACAATACTGTTTGACACAGGAATAGATTTTACAGCAGTAGGCTAGCTATTCTGGAATCAATATTATTTCATGAATTTCACTTGGGCTTGCATTCAGAGGCGTCACGCAATGGGCTGGGGACACCCCTTCCTCTAAGTGGTCGGTCAGTCGTTAAAAAGAAACTGGTCGGCGCGAACGCCGCAAGTTTTTGTAAAAACAGTTATTTTTTTCGAAAAACACTAGGTAAAAATTACCAACCACTCGGTAAAAATATCTTGTCCCCAAAACATCTTTTTGGCTAGTGATGCCTCTGCTGGTAATATTAAGCTTTCGGCAATCAAAATGAGTGAGGTGATATTTTGATAATTAAGATTAAAGAGATTTGGGTACCTTCGCGTACCCTTGCAAGGGTCTCGCTTTCCCCTTTGAGTACGTCTACCACCGGTTCGGAACCACTGTGTTAGATGGCCGTTGGCTGAAATAAAGCTATTATTATAGTATCTTAAAATCCCTTCTAGCTGATTTCAAGTACATCTGAAAATCGAGAAGTCAGCAGCGACTCGAAACGATTTGGAATTCATTTAAAAGTAACCTGAAAAACTGCCGTTTTGGGCCGAAACGTATACTGTCAGGAAATAGTATTAAACAAGACCAAAGGTTTCGATGAGATCCCACAATTTTAATATTTGCTCCCGACAATTCGGTCTTGTAGATATTCGGTCTTCAACAACCTTCTTAAATATTTTTACTTTTAACATTTGCAAACAGGTAAGGCCAATGATAACAATCGGAGAAGACCAAGTTTGTATTTGACAGTGCAAACCGGATACGCCAGCTGAATTTCAGCAAGTTCAGATATTATATTCAGATATCCGTTTTGCGCTGTCAAATATTCAAATATGGATTCAACATGTGGTTTACACTATAGTGTAAACCTCCTATCGACACCTCTTATCGACTCTGGGCTCATCAGGGATAAAATAACGCTACTAGGTGTAGTGATCTCTTCTGACCTTTCATGGCATGAAAATACAAAGACGGTTGTAAAGAAAGCTAACAGCGCAATTCAAATGCTAAAAACACTGAACAAGTTTCGGGTTCCTAAGGACAAGCTAAAGCTAATGTTTTGCTCTTTCATCCGACCCTTAGTCGAATATGCTTGTCCGGTTTGGCACTTTGCTCTTACCCAAGACGAAACTGATAAAATAGAGCGAGTTCAGAAGAGATCGCTGCCAATTATCTATGGCGGTTCCCCCTACCATACTCTTTTTACCTCAAAGAATATAAAATTGAATCCCTTTCTTCCCGCCGCGAAAAACTATGCCGCAACTTTGGCTCATCCCTTCTCCAGCATCCCATGTACCGTTCATTCCTTCCCCCACCCTTTGTTCCTGTAAGATCTCGTCCCCCCCCGAGAAGTGGCTGAAAAGGTTCCAAAACTGACCCCAATCTACTGTAACACTATGCGCTACAGTAGAAGCTTTGTGCCGAGCTTCGTAAAGCAGTACAATGCTCTTTAGCATTGTTCTGCCTTGTTACTTTTTTTCCTTTTAAATTATCTGTTGACAATTTATTTTATCTTTATTTATGACTACAAAAACATCGTATTTGGGCTCTGCCCACGAGAGATATGTTTTGCTTTATTATTAAATAAATTGAAGTTGAAATTGAAAATAGCCTACGTCGTATCCCTTCCTTCCCTTACTGCTGCCCAATTTCCGGTTTCGGCCGGATTGTGGACAAACTACTTGTCTGGCAAAAAACTAAAGCTCAAAAACGAATTCGGCATGTTTCTTTACCCTTACATCCAACCTCTAATCAACTTCCGATTAAACTTTTAATTTTCCGGTTTCAGCCGGATTCCGAGCGATCTATACATCCGGTCTGAAAATGATTGTCATATGCGAATTCAGCATGTCTTCTTACCTCCAATCGAACATCTTATCAAATTTAAAAAAAAAAATTTACTCATAACAAATTCTCCGGTTTTGGCCAGATTCCGGCCGAACAAATTGTTCGACGAGAAATTAAATTTCATCTTCGGACTATCTGCCCCTGAATCGAGCCTCTAATTAACTTCATACTAAACTTTTACTTTTCACAAATTTTCCGGTTTTCTCTGGATTCCGGGTGAACTATTTGTCCGGCGAGAAAATTAGTCTCATATTCGAATTCAAAATGTCTCCTCATCCACAATCAACTATCTCAATAGCTCTCAAAAAATATTTTTTTGCCTCTCAATTTCAAACTCCTCCCCAACTCTCAAATATAGGACTACAGGACTACAGAGCCCATCTTCGAACTTGACCTGTACTTTGACCCAAAGGATCCTCCCACCAAGTTTCCTCAAAATATCTCAATCCCTTCGAGAGTTATAGTGCGGACAGACAGATGGAAAACTTTTGCGATGTCATAGGTATCCTTTCACTTACGTTTCGGGATCCCAGAAAGTACTACTTTCACAAAAAGTATTGAAATTCTGCTAGTTTGATCAAAAAGTACTAAAAGTACTACTTTCGTACTACCCGTGGCAACACTGTAAAACGTAAACACTCATCTCGTTTTTTCTATCTAACAAATCAACTAACAAGAGCATTTTTCTGAGCGGGAAAGACATTGAAATGTACTGCAATCGAATAAGAAAACTGTCTGACTTCAGTCGCAGATTGGTTTAAGAGTAAACACAATATTTATAATCAAATATATTGTTAGTTTGATGCCTTAAAAGAGTATATTCTTTATAATCAATTTTGAGAGAGTACTTTCTACAGCCCATATCATTTTCCAATCCCAGCCTCATTGGTCCTCAACCTCTATAGCTAAAGTTGCTGGCAAGCGAAAGAAGTCGCTAGGCAGCGCTGAGCTGGCAGATTGCTCTGGACTCTCGGAGGATAGAATAATATATGGTCAATATACTGGAATTAAATTAGCCTAGTTCAGGAATTGTTTTAAGAGCTACCTTTGGATATGCCTACTTACTCTAGCCACTGAGTGAGTTCAGAAAGTTTGTGTCTTGACATTATGTTTGCTTGTTTTCTTATTGATTTAGCAATCCCAGCCTTTGGGGGTTATTCTGTTAGTCTAACTGGCTAACAAAAAGCCAGTAATTTCATTATTATCTCTAAAGTCATTTGTTCCCTATTTCACTAAAGATTTTACTGGAACCTACTTGATTTTTGCGCCTGTTTTCCACCTGTATTAGCCTACTGCCACCTACTGCTATTAGGGTTCAAAGAAATAATTCAAAAGTTCAGTTGATTGATTGATTGGTAGATTGGAATTTATCCAATATGTAAACCATTCAATTAGCTCCAATCTAGTATGTTTTTCATGTTTGTTGTTTCCTTTTCAAGCCAGACAGATTATTCTGAAGGAAAGACTTCTCTGGACCCCTCCTGCACTTAAACAAACCATGATTGCATTTTGATATTGAAAGTGTTGTAGCCTATACTGGTACCCCTTGAACCGCTTGGGGAATAGAGTCCATATCAGTCATACACATGTTCTCATTTTTGAGCATGGTGCCCCAACCTCTGAGCATGGTGATCATATGTTCGGGCACCATTCCATGCCATGCAGGAAGGGCACGGTACCCCATGAAAATCTGTTGAATTGAGACTCTGAAAGGAAATTAACTTTTCGAACAGATTCTCATGGGGGTACCATCTGGATACCATGCCCTTGCTGCAGGGCATGATGCCCCAACATATAAACACCATGCCCATATGTTGGGGCATGCCCAGACGTTGGAGCCCCATGCCTTGAACCTGAGGATTTGTATATTCAATTCATTTCAATTCAATAATTTTATTCCGGTGACAAAGACCATAATTAAGCACTAATAATTAAATAACAACAAATAAAGGAAAAAGAACAATCACATGTTTAACCATTCTCGATGGGTTCATACAGTTTCAACCAAACTGGAAGTGACAGACGCAGCAACGGAGAACGAAGAGCTAATATCAACGGGTTTTCAGAAGCTAAAAGCCGTTCTCGCAGAGACACTCTGTTAGCGTAGTGCAGTTGGCGAAAATTCAAAACACAAATATCAGCGCATAGCTCCGTTGCACTGCTGAAACGCGGTATTCCGTGAAGGAACCTTATCCTATCATTGTACGCAACGCGAAGCTCACGGATTCCGTTCTTAGTGTAACTATGCACAAGTGGAAGACCAAAAATGCTAGTACAATACGAACGGAAAAGAAATGTTTTAACATCAGGTGAGCAATGACTGAACTTTCGTAGTAGCATATTACCTCGGAGGTAAACCGAGCGGAGTGTGTGACGGATGTGCGCATCATCAAGTAGGTGTTCATTAAAAATGAACCCAAGGTACCGAAATTCTTTTACGAAAGTAAGCTCAGTTCCACACAGTTTTACAGGGGGGATGATAGGCGAAATTGATCCCCGGGGCCGGAAGCATACGCACTCGGTTTTTGACGCATTGAAGACAATATCAAGCTCAGCAGCGAAGCTTTCACAAATTTTTAGCAACAAATTAAGGGAGTTTGGACAAGTTGCTAGTAACACCATGTCGTCAGCGTAGCTCAGATTATTGATACATCGAGAGGATATATGGCAACCAATACCACTGGCAGTCAGACGCCTATTAAGGTCATCACAATAAGCAGTGAATAAAAAAGCAGACAAAACTCCGCCTTGACGCACTCCATTTGACGCAGAGAAAGGGGGGCTAAATTCAGATGCCCAACGTATCAAAAATCTTTGCTCGTTGAACCAATACGAAAGAATACGTAGATAAGGCACAGGAACACCCCTTTCCCTTAGAATATTAAGGAGCTTCTGGTGATTTACGCGGTCAAACGCTTTCCTTACATCAACAAAAGAAGCATACACGTAACTAGAAAATAACCAATAATATTCTATAACTGATCGAAGAATGAAAATCGCAAACTCCACCGACAGTTTCTTTTTATAAGCAAACTGGTTATCACTAGTTTCAAGGTAAATACCTATGCGTGCGAGAATCAAATGTTCCAGCACTTTAGACATTGTTGATGCTAAGGCAATTGGACGGAAGTTATCAGCTCGGGTCGAATCACGAAGACGACTCTTCTGTATAGGAACTAGAGTAACAGCCATCAGTGAATTAGGAAGAATACCATGTTTAACCAACAGAGAAAAAATAATCGCAAGATAAGGTGACACAACATTGGCACAAAGTCTCAAGTGGTTAGACGATATATTATCGAGCCCACCTGAACAATTTGGTTTTAATTTACGAATTGCAAGCAGCACCTCTGCGGCTGAGAAATCTTCCACTTCTGTTCTAGGGATATTGCAATCAGAACCTCGAGAACAAGCTGAGTTACCCACAGAATTAAAAATTTTCTCAAAATAATCCTTCCAAAACAGGCAAATCGAATCAGGGGAACTGTTTCCCTCGACAACAGGCGGAAGAGAATTTGCGTTACGGTTAGATGCAGTAACTTCCGTCCAAAAAGCACTAAAACTTTTATTGTAAAAATTTGCAGCCAATTGGTTGGCCCGAATAGCAGTCTCCTGTGAAGGCACCCAATTTAGAGTATTCTTAAACCGAGATTTCCATATACGGCGGGTCCGGTCAAGAAAACCATCAGGTCTGGAACCTTCCCTGACCCACTGCACGAACCAATATCGGGCAGTATCGTATACAGGCTTCACAAATCGAGACCAACCCGGCAATATAAATTTCTTTCGCACACTTTTTGACTGCACTGAAGGAATAGCTGCCTGGGCAGCTAGAATCATTATCAGGCATATCGAACTATACAGGTCTAGAATTCCACCTCTATGCGACTCACAGATACACTGACGTTCTGGACAACTAGTTAGCTCAGGATCAATATGGAGATCCTCTAGACCTTTTAACACGGCATCACTATAGTTGAGCAGCTCAGCTCTACCTGCATCATTCCACAGAAGCTTGTTTGTGTGAGGCGTCCTCGTGCTATGATCTTCTGCAGAGCTAGACGCGCAATTCACATTTAAAGCACAAGATAAAGGTACGTGATCTGATCCCAGCACATCATACAACAATCTAAACTCGGCGATATTAGAGATTAGCGAATCTGATACTAAGTAGTGATCAAGCCATGATCTAGCAGCACATGAGTTACTTAGGAATGTAAAGCTGTCAGACGGTAAGAAAAGACTATCTGCAATATACATACTATTTTCTTCACAAAAATCACGAAGCTCATCGTGAAATAGGGTTTTCTTGAGTATGTTCGAGTTCAAATCACCGGCAATCAAAACCCCATGAATATCATCCTGGCTGTTGCAGAAACCAATGATGTTGGCTAGACACGCACGAAATTCTGGAAGATTATCAGCTTGACATACTGGCATATAGACATTGAACAATAACATGTTTCCTTTATCAGTCTTGATATGCAGCACTTGAAGTCGATCGTCATAGACATCCAAAAGGTGAACGTTAGCTGCAAGCGATCTATGCCACATCATGCAGAGTCCCCCGGAGGGACGGCCTTGGATGATTTGCGAATCACAGCGAAGAGGGGATTTCGATGAAGTAATGTAGATTTTCTAGAGTACTAAAATTAAGTGGCAATAGCATGGTCTCTTGGAGGAAGAGTAATTCATGAGTTTCACACAATGACAAGATCTGCTGAGTCCGAAGTCGCGCAGAGCAGCAATTATAACTAGCGATCTTTAGCGGCATTATTAGGTATCAGAGTGTACGCTGACTGAGCCAATGCGAGGACCTCGTCCCTCAGGATTCGGTTTCTCATAAAACTTGCGGAACAGAATGCCAGCAGGCCAGAACCGTGGAGCTAAAACTCTATCCAAATATAGGCTTGGCAATTCCAATTTGAAGGAGCAGTAGCTGTCTGATTTCGTTTGCAGGGGCTCACACTTCACTTGACATTTAATCGCTTTGCTGACAAAGTCACTGACTTCTTTGGCAGCCGTATTTGGAGCAAACCGCGTTACGAAGATTTTGGACGTGCGGATTGCGGCGACAGATTTCAAACTTGAATTAGGTCTAAACGAGTTTCCAATATTGTTCTGCAGCCGGCCGCTACTTCCGCTACGACCATTTCCCTTCTGATTCTTCGGGTTGCGATTCTGTTGAGAGCGGCCGTTTCTTACAATATCACGGTAAGAAGTGGCTGCAGCTGGGATACCCGCGCCATCTGCGTTAGAGCTGTTTCCATTTTCACCACTAGATAACGTAAGCAGCGGTATGATAGGGACGTTCATAGTAGCAGGAGGCGGGTCAGATACGATAGCGGACTGACTTGGCTCGCCGGAGGGCTTCGGCAAAGCATTAGTCACAAGCAGGCGAAGAGAGTCTATTTCAGCTTTCAGAGTGTCGTACGACGAAATGATTGTCGCGAGATCGAAGTGGGAAATATGTAAAGCGGGGATACGTTGCAAATTAGCAGCTGTGAAAAGCGGCAATGTATCGTGATCACATTGCGTAAGCATTGCATACAGCTCAGACAGGACAGGTTTCTTAGCGGTAAGGCCAGAACGAGTTTTTACGAAGTCTTGGAAGTCCTTGGTCCACTTAGACACCAGAAGGGGGGGTAGATGGGGCACTAGACTGTGCTTAGCCCTTAAAATTTCTTCGGGCTCGTAAAAATCATGGCACAATTGTAAGAGAATGTCTCTCGGGGTTCCACTTTGGATCCGAGAAATCAGGAAGCAGAGCAGCTCTGAGACGACCTGAGTACTCTCGCCCGGCATCACTATCGATAAGTGGAGGAGCAAAAGTTATAAAAAACACAACTCAGCCTCAGTGTTATCTGCTCCTTTCTTTTCACCTGTTCGATGATCAACCGAAGACAAAAATATCCATTCCCGATTGTGTTAACCACCTCACTCAGTGAACGCTAGCAGTCGACTGACTGATGGTTGGTACATATACATATGAGTATGATGATTATCCCTGTCAGCGTGCTCCAGGATTTGAGCATGGGTATACAAAAATGGCTTAGTGTACTAGACTGACATGGGCTACTTCTCACTTTGCTCTCAGTAAGTTCTAACCAGGTAGGCCTATGTATAAACTCAGTACCAGAGCCTATAACCAGTTCAGTAAGATTTTGGTAGTTGTTCTGATGAGAAATAAAAATATACCAGAAGTTAGCTCATTCTGTTATAGATCCGTTACTCTCAGGTATACCAGAACTAAACCCTAACTATTGACAGTCACACGGACATGGCATTACCTACTTCACTGGGGTAGGTTAGGCCTAGAATGCACAGCATTTGGCTTAGGGTAGGCTAACCAGTTAGGCACATAATGTTCCAAACTATGGTTGTAGCCGACCTTGGGTACTGGTTTGGGATAGCCTGTCCTAAAATCAGAGACTTGTAGGATTATAAGTAGACCTACTCTAACAAACTTTTTTGTTTCATGAGTTTTATGCCTACTTAGGCAATCCTAAGATTCTGGCTAATGATCTTTAAATAGTGGGCTACATGAGAAAATAAAGAGTGCCACAGAGTAAGTATGTTTTTCTGACCATGGTTTCTACGCCCCAAGGCAAAGCTAAGGCTAATGTTATTGTTAAGTGACTTGTGGGAGTGAAGATATAGGGAAAAAATCCAAGGAAATTATTTATCAGAATAAAAGAAAACGGCACTATTAATAAAAGGGGAGATCCTATCTTTAGGTAAGAAGAGCACCATGACACAGAGTAGTGGTTTCATCAGTTCTGTAATAGAGGGATTGTGAGCCATTTCTGACCAGTAGGCTAGAGGTGGTCGGTGTCAATATAAAAACTGTAGAGGAAAAATACAGAATATGGTCAAGTCATTGGCACATAGCAACAGATAAACACCACTAATAACTTCAAACCACTAACAAACTGATGGAGTAAATGGAGTTTACATATCTTCTCATAGAAATAACTTAATAATTTGTCAATTAGACTTAATTGTAATGGGTTAATTTACGAGTTTTTGTGTTAATGTACCTCATTGGTGCGTCACCCATTCAGATATTTTATGGATCCGTTCATATATTTATGGCAAAAAATTGTGGCTAAATCATTTCATCTTGGAGGGAACGGAGTCTGAGATCTTGATAACAGGCTGAGATATCTGGGGTCCAAGGGGGTGTTATCGGGTTGACGGCTGTAGAGCTGAATGGGTGACCCTGGTCTAAGCGAGAAGCCCCCTGGTGCCCCCCCCCGAAAAAAAACCCGCCAAAACCCCCTGGTACCACACCACCCCCGGCGAAACCCCCCGGCTAAACCCCCCTGGTACCAAACCCCCCCTGGTGCCAAAAACCCCCGACCTCCCCCCCCCCGGTACCGAAACCCCCCGGCAAAAACCCCCCTATATCCTTTACATTTAATACGAAACCAAAAGATTTAACATTCATAAAACATTCGAACTTGACCTGTACTTTTGACCCAAAGAGTGATCGTGCAAAATTCGAACAAAATATGTCAACCCTTTCGAGAGTTACCGTGCTAACAGACGGACGGACAGACGGGCAACTTTTGCGATGTCATAGGTATCCCCCCACGTACGTTTTGGCATCCCAAAAACTAACGGCACCTAACTGCAGCTTCCTCGCCAAGAAGGGGAAGGAATTGGGAAAGGATTTGTTGGGGGAAATCGTTGCACTGAGTGGCAGGGGTTTTGATTTGATCTTTCACTTTTAACACCTCACTGATAACAGCTTAAGGTGAATGCATGTGTTCGTTGACTTCAGCAATTGTTCTGTGATCATCAACCTTCACCTCCGCTTTACGCTCCCTTGTTTATCTGAATGAATGAATGAATGAATGAATGAATTTGTTCTGCCTGCGCTTAACGCATTCAAAACTTAGAACACATCCTGCCAGCACTTTTTGCCATACCCTTTGTGCACGCACAAGCTTGTTCTTACACTTGTTACTGGATAATGCTTCCAGTTATCGTACTCTTATGTATCCGTCAGTAGGTACATGAGCTAATCTGGGTACCCAGCTAATCCCTTGTACTATCCGTGGCGTATGCATTATTTTAAACTTAGGAGATTCTTTGGTATTTTTTTGATTATGCGGTGGGGTTTTCGCCGGGGGGGGGGGGGGGTGGTACGGGGGGGGGGGGGTTGGTCGGGGGCGGGTTTGGTACCTTTTTTTTTTTAGCCGGGGGTTTTTTAAGCCGGGAAGTTTTTCGCCGGGTTTTTTTTTGGCGGGGTGGGGGGGTTGTTTTAACCGGAACCCGGGTGACCCATCCTCGCGAAAATGAGAAAATCGATCGGGCGTTTAACGGCTGAGCAAGATTCAGTCTACAGGGAAATCTTACCCTCTCAGCTGGATGGAAGCATATGAGTGGGAAGGTCCACGTTTTTCTGTCTTGAGTGCAGACTTTTTTTTCTATCCACGTTCAGCTCAACGCTGCCATCGGAGCGGTGTTGAACGGGAGGCGTCTATCGAGCTGGATGGCCCGTTCATCTGTTCATCCATACACGCGAAAATGACAAAAAGATCGACGTCATCCACGCGAAAATGTCCGTCGAGCTCGACGGGAGGTCGACAGGATCAAAGCCATTCACGCGAAAACGTCCTTTAACTCTGATCAACTCGACTGCATGTTTGTCAAACCGGGATGCCGTACCTGGCAGATTAAAAGTAAAAGGGTATCGTTTGAGATAATTGGTCTGTCTGTACAGACTGATTAATTTACACAATTTTCGGTGTTCAAACCAATATCCCCCTGG
Organism: Branchinecta lynchi; assembly: GCA_023053575.1. Classification (NCBI taxonomy): domain Eukaryota; kingdom Metazoa; phylum Arthropoda; class Branchiopoda; order Anostraca; family Branchinectidae; genus Branchinecta; species Branchinecta lynchi. The sequence goes on along the minus strand of JAKZAP010000006.1, from coordinate 318,962 downwards.
CTGTAATAGAAATATCGTTGTTGAGAAATGAAAACCTGGTTACTACATTCTAATGTTGCTTACTGTTGATTTCACTGATTTTTTTTTCCGGCTGGAGATTGCATAAATGTCAGTATTATTATTATTTATTTGAATCCTTCAGAACTGAAGAGTAGTGTATACAAAGAAATAACAACATGTCAATCAAACTCTCACACACTTCCATACCGATTAACTGCTGACCGTTGAAGATAAATTAGCCTAATAAAAGTGTGTTACTAATATTAGTAGGATTTGACAGGTTTCTCAAACAGAGCGCGGATGGGTTATCGGCAAATTTGAAATGGTCTCGAATTAGAGCCATGTTTTGTAGTTTGCTATGGGCCAGGTGTGGCCTGAATTTCCACTAGAGATGGTCTGCGCTACAGTTATATTATCTACTCACAAGTCAATCTGATGTGTTTCCGCCCCTACCAAATTATTAGCTTTTGCTGCAGCAGAATTATAGTTGAACCGATTTGACGAGGAAACTTGTATGTTAGACTAACTCATACATTAGTATTTTCTAATCAGTATTAGTTTGAACCTTCGTTTTTGACGGCCTAAATTGTAAGAACCACCAAAAAATAAATGGATATGAACTGGACCTGCGCACTAACCCAAGGAGGGCGGACGGCACTGTCTTTTTCACTTTGAGATCTTGCTGAAAATCAGACAGAAAGAAGTTGGGCAGACTGGGTACAGTACAATGTCTCTACAGTGTCAACTCAGTATACTATCATAGATAGATTGATGTTTACAATCCTAAGACCATGAGTATTTCCGGATGATTAACAAAGGCATTGAGGTTTTAATCAAAGAAAAGTAAAAAGAAATCACAGTCATAAAATCAATCAACTTGCCAGCGATATGTTTAGCCTAACTAATTGGTTTTATACAACTATAAGAGTTCATACGCCTCAGGTGACGTTGTTTGTATAATAGTAATGATGATGATGAAATTTTATTTACGCACTTAAGGAGAGGAAAATAGTGCAGTATAGACAAAGAAAAGGAAAAAAATACACTGAGCTTTCAATAATGTAGTAAGTGCACGAGATCATCAAAAAATATTTTAAAAAAAGAAAGAAAAGGGACTAATCGGGTCTAAAAAATCTTCTTGATGGCCTCAGTCTCAACAACCCCCATAGCCCTGTATGTCTAAAATGGGATGGGAGCCTGTGAGCAGATATTGCTTAGTAGTACGTGGATTATCCTAGGTATTGAGGGTTCAGCAAATTTAATTCACAAACCGCTACAATTTCTTTGATGTATGAAGGCCTTAGCAAGCTATGATCCATATTCAAATACATCATCACAGTTCCAGTCACAGGGATTACCTTCGAGCCTTTTTAGGAATTTCGCCGCTCAAGTCAAGAAAGGCAAACAAGATTATACCCGAGACATCATGCTGCAGGATAAGGATATTGCTTCGAAGTTGGTAGAAAGTCTTCAGGTGGACTTGAAGTCTTTGGCTCTGGAGACGAAAAAGCGTCACTCAAATGTTAAAGATGTAAGTTCTTGTTATTATTCGCCAGCATTTTACCTACAGTGCTCAGTAATTCTCAGAAATTTTCAGAAAATCGGCATTTTGGTTCTGAGTATATTGTCCTTCTTATCCCAGACATTTGGAAGGATGTGTAAATCCTTCCAAATGCTTAAAAAGTTGAATTGAAACTTAAAGTGAAACAGAAAGTCCTTTCGGCCCTTCTTGGAAAGGGTCCTCTCAAGAAGGACCGAAATATTGCTGTCAAACATCGTAGCTGACTTACCGTACCGTGTTTAGCCATTGTTTTGTATATGTTTCTTACTCCCAGTCGAGTACTTGTTTCAGAAGTTGTTTTTTTCAGTCTTCTGAAGAGTTGCTGATGAGGCTAAAAGGGGCTCAGTCTGACCCGGTGGGTTCTCTGCCCCTGATCGCTCCTCAATTGGTGCATTTACTGCTACAAGGATGTGAAACTAAAGACCCGAAAATAGCAAAGGTAGGCAAGTGTTTTTCTTTTCCTACTTTCTCTTGCCAGTTTCTTACAAAACTACTTTCTTCACGACTAAAACTAAAACTGTTTGCCAGGATTGTTTGCTTGCTTTTTTTTTGAAAATCAAGTATCCCGGACGAATAAGGTAGTAGTACGACTACGCCTTTTTACTTTACTAGAATCCAATTTCAAATGATATAACTCCAATATCATAGTACGCTACTGCTTCTCATAATCTGCTACCAGTTTAGACGGTGAATTGGGAAAGGAAATTCAGCCTAAACGGTAAAGTCAATAATGAAGAAGAGAGTGAAAACAGGAAGAAACTAGCCCATGCCACTTGGTCTGATATATCCAGCAGGTTACGGGGATGTTTTTTATTCCTTTGTTTAGGTGCGAGATCGTCTGATGAACAATCAAGCTTAAATTAAAACAAGAGGTTCGAGCTCATATTATACTTGTCACGAGTAGTTGACACAAGAAAGTAGATGAGAATTTCACAATATCCCCATCAACCCCCTAGGTTCGGACCTAGAAATAAGATCGAGTCTTCTTCCATCCAAGTTTAGATCCACTCGTTTGCTCCCTAGACATCCCACACGATTCACGGTGCTCTTCTCCAGTTTCCCCTAAAGACGCCGATTCTGGTTCGGTCACATAAGTGGATCATCCAAAGCGTCTTCCCTTACCACCTATCAAGTTTCACTCAAATCAGAGCATTTTTCGGGAAATTCCAGTCACCCCCTCCACCTTGCTTGGATCCGGCCCGGACCCTAAAATATGTAATCGACGGCTAATGAACTCTCCACTTTCCAAGGTTCATTCAAATCACTCCACGCCTGTGACCACTGCGTGAACCACACAATTTCTGCCCCCCCCCCCCCCCCCCGACTATGGCTGAATACAACGCGGACACATAAATGTCGCATCTCTGAGGTCTCCTCTTCCCGTCCGTCAAGTTTGACTCAAATTGAAGCACATCTGTAGATTTCCGGTTCCCGCTTCATCTTCCTCGTGCCGTGGCCGGAACCGATCCGGACCCTAAATAACAAATCTGTGCCGCATAAACGGTACTGTCCAACTTGCCTCCCATTCGTCCCATTGGCTTGGTTTTTGTGCTCCCCAGCCGTGGCCGCAGATGATTCGGACATATTTTTTGCATACCTAGGTCATAAGTTCTTTTCGCCCATAAAGTTCCACTCGAATTCAACCACCCCTTCGCAACCGACATAAGTCAATAATTTTCGGATTACCCTTCGCTCACTCCCCCCAAAATGGTCGGATCCATGAACTGAAGTTTTCCTACGGCATTATGTCGGGTCCTTATTACTATTTGGTCGGGTCGCTAATCCTGCCATGTTTGAAGTATCCTGAGTATCTTTAAGTATCCTAACTCGCAATCACCGGAATTCGGGAAACCCCCCTCCAACTGGCTCCAACACCTCAAAGAGCTCCAGTACGATCAGGTTCTGTCAAGAACGTAACTAGGGCATCTGCTTATCCCGATCCGTCGACTCTAAGTATTTCACGACATTTCTGGTGCCCACCTCCAAATCCCCCCACAAGTCATCCACTTGGTAAGTTTCATTCAAATTCGAGCACCCGTTCAAAAGTTATGCATGCCACTACGTTCCGGATTCCCAGCCCTCCATTTCTCCCACGATGGTTGGATCTGATAAACGACTATTCTCAAGTCAGTCTGTTTCGGTCCCTGATTTGCCTGCAAAGTTTCATCGCACTAGTACATCAGGAAGTAGGTACGACGCGCGGAAGTGGCGGGACTCCTTACCTCCTCCAACTCCCCCCAGTGCCGGAGTACGGTCCGGTTATCTCAGTGATATATCTAGGACTTGTGCTTGTTCTTCACGCCAAGTTTCATCCTAATGCCTCCACTCTAAGCGTTTCCCAAGGTTTCCGGTTCCCCGCTCAAACTCCCCCCAAAAGTCGCCAGATCTGATCCGGAATCGAACTGGGTCGTCGGAGACACGAGGTCTTTCCAAATATTAAGTTTCATAAAGATCCAATGACCCCTTCGAAAGTTGGACATAACTCAAGTATCCTGATCCCCCTCCCCTTGATGGAATCGGATCGGAGAAGTGACTTTTTCCAAGTTAAACTCGTCGGGTCGTTGATACTTGTGGTTAAGTTTCATCGTCCTAGCTTAGGTGACTATTGCCTAACCTTCACTGCAGTCGCCAGATAAAATATGGCTAAATGACCAGTGGTAATGATAGAAATAATAGCCGACACAGCGATTATTTTCAAAAGTCCTACCCACTACAACAGGCATATTCAGTACTCACTAAGCCTGGAGAGAGCGAATTTGTCGAGCAAAATAAGCAAAGATACCTCAGCAACTATAGGCCTACACACTCAGTAGCGAGTCGGTAGAATGAGATATCCTGACATATCTTGGTATGTTCGCTAATGGCTCATAGCCTGAGAGAGTCGATCTAACAAAAACTGCATTGACTAGGCAATACTATTTCTTTCATTGGTCGAGCTCCATTTTTTTTTGTACATTTCAAGTAGGCTACTTCCTCTTGACTTGCTGTGGAACTGGAATCACGATAACTGGCCAGATACCACGATAACTGCAAAAACGACTTTAAACCGTGGTACCGGATACCACGGTATCTGCAAAAACCCAACTATTGACACTGAGCGTTGCAGTTCAAGGGTGTGGAGGCTGGGCCCGAGCTTTCCTGTGACAAGGACAGCGAGACAACAAGAGTTCCGTTTTATTCTAATTTCATAGTACAGCGGACTGTTTGTTGTCGTTTTATTCGCCAGTGGGTCGTACGCTGGGAAGGCGCGGGATGCCCGAAGTCGTTTATTTCCAAGCGGGCCGCCCGCTGAGTGACAGCGGACCCGCTAGTTTGTACGCTGCGCGAGGCAAGGAACAGTTCAGCATAGTTCTGACGTAGTCCGCCAGGAATAAAATGTCTGTGTTTTGCCGGCACATTTTTTTATTCCGTCGGCACAAACCTGACGTCCCCCCACCCAAAGTAAAATGCTAGTGACGCCCCTGACTGGAAGTATTCTTCTAATGGCGATGTACGCTATCCCGATGAAAATTTTTCGAGAATTAGTCGTATGGAGTTGTACGAAAATGTAACACACAGTAGTAACAGTTACCACTGCATGGTACTACTAGCAAAGTGGATGCAATTACGGCAAGATTGGATGCCATTGGAAACTCCTACTTAAGATTAACCTAGTCGGAGGCATGTTAAATCGAACTATTCTATGCTACTACATATCATTACATGCCGCTGTTTCGTGAAACTACCATACAACTACACAGTCAAAGAATTTTTCATCGAAACTGTGTAAAAGACAGGCTGGTCATCTGCTATCTCTTGCAGGTTTCGCTTAGTGCCATCCAGAAGTTAATTGTGAATGGTCTTGTGGATGAAAAAAACACGAAGCAGCTGAGTGACTCGCTTTGGCTACTGATGGAAGCAGGAGTGGAAGAGGTTCGGGTCCTTCAGACCGTTACTCTCCTACTAACCACCAGTGACGTAGCTAAAGGAATAACTCTATCAAAGGTAACCCATCAGCGTAAGGTGTATTCTCGCGGTTCCCCGGGGACCCCACTTGAGGAGTCCCCGCGTTTTTGGTTGTCCTATCAGTATCATCAGCATCATCAAAAAGGACTCCCTTTCAGATTCAGTGGGGAATCAATTTTTGCTGGTGTTGGAGCAATGTAAAATTAATTAAAGACAAATCAGAATAAACAAACCAGAATTAACGGCACCGAGCGGAGGAGGAGTCGTAGACCAGAAAGTAAAAAAAAAAAAAAAAAAAAAAATTGTGTATCCAGACTAATTTCGTCAACTGCATATGTTTTTAGAAGAAAAAAAAATCCATTTTGGAAGCAATCCCCATGTCCTCGTTGTTTTCCGTACGCGGAGTCCTTGTGGAGTGACTCCCTCTATTCTTGCCATTCCCTTCGAGACCAAGGAGTCTCGGGAACGGCAAGAATACGCTATAGTCTGTTTGAAACAATTTGAAATGGTTCATGATGTTGCTCACAATTATTAAAGCGCAACTCTCACTACCTACGGTTTATGTTCCAATATTGAGAACTATCTGAATATTGTAAAAATAAGCTCTACTTTTAAGAAATCATCCATGATATTCTGTTTTAAGCCTTTTCCCAGGTCCACGAACTTCTAGCAAGAACTCGGCAAATTTCAGATAACCGGTTTTACACATGTGGGCACTCTAATGCACCTATAAAATAATGAATCGCGGCAAGTGCAAAGATGAGTGAGGGGTCGTTATCGGGTTTAGAATGTAACATGAGATTTGGGTCTCCGAGTTTCAAAATTAACTAGACCTACGTTGCCCGGGCAACGTGAAGTGTTGCGGCAACCTTTGTCCGGCTTCGCCGGCTAAAGTGTTGCGAGAGCAACACTTTGGTTTTGTTTCTTCGCTGTTGGTTAAATGCTGAAATTGTCAACTTATCGAAGCTTTTAAAACGGTATGTTCTAAAAAGAATAATCACATTATCAAAAGCTGTTCTTTAGCGTTGTAAAACCAACAACAAAACAATATCGGAAGAAGGCTATCCGTAACATTTCAGGATTAAAATACCATAGATGACACTATTAATTATTACAAAACTACCTTATTGTTTTACATTACCGTATCGTTTGTACCCGTTGCGTAAACAGTTAATCCTAGGTTATAGCGACAGACCATCGATACAAACTTTCTTACTGTCATATTTACAGAAATCGAATACAACGTGCACCAATTTTCAAAAATTTTTAGCCCCTCGTGAACCGATTCTTACTTACAAGTCCGTCTCCCGTGATTGACATCAAATTCACCGGAAACAAATAATGGATGCACCAGCTATCAAAAGTTGCAAACCCCTCATCGCTGAAGATGATTATAGCATAAAAGCCGATTATTACTTACAAGTCCCATGCATGTCTTACAATTGGGAACAAAATTGTTCTTACCATCGAATACACCTGAGACAAATAACAGGTATACCAACTAGCAAAAGCTGCAAACTCCTCGTTGCCGAAGATGATTATGAGCTAACAGTCGACTGTTGCTTACAGTCGACTGTTGCTTACAAGTCCCTTACATGTCTCACAACTGGTATGGCCTATTTTTGGTTTCAGTGTGTACCTAACTCCTGAAGTTGTCAACCCCTTGAAACTTTCAAACTGGTTTATCTCATGAAGGATTTTTGTTCAAAAAAATGGATGGCATATATTTTGATCAGCTCTTCAAGGGCCATCGATTGCCCTAACCACAACAAAAGCATATCGGAAAAAGGGACTAAATTGACTTTGCAGTCAGTTGAACTTTATCCTTTTCAATCGTAGACATCGTGACGGATGAAAACTTGGAATAATATCCTATATAATCTAGTTGGTATTATAAAGCTATCCGTAACTTTTTAGGATTAAAATACCATAGATGACACTATTAATTATTACGAAACTACCTTGTTTTACATTACAGTATCGTTTGTACCCGTTGCGTTAACAGTAAATCCTAGGTTACAGCGATAGACCAACGATACAAACTTTCTTACCGTCAGATTTATATAAATCGAATACAATGTGCAACAATTTGCAGAAATTTCTAGCCCCTCGTGCACCGATTCTACTGACAAGTCCCTTTCCCGTGATAGACATCAAGTTCACCGGATAAAAATAATGGGTACACCGACTAGCAAAAGTTGCAAACCCCTCATCGCTGAAGATTTGTGTAGCATAACAGCCGATTATTACTTACAAGTCCCTTGCATGTTTTATATTTGGGAACCAAATTGTTCATCAAATGACAGGTTTCTCCCGTGATTGACATCAAATTCACCGGAAACAAATAATGGATATACCAGCTATCAAAAGTTGCAAGCCCCTCGTCGCTGAAGATGATTATAGCATAAGCTTTTTAAACGGGATGTTCTAAAAAAATTAATCATATGATCAAAATATATTCTTCAGCGTTGTAAAAACAACAACAAAATAATATAGGAAGAAGGGACTAAATTAACTTTGCAGTCAGTTGTACTTTATCCTTTTCAATCGTAGACATCGTGACGGATGAAAACTTGGAACAATATCTTATATAATCTAGTTGGTAATAGAAAGCTATCCGTAACTTTTCAGGATTAAAATACCATAGATGACACTATTAATTATTATGAAACTAGCTCATTGCTTTACATTTTCGTTTGTATCCGTTGTGTAAACAGTTAATCCTCGGTTACATTGATAGACCATCGACACAAACTTTCTTACCGTCAGATTTATAGAAATCGAATACAATGTGCACCCATTTGCAAAAATTCCTAGCCCCTCGTGAACCGATTCCTACTTACAAGTCCCTCTCCCGTGATATACATTAAGTTAACGTGAAACAAATAATGGGTACACCAGCTAGCAAAAGCTGCAAACCCATCATCGCAGAAGATGATTGTAGCATAACAGCCGATTATTACTTACAAGTCCCTTGCATATCTTACCATTGGGAACCAAATTGTTCTTACCATCGAATACACCGGAAACAAATAATAGGTATACCAACTAGCAAAAGCTGCAAACCCCTCATTACCGAAGATGATTATGGGCTAACAGTCGACTGTTGCTTAAAAGTCCCCTATATGTATCATAACTGGTATCGCCTATTTTTGGTTTCAATGTACCTTACTATGAAGTTGTCAACCCCTTTGAAATTTTCAAACTGGTGTATCTCATGAAGGAATTTTTGTACCAAAAAATGGATGACATATACTTTGATCAGCTCATCAATGGCTATCGATTGCCGTCGAAAAAAAAATTCTACCTGTCTTAGTTCAAAAGTTGACTTTTTTGCCGTAGGCCAACTTTCTAACGTCACGACTTAGAAAGGAGCAAAGGATAAGCTCTAGTTTCTTTAGCAATGAGAGAACTTTTAAAGTTTAAGAGGCACATCTGATACCGTTACTCTACCACAAACCAAAGTGCAAAAAAAAAAAAATTATACACTCAGCTGAAATCGTCGCAGACATGGACAGAAACAATAGATGGCAGCACTTTCGGACCCGTGGGAAAAAGCCACTTTTTTGTCTCTGTAGATTTTTCTATTTATCACTCAAAGAAGATATGTTGGCTGTGGGGCCGGGTAACTGCCGCATATATTTAACACTTATAGATTTTAGTCCATCTTCAATTTGAAACTGGTGCCTGCCTGCTTGCGTGCTAGAACGGAGCTTTCCACTCGAAAGCAGAAACATCTTTTGATGAAACGAAAGGTTCGCTACACAACTTCAGATAGTCCTCTCTGACATAGGCTATACAACTCCACTTCACTTCGCAATCCGTAGGCTCTGGCTCGAGGACAAGCAAAAACCATCCTTATTGGCCCCAGGCAAGAGTTCTACGGAGCTTTCCAAAATGTAATGTCATATTCATCAATCCGGCCTAAGGTCCACACTTTCCGTAAAAACCGCACAGGTTAGACCCTTCTCAGTTACCAGGAATAAAATGAAATCGGAGTCATAGGAAAAAAAAACAAAAACAAAAAAAACGAGGACAAAACCAAAGTGTTGCTCTCGCAACACAATGAATGCAGGCTGCATTGGCAGTGTAGGTAGGAAGAGACCTTTAACAACTTCCACCCCGTTTCATTATTTCTCGGGGTTCATGTCTCTTAAAAGTTTCCTTGGTTTTCGCTAGATAACGTGCAGCCACGGCATAAAGTGTGCTGGGCTTTCATTGTACAGGAAATGGTATTGGTCCTTCGACTCCCATGGTTTCTCAGAGTTTTTTGTCTCCTGTTTCTACTAGATAGCGCTTATCTACGATACAAAATAGATGGCGGCCTGCAAGCTCTGCCTTGAACAGAGAGAAAAGATTTGCGTGAATTCTATGACGTTCATCAAGCTGTACAGTGTAAGCACCCGCTGAGTATTTACGAGGTCTCAGAATACCATCTCTTCTTTGTGTAAAGAGTAATGCGGAAATATCTACCTCGTGCTCCCTCACTATGTGGAAACATGAGACTATGGTGAAAGCACTATGGCGAGATCCTTTGCGTAAGTCTGTTTTTCGTATTTTCTGTTCTTCATGAAAGTAATGACAACTTAATTTGCAGTGTCTCGTGATTTGTTTCAATCTGCACTTCGTCCGTGGCGACCAGACCGTCGTAAATACAGCCAGCGCCACGGTACGGCAGCTAGTTTCCTTGGTATTCGAGCGAGTACTCTCGGAAGACCAGCCAGCAGATGGCGCTGATGTGACAGCGGATCTTGGAGAGAATATCACGCCAAAGAGTGAGGATTCCAAAGTCAGCAAAGGTTTACCGCCCGCGGGTCTACGACCCTTTGCGGGTGACGCGTTTCTACTCTTTCAGGTAGAGCTGTTCCCCTTTTTTTCGTGTCACATACTAACACAAATATGCAGAATACGGATTAATTTGATACGTAATGAATAAGAGGATTGAAATAAGGCATTTTCATCGGGTCTTTACCCCTGTTTAAAGGGTCGTTTACACGGCAGATATTCTTCCCCGGGGACGAGAGGGGAAAGTGTTCACACGGTATTTTTCAAGGGAGAGTACTGTCATGTGGCAATAGATTTCAAGATTGTAAAACTCAGGATATCTCTCTACAATGGACACCAACATGTTTCCATTTGGATCACTTCTTATATGGGCATAATCAAAATTATTGCTCGAAAATCCGATTTTGTTTTTTGTAACGACACGAAGTATTTAATTCCAGATATTTATAACAACTCTCGCAATGCAACTGTTGGTGCAAATCCCCGTCTGCTCGAACAGTCGCATTGCCTCGTAGTCTCAAAGTTCCTTTTCTCTCACATTGGCATTTCCTCAGGCGCAGTGCATTTTTCCTGATTTTGGCAAGAGATTAAGCAAAGCGAAAATATTTAGCAAAGAGAAATATCCGGTATATATAGAGCAGTGTAATTGTATTAAAGGGCAGTCTTAAGCTAGTCTTAAGACAGTGGTGATCGTTGGATTAATAGATGTATTCGATGTATGCAGAAATTCAATATTAAAAGTAAGTGTGTTTTCTAACCACTGTGTATTGAATGTAGGACCTAGGACCCACCGTCCGAACTCCCCCCTCCACAGTTACGAACCAACCCTTCGAGGATTAAGATCAGAGTACCGATAGTCTAATATGTACCAACCGCTCGGATACACGCCACGCGTATGTTAGATGCTCGGTTTCGTACAACAGTTAAAGCATAAAGGGTTAGAGATACTCCTAATTTAACATGTTGCTGACGTCGAAGAATACCCTTCGACAAACAAACCCCGGGTAAAAAGCTCGCGAAATTGAAGTCCAAAATACCCGGGGATTTGTTGCTGTTGCGGGAAAAAACCACGGAGTACGGGTAAATACCCTCCTTGTAAACGTAACTTAAGTGGATAAGTGCATGGTATCCAGACTGTCAAATGCCAGTCCTGTTCGCTTGCTGCAAGTGTCACTTTCAGTGGGTTATCCCGTTTTAAAGTAACCCCAGTCCCTTCCATGTTGAATTTCATGTGGAAAAACAGTATCGGTCGATGCTTCTTTGACGGGCAATCCTTTTTTGAAATTTAAAAAAATTTCAAAAACTTACACTTTACACACTAAGTTGGGTCAAACCCACAATATACCAACTCCCTCCATTTCAGCGAAATGGGAAGAGATAGCCGTATGTGCGGCCCAGAGAGAAGAGCCAACAGAGGGTTCTTACTCCAAAATTCTATTCTAGAGCGAAAAGCCGTTTTAGTAGCCGTTTTCTTATAGCCTGGTCTAGGCAGTATTTTGTGTGCAAGGTCGCAGGGCAGAAAAAAGACCTTTCTCTCACTAAAACAATTCCTTGTTTTGCAGGATTTGGTTTCGCTTGTAAATGGCGACCAGCCTTCGTGGCTCATTGGGATGAACGAAATGACGAGGACTTTCGGACTGGAACTTTTGGAAATGATTCTGTCAACGTATCCAGCCGTATTTTTCAACGTGAGCAAAACATTCTTTTTCTGCTTCATTCACAGTCTGTAGGCTGCAGTTTGTATACTTACTGGTACTTGATTCGGGACCCATGCTGATCTCCCCCTCTGGCCATTAAGTATGGCAAAAACAAATAAGCCAGAAGTCCTGGTATTAGATATAAATAGAGATATATGTATTGATCAAGTCGCAGTACCGAATTGGCACTTCGTACGTCGATCGTCCCGGTTATACACTTGATGAGATTTTTTTTGTTTTATACATATCCTATCTAGAGACAAGATGAGTGTAGCGAGCAGTAATTGAGCGCAAAAAAGAAAAAAGTAAAAATAAAGGAATTCGAAACACAAGGACTGGGAAGCAACTTGGCGATCATTCTTACTGAACAATTTCGGATTTAGTTGAATGCCAATTGGTTATTACGGCCTGTGAGGATCTGTTTAATGTATGTTAATACTGCAAAGGGCATTTAACTACAGAAAGCTACCATTTCCGACGTATTTTAAGCATGCTCGTTGGAATCTCCTATGTAATGACAGAACGTACCTGCATCCTTTAACATAATATAATATAATATAAAAATAGTAATATAATTGCAATAACAAGGCTTTCGCCTCTATAAATCCTTTATCCTTATCCTTTGTACTGCCTTGCTGTACTAAAGACTTGTTCCGCAGTGCCCGGTACCGTGAGTATTTTTTTCAGTCAAATGTAAATGAGAATCATTTGGAGGAAACTTTTCCTTTATAATTTTATTTACCGGCTTATTTACCAGCTTACCTTCTTAGCGGCAGAAGTTGGTGAACAAAAAGTTATTTTAATTAGCAACGTGACACCGTTATGTCTCAGTGTTAGGCCATACGTGAAGGCATGAACGAAGCTACCCGATGCAAAATTTATCTCAAAATAGTAGTATGAAGTTGTAGGAAAAAGTAGCATGCAGTACGAACTGATGAAACTGTATACTTCTAGTGTGTCGTGGCTACCGTGTTGCATTCTACTTCATGCTACTATCTGCAAGACAGGATGCTACTATAGGAAGACAGGATGCTACTGGATAAAACTGCTTAAGATTGGCCCAGTCTGAGGCACATTAAATGATAGTATTCTTTACTATTACATATTAATGCATGCAACTTTTTTGTAATTTCTTTTCGTAACTTTCGTAAATTTGTTCATCGAGTACCCGTCGATCAATTGAGGACTCAGAAGTTTTTCATTATCCTTTGCCATTTTGACCTTGTTTTCAGCATCCGGAGTTCGTTTTCCTGCTGAAAGAACGTGTCTGTGCCCTGGTGATTAAACTTTTCTCACCTAACGTAAAACATCAGCTCCGTGGTCCCGCCAATCAGCAAAGTCAGGCGCAGGAGAAGCCATACTATCCAGTCAGCCTTCGTTTACTCAGACTTGTTACAGTCCTAGTTCAGAAATATTATAAAGTCCTGGTAAGTCATTTTTAAGTGTCACCTTACTTTATTTAAAGGACCCCTTTTGCTTATTCTGCCTTTTTATAGTATACTTAGCTCCTATATGGAATTATAAGCTTCTAAAATCCTCACCTTTCTCCATTGTTTCCTTTCGTAGCTAAGAATTTTTAGCGCTCTTTCGGCCTTGCCGAGTTTTCCCGTCACCTAACGAAAAGTTTGCTGGAATCTTCATTGTCCGCTGACAAGCCTTTCACACATAAGGATGTGATAATCTTCTGTTTATTACTTCTTTTATTTGCTTAGTTTTCCCACTTTTTAACCAAGGCACGTTCAGTTTTCAAACCTTTTGCACCCAGCCGCCGTGTCGGAGAGCAGGAAGGCTGGATATAGTCGACAAGCGCCAGCAAGAGAATCGCTAATTGTAGGTGGAAATTAATGGTATTTTCGAAAGCGCTTTTTCTGATCCATTTTTTAGGGAAAAGATCATTTCTAGTAAGAGTTGTTCTTTAAGAGTTTGTATGTAGCGCTCGTTTACAGTGTAGACTTTAGACGAGCTGGTAAGACCTCATCACTTAACGAAGAGATCCCGATGAAAAATTTGTCTCAAAAGAGTACTATGAAGTAGTACGAAAAAGTTGCATGCAGTACTAAAGATGCTACTACATGCTTCTACTTCAAGGCTACCGTGTTACTGCATACTACTATATGCTACTATTAGCAAGACTGGATGCTACTATGGCAATACAGGATGCTACTGGATACTACTACATAAGATTGGATCAGTCTGAGGCAAATTAAATTCGTACTACTACCATACTACTACGCAGGCTACACATTTTTCATCGGGATTGAATCGGTGCAAATCAGAACGTGCCGAATTATGCTAGGCCTGAAATATCTTGGCTACAAAGCTTCTTCCTGCTATTAGGACTGGAGCCACTCCATGTCCTCCGGGAAAATTTAATTTTACGCTTTGGCCGGTCAGTCCTTGCCAGTGAAAAACACATAGACGTACTGCCCGACCTTGCACCAGTGACAGTACAGACGCGGCACCAGAAGCTCTTGGTGTCAGTCAAGGGTCGTACTAACCGATATTTGAATTATTTGTACCATACCAAACAGTTGGATTCAAAATGACATATTTGTTTTAACGATTGTATATATTAAAGTAACTTTAAGCCCTTAAATGTAATGGTCGAAATATTTAGTGCCACTTCGGCGCTACGAGTTGTATCAATAAAACTATATCTATCTAATATCTCAACAGTTTATTTTCAGAGGCAAAATGGCCTATTTGTTTGAATTATACTAAAACTAAGTCAAAATGCAAACGGCAGTATAAGTCAAAGTGCCGATTTTACACATCAATAGCATTATACGTGGGCACTCTGATGCACCTGGAAAATAGTGAATCCCGGCAAGTGAAAAGATTAGTGAGGGGTCCGTTAGCGGGTTTAAAAAATAAATAAATGATGGTTTAATCCGTAATATCTTTATATACATAAAAATAGCTTTGGATATGTCAATTCAAATAAAGAAGCTTCAAAAACTATCAATACCCCCTGCATAAAATTCCTCTCAGACTAGTTCTTTTTTGGCCGCTAGGTGCGGTATCGTAAAAAAAAACAATGACACGTTACTTCTTGGTGTACGTCTATCCAGGTTTGTTTTTCTATTTTCAATTCCTCTTAGGCCTGACCATGTTTAAAACTGCTTAAACTGCCTCTTCCCCTCTTTTTGCTTTACCCAACTCTGTTCTGTCAAGCGTCATCAAGTTTGTCTTTTCTGGCTTCGGACTTCAGTGCTGAGTGCTGGCTGACTTTTCCACGGGCCTAATGCGCGACTCGATATGAAGCGAAAGCCTAATCACGTATTCCACCGTCAGATAACTTATCCTCCTTATCTCACGTGTGATTGTTATTGTTCCTCCAGCGTGTCTGGCGGCAATTGGTTATCGGATTTTATGAAAGACGTATCAACTCGACAGGTCAGTGTTACTTATCTGATAACATTAAAATTTCATAAATTAACTACATCAATAAACAAAAGACAGGTCAAAATGACATGTGATTTTGTCATTTTTACGTCGTTTTTTCGTTCTTCGAACCTTTTCCCGCTTAAAACTACTGAACATGGATACCTAACTAGAAATTTTAATAAACTGTATCAGCCAAGAATTATAACTGAAAGATCGAAATTTTCGCTTCGAAACTCAGTAATTCGGAATTGGAAGATTTATACTTCTAATTTGGACATTTCACAGTCAATTCAAACAACCAAACTTAAACTTAAATTTATGTTGTTATATTGAGAATTTGTTTCGTGATAAGTGAGTTGTTGTTAGTTAATGGGGATTGCCTTTGGGAGGTTAAGTTTGTTCACATTTTGTCTGGTTTTGAAGATACTGAACCTGGGGGATGTGAATACTCAGTCCAGGATCCTTCCTTGGACTGAGATCACTTTTCTCGGTTCTTTATCTTTTATTTTTATTTTTTATTGTTTGTTTCGCTGGCCGTGTCAACGAGTGGTGTTGGGGACCGGGTACTGACGGGGGAATACGCATATTTCCATATGTATGAATGGCATGTAGTGAAGTATAAATGTTGTATTTATTTAAAGAAGTCATTCCATCCCGTGCATTACGAATTTGTCTTCTCAGCCGGGCTCTGGACATTTTGTTATTTAGTTTGTAATTAAAAAGAACCTGAACGTACCGTACCTCGTATAAAATTTCTAAATAAAACATTCAAGCTCGTAAATAAACTACATCGATAAATGTAGTTGGTAGTTCGTAGAATGTGACAGATCGTTACGCGTTTCAGGATGATTTCATTTGTTTTTAAAAATGTACTTTCAGGTAACCGAGTGCGAAATCTTTCTGTCGCTGCTGGTCAAGTTTCTTGACCCCGACCGAGCTGTTTGGCAACGCTGCTTAGCCTTGGAGGCGCTGCACAAGCTTCTTGCCCAGCCTAATCTTCTGAAGTCGATTGTCAGTAGCTATGACTCGAAGCCGCACGCCACCCCCATTCTCCAAGATACGGTGAATGCGCTGGCGGCATACATACAATCAGTCTTTGTTCTTCCGCAAGTTAATCCTCCAGGTACCGGTAAGTCGTTTCCCAAGAAACGGCCTTGCAAGGACGTGCTAGAAATAATTCGTGTCCGTCTAGTTCAGAAAATTACTCTTTATTTTTAAACAATGAAGCTTGGCTTGAACATTAGAAACTTCACAAAATTGGTTTAGAAATTGTCACTTCCGAGATCCGACCATCCCTTAAAGGCTTAAAGTACTCATCTTAACCGCAAAGTACAAAAAATACTTTTAAGCAAAATATAGATTTTATAATCCCCATGAGCCGATGATAATTTTTCCTTCAAGACTTTGGGATCCTAAAGAGAGAGAGAGAGAGAGAGAGATCGGTATATTTCGAAACTATCGTAGCATAACTAAATTCAGTTTCTTACAAATAATAAATAACAAACATATAAGTAACAAATACACACTACGATTCAGCATTGAAAGTTGAAGTAAAGAAGGGCACAAATGAGTTTCGATTTGTCGGACTTTGGGGGGATGTAGTTAATTTTGCAGCCGGGTTCGATTATTGGGAGGGGCTGTTTCCAGTAACAGGCACCGGTGGCCCGTACTGGCAAGGACAGTTTTGCCAAAATGCAAAATCAGGTGTTCAAGCCGGACTTTAATCGGGGATAAATTCGGTTTCGCAAGTGCTTGTTCTTAGGATATGTCTTAAATGACATTGATGCGGATGATGCAAATGTATTTAGCTTTAAAATATTTAACTTTGCGGTTAAGATGAGAAGGTCGGTTCTGCAAAGTGATCATTTCTAAACCACTCTTGTCAGGTCTCTAATGTTCAAGCCAAGTTTCATCGTCCTAGCTCATCTGGAAGTACCTTAACTCCTGGTCACCAAAATTCCAGACTCCCCCACAGTGCCCGGATCCGGTACGCTCCTGTCACTGATGTACCTAAGGATTGTGCTTGTTTTTCCCACCAAGTTTCATCCCGATCGCTCCACTCTAAGCGTGTCGGAAGAATTTGGATGGTGAGACTTTAGTCGGATCTCGACAGAAATCTCTAACTGGGGCAATGTCCACCGAGTCAACAACATTTCCTGATTCATTAGGTATTTGCTCCCCTGTATCTACTCTCTCATAAGCCCGATCGGATATTTTTCTTGTACATTCCTGCTTTGAAACTTTTCCCTTTTCTGTGTCCTGGTTTTATATGCCCTTCTTCATCTGAACCTGAGAAGCCCAAATAAAAGTTCCATCCAAAGTCTAAAATCGGTTGAGAGGGCTACCGTGCCCGCAGAGGTGCTGATGTCTAGAATCCCGAAAACAGGCAACACTCCGATGCTCGAGTCATCATGCCGAAGTTAGACCTAGTTGACTTGATTCAAAGCAAATAACACTAGGGTCTAGCGCCAAGAGCTATGCTTTCCATGATTTGCAAACGGGCCATATTCGTTCACTTATGGCATAGTAAGCTTACGGCATTTACAGCTAGACAAACTTGCGGGTTTAAAAATTTATAGTAAAGCAAAGGTGCGGCACATACCAAGGAAATAATGGAGGCTGTATAGTTTTTTTTTCCTATGTTCATAATACGAAGTTATCGGAGCCAGCGTTGGTGAACGGCTGGATGAGTTTCAGTAGGGACGTTCTCTATCGCTAGTGGTCCTAGTATCGCTGCTATTACAGTGTGTGTCAATTTTGTCAAGTCTTGGCGCTACCCCCTAGTGTAGGGGGTTTTTGCTCTGACTTGACTCAAGGCTGACCAGGTTACGAACACGAATATTAAAAGCAACTGGAAACCGGTATATATTAGCATACCTGTTACATAGTTAGACTTAAGTAGTCACTGGTTTTGGTTATGATATCACCTGAAAGATGCTTTGGTGGAATTCGGATCTTAAACCTTGTAAACCCGATGAAAAATTTGTAGCCTGTGGAGTTGTATGGTAGTTGTACGAGAAAGTTGCATGTATTGATATGCAGTAGTATAAAATACTTAATTTTATGTGCCCCGCACTGGGCTAATCTTCAGCAGTAGTATTCAGTAGCATCTCGCCTTGCCCCAGTAGCATCCAGTCTTACGATAGTAGCATCATTTCGTACTGCATGCTAATTTTTCGTAAACTCCATACTACTATTTTGAGATAATTTTTCATCGGGAAGCTTCTCTCATCTGTGTCATAGCCATACATTGAAGAAAAGTTCAAAATTCAAGATGCAAGTGTTACACTTTTCGATGTTTCCTCGTCGCTAAAAAAAATCATGGACAACACGGACCAACGAGTGCACGACATTATCCACTGATTCATGTCCGAAGATTGAAAATTAAATTTATTTTTCTGTGTGTTTATGTCTTTTATTTATTTTCTTTCATGTACTCCGCTTTTTCAAATGTCGGGTTATAAATAAATTACTTACTTACTATGCGTGTGAGTGAGTTACTCATAAAACTGTGTATTTTTATTTACAGCTTCACTTGCGTCAAATGGCCATGGGCAAGGATCACAGGGTGGGGTTCCTAGTCCCGGAAGCAATGGTCTGTCTGGCTTCTATTACAAAGGAGTTTGGATGCCTTTGATGACAAACATCTTAAGCGGCCCGCAGCGAAACACGTAGTAAGTGTTTCGTTCTCTATTCACTTTAGTTTGATTCAGTTTATTTCTAAAACGTGGAGCGCACAAGCCGAATATTCGTTTGGTCGTCAATACAAATGGAAATACAATTTACAGTCAAAATTTATGAATTAATTTAAAATAAAAGTAATCGTCCAATACATCTCATAAGAAGTGTTACCTCAGGTACATAATTACTTACTAGCACTGGCGTTAAAAAACTTGACAAAGGAGAGAACAAAGCTTTTCAGTAAGAACAGGCCTGTTTTCGTGTATTTTGGTAAGTGCCGGGAATACTGATGGCGCTCTATGCTATGCAGTTCGTGTCTCTACAGCCAATCTGGTGTCGAACACTGCAGTAGCCTATATATTCTCAGATATATCTTGTTCCAGTATCCTAAATGGAATAATCCAGAAATTGATTCAAACCGCCATAAAGGCTGTTTTTAATCTTTGGTCAGAAAGCTGCTTGAAACTCCCAGATTGAGCGTGTCCCACCCTACTTACCATAGTTACTACGCATGACGTCACTAATTTTCACTTCTTGGCGTCAAGGCTTGAACGCATTTTTAAGTTTTTGGTAAAATATAACTCCACGGCAGTTCCAAGGGGGAAACCGGCCAATCGCGCTCGAGTTACCACGCTTACTACGCTCCCGAGCATAGTAAGCAAATAGTTACTGTTTCGAGAAGGTTGGAACGGTCAGCGTAGTAACTTTTCGTGAGGTTGGAAAGGAATTAGTAACTAATATTTACTATTGTTAGAAGGGTGGAACACGCTCATTGCGACATCCTCCCTCCTACGTTCACGTACAGAAAAACCAATGGAACGTACAACATGCACGAGAAGGCAAGGGCTTCTTCCAGTCTTTCACAAAACCTTTTACGGATTTTCCAAGCAATTGAGTCCCGGGGAGGATATTAATAGTGTTATTTTGATTTGTGAGGTATTAGTTGGGGATTGCGTGTATACTGTAAAAATAGAGTGTGGTTGAGACGGTACTCTGAACGACAATAGTTGTCGATTTACTTATCTAAAAACTGTATTTGCTTGCCGTTTTACTTGTTTTTTCCTCAGTGGCCAATTTAGTTAGCCTATACCCTACGTATTTGATAGTGCAAAACAGATACGTCAGCTGAATTTGATTAGAGCTATATTTCCACCCTTCTTGGCGAGGGTCATCTTCAGGCTTAAAGCAGCTCAAGTTGAAAAAACGAACACGTAGTTTTCCCATAAGGTTTTGAAGTTGTTGGATTCGAATATGGACAGTCTCAAAACTGGATGGATCTGGCAAAGGATTGTAATGAGGGATTGTGGAACGCCTCTCCCTGAATCTTTGAAAACCGTATGTTCACGAACGTCATCTTGCGTTAAACGGATACATGAACTAATTTTGTTCGACCTTTAGGCCCTTTTAGTCTCCAGACTCAAGCTATAACAAGACCAAAGGTTTCGATGGGATCCCAAAAATTTAATATTTGATCCAGACAAATGGGTCTTATAGATATCTGACAGACTCCTTGAACATTTTTACTGTTGAGATTTACAAACAGAAGAAGGCCAATGGGTAATCATCGATAAAACCAAGTTTAGGTATGGATTCGGCATGTGTGTATTTACCCCTAGGCTATGCATCATATCTACTTTGACGAAATTGATAAAATCTTCGTGCCTTACTTCTGCCAAATCTCCGGTTTTGACTGGATTTCGGGCGAACTACTTGTCGTGCTAAAACTAAAGCTGAAAAACGAATTCAGCGTATCTCCATACCCCTATATCGAACATCTAGTCAACTTCAGATACAACTTTAACTTTTAACAAGTTTCCTGGTTTCAGCCGAATTCCCGGCGAACTATATGTCCGGATAAAAAACAATTGTCAAGAGCAGATTTAGCATGTCACCTTACCCTTTAATCGGGCATCTAATCAGCTTCAGATTCCTGTTTCAGCCGGATTTCATGCGAACTACTTGTCCCACGAGAAAATGATTTTCATGTAAATGTTTCAGCATGTCTTCTTACCTATGAATCGAACATCTAATCAACTTTAAAATAAGCTTTGACTTCTAACAAACTTTCTGTTTTGGCCGGATTCCGGGCGAACTATTTGTCCGGCGAGAAAATGATTTTCATATTCATGTTCAGCATTTCTTCTTACCCCTAAATCTGTTTACAAGAAATTTGTTCGCCACTTAATTTGAACTCCCTGCGTCACCCCTGAATGTTGACCTACAGAGCCCATCTACGAACTCGACCTCTCCCTTGACTTAAAGAGTCCTCGCACCAAGTTTCATCAGAATATTTCATTCCCGTCGAGACTTATCGTGCCGAAAGGCGGACAGACTGACAGATTTAACGAAGTCATAGTTATCCCTCCACTTTCGTTTTGGGATCCCAAAAGCGAACCTGTGACCATAAGAAGGGCCGAAACGCCCGGATAAAACTCAGCTAACGTATCCGTTTAACGCAGTTAAACAGGATTCGCAGTCAGCTTGGACTGGTGGGTGCTCATAATGTCCGGAAAAGGGCAAATTTATAAATGATTGAAATATGCTATCAAGGCCGTATTCAGAGGGGGGGGGGGGTCTAGGGGGCTGCCCCCCCCCCCGAAACATACAAAAATAATCATTTTTATAGGCTTTTCCCTCTGATGTATGTGTTTTTTTTTTGTCCGACCAGCAGGCAAACCCCCCCGCCCCCGAAAGGCAACCCCCCTTGCGAAATAAATTCCTGGATACGGGCCTGTATGCCATTACCCATCAACGAAATCAAGGAGAAAGAGGTGGAGTATGGGAAAAACAACGACTACCAAAACAAAACAACATTAACCTAGATAAAAAATAAAACAAACCCTATCAGAAAAGGATATCCATGAGGTTCGCGAACCATGATTATCGACACTTTTATTCTGTCGCCTTCGTAACTTTAATTTCTTAATCTTTTGTTGCTTCTTCAAGTCTGGATATTTTGGACAAATTGGAGCCACCCCTCATTCCTGAAGGCTATGGAATCTCAGTTGCTTACGCTTGCTTCCTCTCGGTGATCAAGTCCATCACGATTATCGTCGACGAAGTGGCAGACACGGATGGCGATATCACGTCTTCGGATAAAGAAGAGAAAAAATTGAAGACCCAGTTAATCAGTTCGAGCTGGTGTGGATTGCTGACTGCGCTCAGTCTCCTCTTAGAAGCAAGGTTAGTGACCTCAGTTTCTTTCTTGAGTAGGAATGATGCCAGCATCGAAACCGAAATTGTTTATTGACATCCCAACTTCGTAGCTTTCGTCAGCAGAAGATTCTAAATTATGCTGGCCATTTACATGAATGAAATAAAAATATTACGCTAACCGTTCACTTTGTTAAATATATCTGTAAAAAGGGAATAAAAATGGGTGAAACAATGATTGTCGCTCGAACGCCTTGTCATCAGCACAAACAAGCTAAACTTAAAGTGTAACTGAAAAGCCAACTTATTTTTGAACCGCGCATTATTTGGATCAAGGGATTTTTTTAATTTTTGATTATGTACTCTAGAATGACGTTCAGAATACCGTTTACATCGGTTCTTCAAGCCTCTTTAAGTGAATAAGTGATACGTAACTAGGTTATCCTACTTCACCCCCTTTCAGTCAAAATTTAAGTAGATGGACATGCAATGCCCCAACGGCGTAACGCTATCTACCCTCCCTCAGCATTCCAGAATTGAATGCTTCTACATCTTATTCTCTACTCGATGCGTGGTTCGGTCCTTGCGCAAGTGCATACTAGCGGTTGGTTAGAGGAACATCCTCGACTTTGCGCTGAATCGATCACGCACGTTCGAGTCGCCAGTTCAGACCGGAAATCGGTACAACCGTAAAAGGATATAGTGGCGCGACTGGGAAGTACACGCCTCTACGCTGTCGAAATATCTCCTGACAGACAACCAAATATAGGAAACTAAAATATAAATATGGTATACCAGTAACAAGACTGAAGGTTTCGATGGTATCCCGAAAATTTAATATTTATTGGACTACTTGATCCAGACAATATTATAGATTTCCACTTTTCGCCAAAACCCTTTAACCTTTTGCTATTTTTCCATAATAAACCACTTGAAAATGTAAACAAAAAATGTTACCGTTTTGTAAATTACAAGAAATCAATAAGAGCAAAACTACTTGAAACAGAAGAAACGTATGCACTTTTAACATGCATAATTCCTCCTGTATTTTCCTCCTTGGACTCCGGAACTCTTCCGTGAGTGAAAAATACAGTAGGCCTGTCGCTGGTCCGATTTTGGAGTTTTGAGGATTTGGATGTACGGCTTAACGGCGACTTCGAGTAGCAAAGGCTTGTTTTCTAAATATTTTTGATAAATCTTGTATGACTATTCATATCCCTAAGTTATTTTCTTTTAGTTGTGTTGTGAATTTGTTTTGAATTTTTTGTCTCTTACTTTGGAATTAATATGCTCTGCCAGCTCTTCTCTCTTTAATTGATGGGTGACAAATAAAAATTACAGTATATTCATGTTTTGACAGCACGGACGAGGTCGGGACGGATAGTCTTCTCAAGGCTTTGGAGTGTCTGGCGGGTCTAAATGGCAAAATTTGCCTTCAGACACCTCGAGATGCTGTCGTTACATCCATCTGTAAAGCAGCTCTGCCGCCTCATTACGCTATGGCAGTGCTAGGAGTGTCGTCAGCGACAAAAGGTGAGTGGTCAAAGTCTAACTGGTCAAACTGAGATGTTGCATGATGAGGTTATTGGTTGGATGATGTTATTACACTGTACTTTCAGTGACTCAGATGAACCTCTCTGATACTAGTTGTGTTTTGATCTGAATTTTCCTCGCGATTTTCCTCCGAATTCTGCTATTTAGCGTTTTTGGACTATTCAGATGAAGTCAATTCTCCTTTTCGTGCGTTTTTGTCAGAATCGAGAACGGGAAAAGCTCGTAATTCTGCAGAATCGAGAAGTTGCTCGGATAGTGAACGCTCGATTCTTCTGTCTGCGTTCTCCACCCTGATTGGTTAACAGAGTGTGGGTGTTCAGTATGCTCAAACACGTATACCGGGTTGCGGACGAGCTGCAAAATTAGTCTTTTTGTCAAAAGCGAGAATGGAGAAGTCAGAGGAGCAAAAACGGTAATTTGTACGAGAATCGAGAACTCGGAACGGAGCGTTCAAAAATTCTGAAATTCGAATTTTCTTTTTTCCAGTCATGTATGTCTCACCTATAACTTGAGAACTACAAGGATATCAGGGCTTGGAACAAACACTGAGCCCTCCTAGCAGTCTCAAGAGCTATGACACACTTCTCCTTCAGATTCATTAATAGTTTAGCGGATATTCAATCGAAATTGGGAGAATTAATTATTTACCCTCAGAATTTCTCAGAATCTTCCCGTTTTCTTCGTTTCTGTACGCCCGGTAATCCACTTTTTGCGCCACGGTAACGAGAGGTTATACCTCCTGAACTTTTCCAGCTATGATGTTATGCTATGACGTTATGTATTGACGTAAAAACGACCCATCGGCTTGTCCGTTATCTGTTTTTTAGATTATATTGAATTGAATTACAGCACAATTAACTAAATTAACGGATGGACAGCATTAGTCCTCGAACTAACAATAGTCTATTTATTAAAGAACAAATAGTCTAGTTATTGAAGGAGATTTAGGGGTTATTTTCGTTACGTAGTTGAAGATTAGTAAGTATGATACGATATTGGGAGACATTTTTAAGTTTCCTCCTGAAAGCGGCATATTTGGAAGCGATGAAAGATCTTAAAGTTGATGCGTGGCCGCAAAAATAACTGAAGATTATGGTTTAGGTGGCCTGTGGAATGAGGGAGCAGGGTCATCATATTTAGATCTGGGCTAACCGAGGCAGCCAAGAAATTACGAAATGTCATTGTGCGCAAAATCCGAAATGGCTCGTCGCGAGTACGGTTCAAAAAGTGTTGCCCATCTCCTCAAAAATGATCCGAAAAAATTTCATTCATCTGTCCAAAGGATTATGGGTAAATCTAAGCAATCAAACATAATCAGTGACGAAAACGGCGAACCCATTGCAGCCAGTGTAATTAATCAGTATTTTACGGATATCTGTCGGATTC
This sequence comes from Branchinecta lynchi, assembly GCA_023053575.1. NCBI lineage: Eukaryota > Metazoa > Arthropoda > Branchiopoda > Anostraca > Branchinectidae > Branchinecta > Branchinecta lynchi. Next base: position 293,813 of record JAKZAP010000006.1, on the reverse strand, counting down.
ACCCTCCACTTAGTGCTCTCCCCGAGAACGCAAATGTTGGGGACATACCTGTAATTCAAGTCCGGGCTGTTCTGGAAAAGTTACAGCGTCTTGACACGTCTAAAGCGAATTACCCAAATGAAATACCTATTAAGTTGTTTGTTGAATGTTGCGATCTTTTAAGCCTTCCTTTAACCGCAATTTTTAACCAATGTTTTACAGAAGGTATCTTTCCAAAGTTTTTTAAAGAGCGTACATTACGCTGACCCCTAAAAGTAAATCTCCTAGCCAAGCTAGTGACCTCCGCCCGATTTAAAAAAACATCTGCGTTTTCTAAAGTGTTCGAGGCTTTTATTTTTGAGTACCTGTATGATGAAATTCGAGACAAGATTGATCCCCGTCAATTTCGTTTTAGACCTGGGTGTAGTACAGCGCATTATCTAGTTCGAATGTTAGATGATGTTTTAAGGCACCTCGAAACGGAACATGCGTTTGTAGACAGTCTTTTCGCTGACATTGTAAAGGCATTTGACAGTTTAGACCACCAGGTGGCTATTCATGAGGCTGGTGATATGGGGGCTAGCAAATTTGTCTTACGTATGTTAGCTAGTTTTTTTTATCTGATAGAGAACAGTGTGTTTAGCTACCAAACGGTGATGTTTCGGAATTCTTGGACATATACTGTGGATCGCCGCAGGGGACTAAGCTAGGACCATTGTCTTTTTTGATTGTTTTTAATCGTATTTTAACTTCAATTCGTGACCGTTTTAAATTTGCTGATTATCTGTGCTTTCACTGAGAAACTTTTCAAATCCGTCTATTTTCAAATTCCCGTGAAACAATTAGTCCTAATTTACTGCTGTTATGTCAGACCTTGTCTTGAATACTGCTGTCAGGTATGGCCTCCCGGTTTGACTAAGGAGCAATCCAGTAGACTGGAGCTTATCCAGAAAAGAGCAATTAAGATTATCCTGGGCCGAGTGTACGTTAGTTATGAAGAGAGCCTTTCAAGTCTCGATCTCCCTTTCCTTGAGCAACGCAGGCATAGTTTAACAATAAGTTTTGTCCGCAAATGCCTAAATTCTGAACTTCATAGATCAATGTTGCCTGAATATATTGAACACAGTAAAAACAGGCCCAACACGCAGGGGCGCAGCTAGGGTTTTGGGTTTGGAGGGGGGATATAAAGAATGGCCGACAAAATCGTCCAGTGTGCCGACAAATGCGGACACATAAGCTAAATTAAGAAAATAAAACTTATCGGATTTGAAGAAGCGGTGTTTCTACTTCTTTAAATCTCAAAGTTTTCTCTTTTCGTTTCCAAAACAAAATTGGCTGATCTAACTCCAATTGTTTCTTCGCCCTTGTTTCTTCACTTTCCACGCATCAACAAGTGCCGATGACTCCAACTCAGCAGCTATGTCTTTTTCGGTGTAGAGGAGCATAAGTGCTTCAAGTGTTTCATCGCCCATGGTTGACCTCAATCGATTTTGACAATTCTCATCTTACTGAAGGTCGCTCACTTTCAGCTGAAGAAAGCTCTGTAGACAAGTGGAAGAGCACGCTTTTGCTCTTCGGCCATAGAGAAGAGCTGTCCGAAGTTCCGTTTGTTAGTCTGATTCTGCTTTAAAACTTCCCGGAAGATTTCTATTTCCGACTTCAGTGCTCCTGGTGGTATCTGCACTGTTTTGCATGGTACTTTGCTGCATGAGTGCTACATCATCGTCCCCAACCGGGGGCACTATAATCGTAAAGCTTTAGGAAACTTGTACAGCACCTTCTGCGCTCCTTCTATACTATTTCGTTCTGTCGTCACTCATGTTCTGCGAAAGAAGGAGATTAGAAAGATAGAGGTCATGTTATTTTAAATATGCAAAGCACCTGCTCCACTTGTCGAAATTATGTCATAACCATACATTGACGGAGAAATTCAAAATTCAAGATGCAAGTGTTACCCTTTTGGATGTTTCGTCATCACTTTAAAAAATCGTGGACAACAAGGCCCAACCAGCACACGACGTCGTCCACTGCTTCCTGACCGAAGATTAAAAATTAAGTGTCTTTTTCTGTGTGTATAAATGTGTTTTGTTTATTTTCTTTATTTTCGTCATTTACTCCGCCTTTTCAAAGTGGCGGGTCATAAATAAATTACTTACTTACTTAATTAGTAGTCGTCATCAAACTCGTAAACAGTTACGAACTTTGCAGCTTCTTTACAGTCTTCACACGCCTTTCCCATTTATCCAGAGAAATTAAGCTAGCGACACGAAAGGGGTGTTGCCGTGTACACCAAGACTGACAACTGACTTCGCGCCAACACCGAAGTTTCCGCCGACGATCTCAAGAACTTCGGTTAATAGAAGTGCGAGACGTCGGCGCTTGGACGTTTGCCGACACTAGTGGGGACCATCGGAGCAAGGCGTCGGCGCGCAGTGCGCAGCCAAGACCGAGTTTCTGCCGACAATCTTAAGGCCTTCGATTAATAGAAGTGCTAGACGTCGGCGCTTGGGCTTTTGCCGACACTGCAGCGCCGCCTTGGAACTTTGGGGGGGGGGAGTACCCCCCCTTAGCTGCGCCCCTGCCAACACGCGTACTCAAACCTATTCAGACAAAGCTAAATTAACAAATTATCCAGCGGATGCAACTGAAAGATACGTTAACTCGTTTGTGCCGTACTTTGTTCGTTCGTTTAATAGTTCTTAGTCGTTGTCTATAATCTGTCATTGGCCATTTTATATCCCGTTGAAAGTGCTAGGTTGACTTACCTTTGCTAGCTATCTTTGCTGTTTTGGTGAATAAACGATATGTATATATATATATATATATATCGATTAGGCGAGATAGCCAAGATAGGCCCTACAAACGACCGTGAGAGCAAACTTTTCGAGCCCCAAAATCGGTGTGGGGTCGCGAAAAAACGCCTCTAGTGGGCTCTCTGTAGCCTCAGTCATTGGCTATAGCGGAGTTACCTGAACGAAAAAACAGGTCACAGCTACAATGCTCCTATACTAGTACGGCATAATTGCGGGCGATAAGCAGCGAACTTCTGGACAGTGAATGCACAACTACTTGGAGAGTAAATGCACAGAAATTTTTGGAGAATTTCTGTGACTTTAACGAACTTTAACTATCGATAAACTCTTGTTTTTTTTTGTTTTTTTTTTATTTTATTGCCGCGTAACATCTTTTCCGTTCTTCCTGTCCCATATGATTTGGCCAGGTGACTACGCTTCCACTTCCCTCGGTCCTAACATCTGATATTTTAATTTTTTTTTTTTCAAAGACCGACCTATATATTTAGCGTCACCTACACTTTCCTCTATCTCTACATTTAATTATCTTTTTTTTTTAATATTCTTTCTTATTCCCTCTTTTAACCCTTATTTCTCATGTTACCATTTCAACACATATTCAAAACCTTTTCTTTGTTTTCAACCCTTAATATCTCCGTTCCTTAAAATTTTCATTCTTTGAAAACTTAATATTTACAAAAATACTATCCCTCTTTTTTTTTTTGCAACAAAACCAAAAAGGGTTTTTTTTCCTGGAGACAAAAACAACACAAAATTTGTTCGACCTCTTATATTGACCTCGATAAACTCTTGTAGTTGACGTTTGGGATAATTGGGAGTCGGCGATCTTGAATTTTTTCTAAGCACCAATAATATCATCAAAACATCATTGGCCTACATGTGGTTCGACGTGGACTTTAAAGCCGCTTTCACGCTGTTGCGTTGAGGCTTTCACACTAAGCTACGCAACCTCTGTGTCGCGCTTGCGGTGACGCAACGCAGAGCTTACGCATACAAATAAGACGCAAGGCATGAATAAAACCAAGTTTTATTCTTGCGTTGTGTCGATGCATTCGCATCAGATTTTTGAATGAAAAATAGAGGTTTTGAAGACAAACTGGAGAAAACCTACTACCGATGAAGAAAAATTTATTGATGATGAAAGAAACGAGAATTCAGTATACGACACCGAGAAAGGAAAACGTAAATACACATCCAGCGTGAAAGCTTGTCGCGCAGGTGTGAAAGATACGCTACTTAACCTGTACGCAGCGCAAGATAAACGCGTACGCAGCGTATCGCAAAGACGGGTCAATGTGAAAGCGGCTTAAAACAAACTTGCTGTGGCAAGCTGCTGGAAGTCGCGAACTTTTTTTCGAGACTTCCAAGAACTTGGCAGTGCCAATGATAATTTCCTTGGTACAAGCCGTATCGCCGCAGTTGACTCTGTGATAGTCTGTCGACTTTCAACCTCGTGGATACGCCTTATATCTCTTCCTAATTGCAGGACACTCGCGTACCGGCAGCACTGACCAAGCGTACTATCAATCATTGCAACAGCAAGCTAATGACAACGACTACAGGCCTCATGTGGTAGCCGTCGGAACCCCACTACCTACTCCAGGCATGGCTCAGAGTAAGTTCAGTAACGTTTCCTATATAGTCCAGACCATGTATAATACCAACCACTCAGCGAGAAACTCATTCAAAATTATGCGCAGAGCACATCCGCACGCCTTAACGTTGGAGCAGTGAACTTAAAGCAGTCCTCAGATAGCTCTACATCCTTTGTTTAAATTGGTATTGATCAATGCAACTTCAGGGCCTTAAAAATGTACTTACCAAAGCACCGTTTGGTGTTGCCACAATGATACAACTTTTTTAGCTTCTAAAGATCAGAAAAAGTACAATTTGACTCCCATTATGTTGCAAAAAACAGTACTAAAATAACGGATGGACAGCATTAATCCTCAAACCACCAGTAAGCAGTCGTAATAGGACAAAGCAAGTTGTTGCTTCATCTTCCAACAAAGTAGGACTTTAGTGCTTCCCGTGGCAACCCTCGCGACGCAGCTATTTCCCCGGCCCGCTGGCAGAAACGAACCAGGCAATCTCAAAGGTTGGTAGATGAGGGCCCACCGGCTAAGCTACGGAGGCACCATATCCCCATGAACATCTTTATCAGATGTTGCTGATCGAAGTGAGCAAAGAAAATACATCTGAAGTGCAACTCTCGTCGTGAATTTACCCTTTTTCTTCTTTTTATGGCACTTGCTGCCATATATTGATCGCAATTTCTGTCCGTCCATCCGTCTGTCGGTCGGTCCGGGTTTTGCTAGTTCGGGCACTTGTACAGAAGCACGGATGATGAGACTTGGCAGGCATATATAGTACCCCAAAATATTAAGTTTGAAATAGTTACTTCCCTGACCCGAGCATCGCCGGGTGAGTGGAGTGAGGGGAATCTGGGATCTTCAGGTATTTATAACTTGTGAACGGGTGATGGGATCTTAATGGAACTTGATATTTGGAAAGACCCCATGTCTCAGACGATAAATCCGGACCGGATCCGATGACTTTGGAGGGAGCTGGAGGGGGGAACCGGAAACCTTGAGACGCTTAGAGTGGAGGGATAGGGATGAAACTTGGTGGCAAGAACAGGCACAAGTTCGAGATACATCGTTTACAAACCGGACCAGATTCAGTCACTGTTGGTGAGTTGGGGGGGGGGGGGGTTATCCTGTGAGCTACTTACTTCCTGATGTGCTAGGACGATGAGACTTCGACAGGGATCCGAAAAGACTGACTTGAGAAAAGTCGTTTCCCCGATCCGACCATGATGGGGGTAGTGGAGGGACGGGGAACCTGTATGCATAACTTTTGAACGGGTGATCGGAATGAATGAAACTTGGCAAGTGGAAAGAGCTATCGTCTCATATGTTCGTCGCATAAGTCCTGGTCGGATCCGATACTTGTGGAGGGGTAGGAGGGGGCACCGGAAATCCGGTGAAACACTTAGAGCTTTTAACGCTTGCGATGTTGGTTTTGAACCGTGAATTGCAATCAAGTGTTTTTTCTGACCCGGTTCCCTTTTTTTTATGGTGTACCTCAAGGAACTCTTTTAGGACCTTTGCTTTTTTTGTTATGATTAATGAAATTGCACAGGGTCTGCTGGATCGGTGGAAGTATGTTGACGATTTGAGTACTACCCTTCGTCAAATTGTTCGAATGCATTCAACGCTTCTATATCTCTTGGATCGTCATTTTCAAATCAACAGACTCTCTACGGTGGCTCGGCATACCTTCAAATCTTCATTGTCAAAATTTTGCTCTTCGGTTGTTCTAGAAGTTTATAAATCAATCCGCATCGTCCCCAACCGTAGGCGCTATAATCGTAAAGCATTGGGAAGTTTGTACAGCACCTTCTGCGCTCCTTCTATACTATTTCGTTCTGGCGTCACTCATGTTCTGCTAAAGAAGGAGATTAAATAAAAGCGATTATGTTATTTTAAATATGCGAAGCACCTGCTCTACTTGTCGAAATTATGTCATAAACATACATTGACGGAGAGATTCAAAATTCAAGATGCAAGTGTGACCTTTTTGGATGTTTCCTCGTCGCTTTCAAAAATCATGGACAACAGAGCCCAACCAGCGCACGATGTCGTCCACTGCTTCCTGACCGAAGATTGAAAATTAAGTGTCTTTTTCTGCGTGTTTATGTGGGTTTTTTTTTCTTTATTTTCTTCATTTACTCCGCCTTTTCAAACTGGCGGGTCATAAATAAATTACTTACTTACTTACTTACTTACTACTGAAGTATGCTACCGTCAAATTAAAAGTTCAGCAGCCGCAATCATTGAAGACCTACAAAATGAACCGTCTTCGTCCGATATGCAATTTAACCAAGAAAAAAGCGCTGTCTTAACTATTTCGTTTTCAAAATTACCCCCGCAGTTTGAGCCAGAGCTCATTGAAAATTTGGCTGTAAAAAAACTAAAACTCTTTGGAGTATAGTTATCACTCAAACTTTAGATTGGGGAGATACTTCAGTAGAAATACTCCGTAAGGTAAACTCAAGCCTGCACATGTTAAAGCTTTTATCAAAGCATAATGTCCCAAGTCTTCACATCCTCAGGATTTATTCCTCTTTCATAAGACCATTAATGGAGTACGTATGAGCAGTGTAGCATTTTGGTCTAACTGCAGATAAAACTCACGTATTGAAAGAATCCAAGAACGCGCTCTCCATATTATCCATAAAGGCCCAAAAGTACCCTACTCCCTTCTTCTAAGCACGTACACAATTGATACATTGGAGAAACGGAGACTGAACCTATGCCTCGAGATCGGTAAAAAACTTATTTCGCACCCCATCTACAATGAGTTTCTCCCTCACCCATAAAACAATGTAAGGGAAAGGCAAGAGCGAGCAGTCTCTACGAAGGTCCCCATGTTCCAACCAGTAGCGGCCAAACACAGCCGTTACCAAAATAGTTATACACCAAAGATTGTTGAAATTTTAAATAGCCTTTGACCATTTGTACGTGCTTTTAAATGTATATGTTATACTGATAAATTTGTGCATGACAGTACTCACCAATTTTGGTTTTCTAACCGTGAAAGTGTGAGCGAATAAATTACTATTCTACTATTCTACAATCAATCAATCAATCAATCGTTGGAATTTGCCAGAATATTTTACAAAATAGCAGTGGCATTGTCAAGACATAGTTAAAAAAAACAAGAGCTACGAGCTCATATGGCACTTGTTACGAGTAGGCACGGCTCGGTTATGTCAATGATATATCTAGTGCTTGCTAGGTGTCTTCCCACCAAGTTTCATCTCGATCCCTCCACTCATAGCGTTTTCAAATATTTCCGGTTCTCCCCTCCAGCTCCCCCCAAAAGTCACCGGATCCGGTCCGGATTTTAAGTGGGTCGTCTGAGGCATGAGGTCTTTCCAAATATCAAGTTTCATCGAGATTCGGTCCCCCGTTCAAAAGTTATAAATACCTCAAGATTCCGGATTCCCCCTCCCTCCACTCCCCCCACAGTGCCCGAATCGGCTCGGTTATGTCAATGATGTATCTAGTGTTTGCTAGGTGTCTTCCCACCAAGTTTCATCTCGATCCCTCCACTCATAGCGTTTCCCAAGATTTCCGGTTGCCCCCTGCAGCTCCCCCCATAAGTCACCGGATCCGGTCCAGATTTTAAGTGTTTGCTAGGTGTCTTCCCACCAAGTTTCATCTCGATCCCTCCACTCATAGCGTTTCCCAAGATTTCCAGTTCGTCTGAGGCATATGAGGCCGTTCCAAATATCAAGTTTCATCGAGATCCGGTCACCCGTTCAAAACTTATAAATACCTCATGATTCCGGATTCCCCCTCCCTCCACTCCCCTGACAGTGCCCGAATCGGCTCGGTCATGTCAATGATGTATCTAGTGTTTGCTAGGTGTCTTCCCACCAAGTTTCATCTCGACCCCTCCACTCATAGCGTTTCCCAAGATTTCCGGTTGCCTCCTCCAGCTCCCCCCAAAAGTCACCGGATCCGGTCCGGATTTTAAGTGGGTCGTCTGAGGCATGAGGTCTTTCCAAATATCAAGTTCCATCGAGATCCGATCACCCGTTCAAAAGTTATAAATACCTCAAGATTCTGGATTCCCCCCTCCCTCCACTCCCCCCACAGTGCCCGAATCGGCTCGGTTATGTCAATGATGTATCTAGTGTTTGCTAGGTGTCTTCCCACCAAGTTTCATCTCGATCCCTCCACTCATAGCGTTTCCCAAGATTTCCGGTTGCCCCCTGCAGCTCCCCCCATAAGTCACCGGATCCGGTCCAGGTTTTAAGTGGGTCGTCTGAGGTATGAGGTCTTTCCAAGTATCAAGTTCCATCGAGATCCGATCACCCGTTCAAAAGTAAAAAATACCTCAAGATTCCGGATTCCCCCTCCCTCCACTCCCCCCACAGTACCCGAATCGGCTCGGTTTTGTCAATGATGTATCTAGTGTTTGCTAGGTGTCTTCCCACCAAGTTTCATCTCGATCCCTCCACTCATAGCGTTTCCCAAGATTTCCGGTTGCCACCTCCAGCTCCCCCCAAAAGTCACCGGATCCGGTCCGGATTTTAAGTAAGTCGTCTGAGGTATGAGGTCTTTCCAAATATCAAGTTCCATCGAGATTTTATCACCCGTTCAAAAGTTATAAATACCTCAAGATTCCGGATTCTCCCCCCTCCACTCCCCCCCCCCCCACAGTGCCCGAATCGGCTCGGTTATGTCAATGATGTATCTAGTGATTGCTAGGTTTCTTCCCACCAAGTTTCATCTCGATCCCTCCACTCATAGCGTTTCCCAAGATTTCCGGTTGCCCCCTCCAGCTCCCCCCAAAAGTCACCGGATCCGGTCCGGATTTTAAGTGGGTCGTCTGACGCATGAGGTCGTTCCAAATATCAAGTTTCATCGAGATCCGATCACCCGTTCAAAAGTTAAAAATACCTCAAGATTCCGGATTCCCCCTCCCTCCACTCCCCCCATGGTGCTCGGATCGGGGAAGTGACTATTTCCAACTTAATCATGGGTCCCTGATATGCCTGCCAAGTTTTATCGTCCTAGCTTATGTGGAAGTGCCCGAACTAGCAAAACCTGGACAGACCGACGGACGGACAGAAATTTCGATCGCTATATGGCACTTGGCCGAAGGGCAAGTGCCATAAAAAAGTTAAAATGAGCACACACACAAAAGCATGACGCACATTATCTGGCATTGTAGTGCTGAACAAAGTAGGGGACAAGATGAATTGTATCGCGCGCTGGAGTTTGCAGGTGGTTGCTTTAGGGTGACTTTCGAGGCGAGGCTGCTTTACTTCTTGTCATGGGACCATCGGCCATAGGCGCCGGAAAGTCGGGTAGGATCTGCCTCTGCATTGCGGAAGCAAGACAATGGTTCCCAAACCTCATAACTGCTTCATGCCTTCGTTCAGATAGTGACTTGAGCCCGAGTGTGCGTAGACTGTTCCCGTACGAGGTGTGATTTTTTCCGAGAATGATCCGGCAAGCCCGTTTTTGAATTTTCTCAATCCTCTTTTCCTGTGCTTTAGTTATTCCTGGTTGCCAGACTTGGCACCCATATTCTAGGGCAGGTAGGATGTAGGTCTTTAAAACGTTAGTCAGTACCTGGGTGGAAAAATCAAATCGCTTCAGGTGAGCGAATGATCTCAGCAATCCAGATCCTTTACTGACTGTTTTATCAACTTGGCGCTAAAGCCTAGTGTGTGCGACCCGCAAGCACTAAGGGGATAGTAGGATCGTACGCTAGCTTTTACATTGTGATAACTCTTTGAGATTCACTCGGTTCTTTTGTTTAGGTTTGCAGCAGGGCCCCGTGATGCTAACTGCCAAAAACCTTCAGGTGATGCGCTCTATCCTTAGTCTGGCGCAGACGCACGGAACAGTGCTCGAGACTTCATGGAACGTTGTGCTGGTAACTCTGCAGCACTTGTCGTGGATTCTTGGGATCAAACCAATTGCTGGGGCTATGAAAGGAGGCCGGAACCCGTTGGCGGATGCCAACAACGTCCTTACAACGGCCGTCATGGCTGATTTACCGATTGTGTCTTCGATGATGGCCGAATTGTTCGAGACGAGTAACCAGCTTGACGAGTCATCTCTTCGTCACCTGTTGGATGGGCTTTGCAAGCTTTCTTCTGAAGCCATGGAAGTGGCCTATTCAAATAGGGTGGGTTGCAGTTTTACCATGTTGCTAGTTTCATAATAAAAAGAATGATAAGACAAAGCAAGAGAAAAGGCTTTCGCCTCTAAATAACTCTAAGAAATTTTGAGTAGTCGAACTGATTAAGAGTTAAAAATACCATCAACGATGCACTTGAAACTATTGATCGATTCAGCATTAACCGCACCTTCGGTAAGGCTGTTCGAAGGATCAGCAACTCTGTTGCCAAAGCCCCACTTAAAAACGTCCTTGTTGAACTGTGACTTTGCAAGCTCGTACGCGTGCCCCCTATGATGATGCTTAATGCTACATCTGACTAAATCCATCACTTCAAAATTGTTATAACTTCCATTGAACAATTAGAATGCTATAACTGTAACTGTAGGTATAACTATAGGCTAATGGCTCAAAAGGAAACTGCATCTACCCCGCAACATATTTTTTTAGGAGGACAGCCCCTTGATTTGAGGTTTCTGACAAATCTTAGTCTTTACAAAAAAATCTCTCGTGTCCTAGCCGGTGCGCTTATCCGTCTTCTCTCTGAGTTCCTGTTAAAGTTTAACTGATCAGCCAACTTATTCTTGTATCATTTAATTGAATGCACTCAGTTATTTGAAATCCGCTAAGAGATTTTTATAATTTCCACTATCTGCTCTAGTAGTGATGTTCACAACATCCTCACCGGCCGTCCTCACAACAAAAATTCTACTATCACGTGACAAATTTGAATCTCAATATACAAACGCGGCTTTTTAGTAACTAGCGACAGGTGGCTCACTATGTAAACACTTATTTTTCGTAAATTTGTTTTATCCAGTATGCAACACAGGTAAAAGTGGATAGAAGTACCGCAAATCCAACATGGAAATTCCATTATACAAAAATTGATTATTCGTGAAAAGTGGAGCAACGAAGTAACACCTTTTCATCGGTTCTTCAAGCCTGTTTAAGCGAACAAGTGATTGGGAATTAGACTGTCCTCTTTCGTGCCTTTTCGGTTAAACTTCAGTGTAGCGACTAAAATAAAACTTGACGATAATTTTCAGAAAGATGTGATCGTCGTCGCGAGTCTTGCGTTTATAAGCCTTTACATGTGCTTTACATCTGCATGCATCCCTATTCTCAGGTTTGATTCTGGTGGAGTCTGATCTTAGAAAATACATCAGGCCACCAAGCTGTATCAGCTGTATGAAAGGCATGCTATCTGAAGCTCCGAGAAGGTTTCAACGGGTTTGTGAACTTGTTCCGAGATTGAAGAAATAGATGTGGGGTTTCCAATGTTCTTTGAACTGAAATTTTTGATTACTATTTTTTCAGGAGAAACCAAGATGTAAGTCTCGTTGTCATTCTAGGAGCCTTCTTTCTTCGGGGTTGCTAAGCTTCTCGAGACATCGCTGGTAAACCTCCATCGACTTGAGCTGTTCTGGAAGCCCGTGACCAACCACTTGTTGGAAGTTGCCTTCCATCCGTCACTACGACTTCGAGAGTGGGGCGTTGAGGCCCTCACATCACTCATACGTGCTGCAGTATCACTCAAGTTCGATCCACCCCTAAAGCAAAATCAGGTAAGGCACTTAGTTTTTTTTTTTTTTTCTTTATTCTTTCAAAACTGAAGAGTGACTAATAAAATGTTAAAGAACAACAAATCAGTCAATTCACAAACGATTACCTGAAGGATCAAGCCTACAGACATATTAGCCCACGCTATCTATAGCATAAAATCGTAAAATAAATAAATAAATACAAAAGTAAAAATATATCAGGGTACTTTTTTTGTAAAAAGGGGAAATGTTGTGTTCCAACCTTCTCGAATTAGTAACTATTTGCTTACCATGCTCCGGAGCGTAGTAAGCATATTATTATATTCAAACAATGTTTACGACGGATATTCGTCAGCTACGATTTTTCACCAGAGATATTTTATTTATTTTATTTAGGCTGCATGTAATAAATTCATTCATTCATGCTTCATTGGCCGAATTAGCTTGTGGCATGATAATTTGACGAAAATACACAAATGCGTTCCAGCCTTGACGCCAAGAAGCCGAAATACTTGACGTCATGGGTAGTAACCACGGTAAGTAGGGTGGAACACGCTCAAATTTTCAGTAAGTAAAAGTGCGATAACAGGCTGCAGCCGTTCCGACCGTCATTTCTGCATTTTCGCTATAGAAAGAAGTAAAGAAGGGCGACGGTATCTTGTGCCTAAAGCCCTTTTCACTTTGACACGTCGTTACGAAGTGTTGCGTATGCGTTTGTCTTGCGGTGCGTACAGATTGGGTAGCGGATCTTTCGCACCTGCGCGACAAGCTTTCACGCTTTCCTTTTTCTGTTTCTTCTGCCAGATTTTCATTTCTTTCATCAGTTAGTAAGTTTTTAATCATCATTAGTAGGTTTTTCTTCATCATTAGTAGGTTATTCTCCAGTTTGTCTTCGGAAGCTTCATTTTTCACTGAAAAATCTGATGCGCTACGCGTTGACGCAACGCAAGAATGAGAACTTACTTCTATTCTCGCGTTGCGTTTATTTGTCTGCGTAAGCTCTGCGTTGCGTCGCCGCAACAGTGACGCAGAGGTTGCGTATCTTAGTGTGAAAGGTTCTACGCGTCGCTGTGAAAGTGGCTTAACGCATTGTCTTTCCACAGAAAATCCAGTCTCTTCTCTTGAGTCCGCTCGTCGACTTGTCTTCAACGAATCATGCTGATGTCCGTCAGAGACAACTTGACTGCGTGCTCAGCGTTTTGCATGCATATGGAGAATCTCTCACTCATGGCTGGCCGATGGTGTTGGACATCATTGGAGCAGTGACACCGAACCAAAGGTAAGAGCCAAAGCTTGAAATGGCGTAGCGAAACCCGATGAAAAATAATCTAAAATAGTAGAAGGAAGTTGTACGAAAAAGTAGCATGCAGTACCAACTATACTACATGCTACTACAGCAAGACTGCCAGCCAATACCCAAATTGCAGCCAATTAAACATACAACAACTCGTTACCTAAGAAGTTTTGTTCCCACTTTTGTCAACCTTTTTAACTCGCATCATTAATTGTATATAGATTTGAATATTTTGTGTTATGTTTAACAAGTCTTTGTAATATCCAAACTAGTGTAGAATTATCTTTTGTATATAATTAGTGTTAATGTGGACGAGAACTACCAAATCGGCTTGACCGTTGTATCGGTTTTGAAAATAAAATTGAATTGAATTGAATTGAACTGAATGCTACTGGAGCAAGGCGAGATGCTACTGGATACTAGTGTTTAAGATTAGCCCAGTGTGAGGCACATTAAATTGAAGTATTCTGTACTACTGCTAGTACTGCACATTAATACTTGCAACTTTTTCGTACAACTACCATACAACTACACACTTCAATTTTCCATCGGGAATGGTTCGAGAAGTCCCCCTAAACATTCTTGCTCAGTGTGTATATTAGCTATGCGTACGACACTGATTTCTGAGGTCCCTAACGAGGGTGATGGACAACTAAGAAAACCAAAGTCTTTTCTTCCGTCTGCCTGTCTGTGATATATGCCCTTTTGTTTGCTGATGACAGAGTGTTCTGTGCTGATTCTCCGGAGAAATTACAATTTTTGAAAATTGAAATCTAGTGACTCCAGCAAAGACAAAATTGGAAGAAATCTAGTTGCAGTATTTTAAGAGGGTATTAGGAGTAAGTATAAGTACAAATAGTCTAGTTATTAAAGGAGATTTAGGGTTATTGTCGTTGTGTAGTAGAAGATTAGTTAATATGATACGGTATTAGGAGTAATTGTCGAGTTTGCCTGGAGTGACGCTCCTAAAAGCGGCATATTTGGAAGCATTGAAAGATCTTAAATTGATGCGTGGCCGAAACAAGTTAAACAAAATAATTGAAGATTGTGGTTTAGGTGGCCTGTGGAATAAGGGATTAGGGCCATCATATCCATTAGGGGAGATAGCTAAGATAGTAAAAGATAGGCAGGCTCGGCCGCAGGCCGCTGCATCGCTGCCTCATGGTATGGCTCCTCCCACAGGGCAGGGCTTAACACGACCTGTCACTTGTAATCACTTGACTCGTCCCCGCCAGGAGATTCAATGGTGATGTTGCGGAGTACAAAATTCTTACTCTCTGAAGTGGTACGTTTTGGCTAAAGAGGTATGTGGGTAGAGACTGTCTTTTAAAGCGGGGCTTAGACCAGAGTAACTAAAACGGTTGGTAAGTCTGCGGGTCGACTCTCGCCCATTGGGGGAAAGAAGAAAGTTTATAGGGAAAGTTAAGTTATGTTCTGGTCCTTACTTCTGCCCTATGTGTGGTTCACTAGGGGAGGGTACACGCAATACGATGACTGTGATCGATCTCTCAGTCCTGTTCGAGGTAATTTTAGGTGGTCCTTGTTGCTTATGTTATGAAGGCTCCTTGACTCCTTGATTCGGGAAGTAAAGAATTGAAACAGTGAGGTAGTTGACCATGACGGTACTGGGAAATCATCGAAGAGCAAACATTCATGTTTCAGTAAAATATAGTTTAATACATCCATTACACAGATGCAAGATAAGTCTGATCGGTTTGTGGCTGATTTAGACACTTGCTATTGTTTCCCACCCTCCGTGTTTACTTGTCACCTAGAGCTAGAAAATTAAAATTTATTTTTGGCCACTGTTTTTTCTTTTTTTTTTCCTTATTGACTTAATTTATAACAATAATAATAACTCAGTAGTATATAAAGCCGGGTTCTACTCCACCCTCCCCCCAATTTCAAAACCCCATTTTAACATCAATTTCTTAAATTTTAACATCCTTTTTACCAAATTATCCCCCTTTTTAAGAACATTTTTATTTTCTTACTTCCAAAATAAAGGATACAAGAAATGAGAATATTACCCTTTACTACATATAAAATACTACAATATACTACTACTTCTTTTTTTTTACATTTTTAATTTTTTACTGAGTAAACAGTTCTAAATCCACATATGTTTCTTTGTTCTTGTTTTCGCGTACAATAGGCTGCAAAACTAGATTTTTCTTTAAAAGTAATTCGTTAGCAATGGCATTATATTTCTGTGTTATAAACAAATCACAGGGTTTGTTATTATGATTAATGACCGCAACCAACTTATCACCATATTTTGTCTTAGCAATTCTCATTTTAACGATAGTATATTTCAGTCCTAGAACTAGTTCTTCTTTCCTGATTGTCTCATTGTATTTATTCATTCTGATTGTATTCAAGACTTCCTTTGTGGACTCCATTTATTAGGGGATGATTTTATTAAATAAAAATCCAAAGCTCCTAATTACCGACAGATCGTAACACCTGTGGTGTGAGAGATGCGTCACACTAAATATTCTCGAATATTCTCGAATATTTAGATGCGTCACCTCCAGCAGATAACAAGACTCGGCGGAGAAGATTCGCGAATATATATATAGTGTCGCGCATCTGGTTAAGGAGACATTTGTAAACAAGTTGAGATTAAGAAGGTGTTGAAGAAAGAAAAAATTTCCAATGTAAGTATTTTTTAGTTTTCTAGCGATAAAAACAAGGATATCTAGCAAGATAGGAATAGCTTCGTCTGAAACAAACAATTACGCAAATATCAAATATACCAAACGAGTTATCAGATGACGAAGCGCATCACACGAGATGACGTAGGAAATTCTGTAAAGAATTTTTAATGGGTTAGATAATGTTGCGAAGCGCATCACACGAGATGACGTAGGAAATTCTGTAAAGGAATTATCTGGGTCAGATAATGTTGCGAAGCGTGTCACACGAGATGAAGTAGGAATCAAATGGTCTTCAAAAATTCTGTAAAGGAATCATCAAGGTCGTTAAAAGATTTTTATTTTCAGATGAACGGCGAAGGTATTCAGAAGAAAACAGCAACCATTCCGAAAAAGTATATGAATGGGTTGTTCAAACTGGAGAAATCGGAGCAAGAAACATTCCTTTCGCTGTGGAGTAAGGTAGTCACAGCCTCAGATGAAGTCGAAGGTGAAGACCGTACGACAGCGTGTTCCTCTGTTGACAAGAAAAAAGAGAAGAGCGTGCAGTTTTTAGCCGATATTAAAGCGAATTTACATGCTTCGCGAAGGTTTGGAAACTTCAAAGTGGACGTAAGCATCAAGAAGGTGCTGAGCAGCAAAATATGTGGAGTCAGTTTGGAACAAGCAGAACGTTTAATTATTGATTTAAATAAAGTGGAGGTGTATTTGGATTATTTATCAGTGTTACTAAAAGCGAAAAAAGGTGAAGTGTATGCGTACATGCAAAAACTGTTCAATGACAACCCTGAGAATCTGCACAAGTGTTTTCTTGAAGAACGATTTAAGAAATATGGAGAAAGCAAATCAACAATAAGAAGATATCTTCAGTTGTATGGATTAGTCCGCGAATATCCTGGAATAGCTTTCTGTGGGAAAGGGTACTATTGCATCGTCGAAAATGAAAAAGCTATTCGCAAAGCGATCCAAGAGGATGAGATATTGTCTTCATTACTCAAGGAGCATCCTGCGCAAGTTTTCTTATCCGATGAAGTGTTGATTGATTTTGATAATCTGAGTCTATAAATGTTGAATTAAGTTTTCTCAATAAATTGGTGTTTCATTGATTGAGTTATAAGCTAGATTTTGTTGCTAGGTGGTGGTTATGTGTGAAGAGTCACACTGGTGGAACATTCTTCTGAACTATTGATGTATTCTTGCAATATTTATAGCCATTCAGACGGACTTGTTTCATGTATTTTTCGCGAGGAAAAAATCGAAAGGTTTTACGCATCTCTGTTTCTCTCTGAATTACCTCCTCAATTGTTAACTGTCCGCATTTTAACATTGACAACAACTCAGTATAAAAATCATAAATAGTCCTAAATTCTGCTTTTCTATCAGCAATGCTTAATTGCTTTTCAATTATTTCGATGATAACAGCACCCAAACTTAAAGAAGCTAGCGGTAGCACTAGAAACGCAGACATTCCTGCTGCTGAAAAGAGGAATTTGGATACAAGTAAGCTATTACTTATACGATTGTAGTACTTGTAACTGCGACGGTAAACATACATTTTCTTTTCTAATTCTTCCATTTATAATATAATAAAATTGTTTCGAAAAATATTTCTAACAAAATAAAGAGTAGTAACCAAATGCCGATTTCGTCAAGAGTAGTAACCAAAAGCGGATTTTCGTTAAGAGTAGTAACCAAATGCCGATTTCGTCAAGAGTAGTAAAGAATAAAGGAAACCCGTGACTAGTAGTAAAGCATGTGCGAAACCCATAAGGGCGTCGGAAAATACATAGTAAAGGATTTGGAAAACCAGTGCTTTTCTTTACGGCTGAGAAAACGCAGACTGGGAAATTTATTAATAAAAATGTTCCCCTATTAAATGATGAATACTGCAGAGGTTATTCAGCTTTGTAAAAAGGTTATATCAAACAACAAAGCGGTTATACAAAGATTATCGCTATACACATATAATGAACTGCGGACTTATGCGAAAATTAATAAAATCAAAACAAATGGAGCTAAGAAACATGAAATAACAAATAATATAATAAACCATCTTAATAAGTATATTTTGATAGCTGAAGATAAAATTAAAATTGAACGCAGAAACGAAAGAACTCATAATAAGAACAGACCATCCGACTACAAACCAGAACCGAGATTACGAACCATTCTGGAAGACGAGATAAAAGAAAATAATATCACCATTACAAAACTAAAACAAGAATACAATGATAACAAAGAAAAAGAGACAAGCGAATTAAAAAGATTTCTGAAAAACAAGAACCTATCAACTCGCGGAAACCGAGAAGAAGTACTAAAAAGAGTTGAAGAATACTATAATAATATTATTACCAAACATAAAGATTCCGTACAGAAAAATAGAGATATCATAAGAGATCAAACAGAAAGACGTGATAACAGTAGACAGAAAGTAGTCGATTTATCCACTCTCTTTATAAATAAGAAAAAAATCAAAGAAGAAAAATTGATTCCTGATCATTTATTTAGAAAGGAAGAAGAACAGCAGCCTACTATTTTTAGCGAAAGTGAGAATATATTCACTGTAAACGTTTCAGTTCAAGGTAATGGAGTTGACGAGCATACTCTTATTGCTTTTACTTTCGCAGATATACAGCGGCGAATGAACGAAATAAATCAATATAGAGTTCAGTTTGTAACTCGGGTTATTTTCCATCGACAGGAGAATGATGAAGAAGTAGTAGTATATTACAACAGTACTTCTTGGATTTTAAATAAAAATAGCATTCTTACTCATAATCATTTGAATGATAATAACAAGAGACTTAGTTCTTTAAGTAATACCCCTCGATCTGGGCTACAATTTAGTCGGTATGAAGGAATTGATTATAGGATGACACGAATAGAATCTTACATGGGAGGAACGTTTAAAATACTGCCAGATTTCGTAAAAAATAAAAAAGCGTGTATAAATATAAAAAATTTAGATCAAAAATGCTTTCTTTGGTCCATCTTAGCAAATCTACATCCAGCTAAGGATCATCCGGAAAGAATTTCGAAATATAAACAATATGAGAACGAATTTGATTTCGATGGGGTTACCAACTTCCCAATGGATACTAAAGATATACACAAATTTGAAAATAGATACAAAATTAAGATTTGTTTATTTCAAATTGAAAAAGAGAAAATTATCAGAAGTCATATACTAAAAAGTACAATCAATGGCAAAACAGCTAAACATGTTATTAATTTATTATATTTCGATAATCATTATGTATTGGTAAAGGATCTGAGCAGATTAGTTGGTAGTCAAATCTCTAAAAATAAAACAAAGACATACCTATGCACTTTTTGCGGAAGGCATTTTACAAAAGAAGAACACTTTGAAAAACATGAAAGTAAAAATAATTGCGAAGATCCTGATATAATAATGCCTCCTGAAGGTTCAAGTATACAATATAAAAATATTGCAAAACAAATGAAAGTACCTTATTGCATAATAGCAGACTTTGAGTCTTATAACGAAGAATACAATCAGGTAAACGGAAACAAAACAATAAAAGTGGCCAAACAGAAACCATTTGCTTACGGATTTCAGGTATGCTGTTCCTTTGATACAAACCAGAACAAATACTATGACTATTTCGGTGAAGACGCTGCAAAACATTTTGTTAAAACCGTTACAAAAGTATCCACAGAAATTGCAAACAAATATGAAAGCAGACAAAGAAACCATACTTATACCAATTCAGAAATTACCGAAAAATGGAAAAATCTAATGGATAAGACTTGTCACATCTGTACAACTGAAATTACTGAAAATCCTCACTTTGATCACGACCACATGACAGGAGAAGATAGGGGATTTGCTCATGCTGAATGTAATATGAAATACAGGATTCCTAGGCATATCCCGGTAGTAATGCATAATTTATCAAAATATGATTCTCATTTATTTGTTAGAGAATTGATACCTGATAACGGAATTTTTGAAAGTGCAGAAAGTTTCATATCATTCTCGAAATCAATAAGTATAAGAAAGACGGATACGGAAATAAAATATGAGATCCGGTTTATAGATTCGATTAGATTTATGGCTTCATCTTTAGACAAACTATCAGCAAATTTAGCGAAATGTGATTGCAAAGTACCCTGTAATCATCTAAGAGAGAATTTCAAGTACACATCGAATAGTTTCAATAACGATGAAGAATTCAAAGAAATAATTAAAAAAGGGGTGTATCCCTATGAATTCGTAGATAGTTTCGATAAAATGAAATGTACAAAGTTACCACCAATAGAAAGCTTTTATTCTAGGTTGACAGGGAAAGGTATTGACAAAAGTGATTATAAAAGAGCGGTATCTATATGGAAGCAATTTAACTGTGAAACATTACTTGATTATACTAAATTATACCTAAAAAGTGATGTGTTAATATTGTCGGATGTTGTAGAGAATTTCAGAAATGTGTGTATACATAATTATGATCTGGATCCACTTCATTACTTCTCAGCTCCAGGACTAACATGGGATGCTTTCCTAAAACATTCGAAAGTAGACTTACCGTTATTCTCAAAGGAAGACATGTATACATTCATTGAAAAGGGAATAAGAGGTGGTGTATCCCAATGTATAAAAAGATACGCAAAAGCAAATAATAAATATACAAGTGATTATAATAAGCATAAACCACCTAATTATTTAATGTATTTGGACGCTAATAATTTATATGGGTGGGCGATGTCGCAGAATTTACCAGCGAATGATTTCCAATTCATTTCCATACCGGATGATTTGAAAGAAAGGAATGAATACGAATCACTCGAGTATTACAACCATCTAAAAACTCACATCAATTCGATAATGAAATTACAGAATGTAGGTGCTATATATGAGGTAGATTTAGAATATCCAAAAGAACTACACGAATTACACAAGGATTTACCATTAGCACCGGAACACTTTAACGGTAAGCTATGTACCACAGTATTAGATAAAACCAACTATGTAGTTCACCACAGGAATCTAGAATTTTATTTACAAAAAGGTTTGATATTAAAAAGAGTACACAGAATACTAGGATTCACTGAAAGTGCTTACTTAAAAGGATATATAGACCACAACACAGCACTTAGAACTAAAGGTACAAATGATTTTGAGAAGGACTTCTTTAAGCTTATGAATAATGCTTGCTTTGGAAAAACTATGGAAAACGTAAGGAAGCGAGCGGATATGGAAATAATAACGGATGATGCAACAAGAGAAAAAATAATAAAGAAACCCAACTTTAAATCTGAAATAATATTCAGTGAAAACTTTTCAGTAGCAAGAATGTCAAAGGAAAAGATAAAATTAGACAAACCAATGTACATCGGCTTTGCTGTATTAGAACTATCCAAGTTATTGATGTATGAATTCCATTATGATTATATGAAGCCTAAATATGGAGATAAAATTGATTTGTGTTATATGGACACTGATTCTTTCATATACGACATTCGAACCGAAGATTTCTATGAAGATATCAAACAAGATTTGAATGAGAGGTTCGATACATCTGATTATGCGAAAGATAATCAATATGGATTTCCTAGTGTAAATAAGAAAGTGATAGGAATGATGAAAGATGAATTAGGTGGACAGGTTATGACAGAGTTTGTTGGATTACGATCAAAAGTATATGCTTATTTAAAGGACAACCAAGACCCTTCAAAAGCTAGCAAAAAACTGAAAGGAATAAAAACCAATATAGTTAAAGATAAAATTACGATTCAAAACTATAAGGATGTACTGTTTGGTAAAACGGAAAACCTTTCTATAACCCAGTATAACTTAAGATCATACAAGCACAATATGTTTCTAGAAGAACAGAATAAAAAAGCGTTAGATCCTAAGGATGATAAAAGGATAGTAACAAGCGATAAAATACACACTTTACCTTTAGGTTATAAACATTAATTTCAAGTACCTACTTCAAAACTTCAAGTCCCTACTTAAAAACTTCAAGTACCTACTTCAAAAAATCAAGTACCTACTTAAAAAAATCAAGTACCTACTTAAAAAAATCAAGTCCCTACTTAAAAAATCAAGTACCTACTTAAAAAAATCAAGTACCTACTTAAAAAAATCAAGTCCCTACTTAAAAAATCAAGTATATACTTAAAAACTTCAAGTACCTACTTAAAAAATTCAAGTACCTACTTAAAAAATTCAAGTACCCACTTCAAAACTTCAAGTACCTACTTAATAAATCCAAGTATATACTTAAAATACTCAAGTAAATCTTATAATGAAAAATTCTTCCTAAATAAATGAATGAAAAGGCTCCAATCAAAGTCTATGATTTTAGTGAAAAGAACACTTATCAGAATAAGCACGACCTTGCACCTCAGTGGCCATTTAGATTATTAATTTGTGGAAGTTCTGGAACAGGAAAAACCAATTTACTCTTGAATTTAATTTATGAATATCTTTGTTTCAACAGAATATACTTGTATGCTAAAGATCTTGAAGAAGATAAATATCAAGACCTTATAACCAATTTAACCACTTTGGAGTCACAATGCAAATCGAAAGTCTTAACAGTAAGTAACAATCTTGATGATATTGTCGATGTTGACGACTTAGACCCCGAGTACCAAAACTTGATTATCTTTGACGATTTTGTCACTGAAAAAGACCAGAAGAAAATAGAAGATTTATTCATAAGAGGAAGAAAGAAAAATGCCTCAATTATTTACTTGTCTCAAAGCTATCATAAAACGCCAAAGGTGGTAAGGCTCCAGTGCAATTATTTTGCATTCTTTCAGTGTTCTAATCCAAAAGAAGTAAAATTAATAAGACAAAGCCATGTATCCAGTATAGACGATGAAAAATTTCTCAAACAATTCGAGACTGCAACCAAGGGCTACGGTTTTTTCTTCATAGATTTAAAAATAAAAGATAAAACCCTTAAGTACAGGAAAAACTTTGAAAAATTTACCGGATAATTTATTTCTATAATAAATGAATAAATTTGGTAGTGTTGGAAAAAAGGTTAGTAACGAATCGAAAGTTACTGACGAAAATGGTAACATTAACCTACATGATAGACGAATTATAAATTTAGGTGATGCCAAGGCAGACAAGGATGCTATTAGCTTAAGATCTATGACTGTGATTATGAATCAATTTAAAGAACAAATGACTGCAGGACAAGTGCAAGCCAACCAATACTTTAGCGAAGATATCAACAGATTAACTGCGATAGATGATTCTCCTGATAATTCGTTGGTAAGGAACAAAGATAAAGGGTTATTTGTAAAAGAAATAGTTCGAGTTAATGATAAAGAGATTAACGCTGAAAACAAGTTGATAACAAATGTTCAAAACCCTAGAAACAAAAATGATGCTGTTAATTTAGCAACGTTAACTATGAATCTTTTAGATTATGACAAAAAGCTTCTGGGGCAACACACCCATAACGGTATAATTGAAGGAAAGATTGCTGGTCAAAAAAACTCGTATCGATAATATTGAAAGAGCAGTAGTAAATATTTTAAAAAGGCTTCTAGAGCTAGAGCTAAAACCTGTTGACAAACCATTCGTTACCAGAATAGAAAAAATGATGGCTGGTAAATAAATTTTATAAGATAAATTAATTCCCTAATAAATGGTTGAAACAATGGAGTGTACAGTTTATTTGTCAAAGCTTCAGAAAGGAAAGCTGAAGAAATGTTTTGATGCTAAACAAAAATGTCAGATACGTGTTAGTCATAGTAGACAAAATGAACGAGAACCAGTCAAGTTACTTTTAAGTAAACGACAAATTGATAAAATTGAAACATGTAAAATGAATAATAAGGGTTGTGATATTGATGTATCATACAAGCAGATGAGAGAAGCGATTCAAAAAGGTGGATTACTTCCATTTTTAATACCGCTAGCAATTACCCTTGGTAAGGCAGCTTTAACAAGTGGTGCTGCTGCTTTGGGTACATTCGCTGGTAAGAAAATTATGGATAAAATGACCAACACAGGTGGCGCGCTTACACTCCCTGGAACACAAAAAGTTGTGGGTAATGGGGTACGTGGAAGGCCTAGGAAGGAAAAAAACGATGATGTCAACACAGGTGGAGCGCTAACACTTCCTGGAACACAAAAAGTTGTCGGTCATGGGGTACGTGGAAGGCCTAGGAAGTCAAAAAACGGGGACATCAAAAAAGAAGCAAAAGTAAAGTAGGACCTCTAACCAATTTTGATATTATGGATGCATTAGGGAGTATACCACAGTTTAGAGGTGTGTTCTCTTTAGATACGCTACCCAAACATATAAACGATTCGGAATGCGGTGTCATTAATTATGATAAACTCGGAATGCCTGGAACTCACTGGGTTGCCTATTGTAATCTATCTGAATCCCCCTATGTAGAATTTTTCGATTCTTTCGGTATTCCCCCAGGAAAAGAAATAATTAAATATCTAAGAACTTCAAAGAAAAAAATAGCTTATGAAAATCTTGCTGTTCAAAATATAGATGAATTAAATTGTGGACTTCACTGTATTTCCTACATTAAGCGCAAAATGAAGTTGGTAGCTTTTCGTTTATAAAAATTGTTTTCTAATAAATGGAGATTTATTGTATGAAATGTAAAAAGAGCACTGACACTGAATCAATGTTTAAGGCAGTGTCACAAAAAAATAATGTTCCAATGCTGAAAGGGAATTGTGTTATTTGCGGGTCGAGGAAAAATCGCTTTTTAAAAAAAACCTCAACGCCGAAACAGATATTTTAAAGACGTATTATTCTAATTATTCAGGTGTGGATGATATTTACAGAAAATTAAAAGAAAATGGTGTTAAGGTTTCCAAGGATAAAATAAAAAATGTGTTGCAAAATGAGAATGTGTATACGTTACACAAACCTTCCTATCATAACTTTGAAAGGAGGCGAGTGTATGTTCACTATGTTGATGAGCAATGGCAAGCTGATTTAGTTGACATGCAGAAATATAAAAAAGAAAATAATAAAACAAATTACATTTTAACTGTTATTGATTGCTTTAGTAAATATGCTTGGTGTATCCCTCTGAAAGACAAAACGGGTGCTGAAATAATAAAAGCATTCAGTGTTATATTTAAAGAAAGAATTCCTAAGAAACTACAAACTGATAAAGGTAAAGAATTTGTGATGAGAAATGTTCAAACTTTTTTGAAAAATAACGGCATACACTGGTTTGCATCTGAAAGCGAATTGAAAGCACAAATCGTTGAACGGTTCAATAGAACGCTAAAAGAAAAGCTATGGAAATATTTTACTCACAACAACTCTAGTAAATGGATTGATATTTTACCTTTATTTGTGAGTAATTATAATAACTCGTATCACCGATCAATACAAATGAAACCAGTGGATGCTAGTAAAAAGGTTAATCAGAAAAAGGTTTTTAGTGCTCTGTTTCCTCCAGTAGATGAGTACAAAATCACAGGAAACGTCAAAGTAGGGGATTTAGTCAGAATTAAAAAAGAAAAAAGTATTTTCGATAAAGGATATTTACCTAATTATACGGATGAAGTATTTCAGATAGCAACCATCAGACCTACCATTCCCATTACTTATGAAATATCTGACAAAAGTGGGGAATTAATTCAAGGAGGGTTTTATGAAAAAGAACTTTCAAAATTTATTATGAAATAAAATTACTTGTATATAAATGGATTCAAGACGCTTGAGTGATATGTTATCGGATATAGTGAAGAACAGAGAAGTTCAGAGAAGAAAGGTTCAACAAAATGAGATGGAGAAGGCAGGATTTCGGGAATATGCTTCAGAATTAAACGCTCCAGTTATTATAGCACAAAAAGAAAACACTAAAGACACCATCAAAAAATTACAAGAGAACGCTGAAACGATAATTAATAAACTACTTGAAGGTGATAATAATTCAAGAAGACGGTTTATCAGATTAGGTGATACATTTAAAACAGCTTTACAGACCACTACTTCAGAGGAATCGAGTCGAGCTCCCACTCATGCTATAGAACCCAATCTAGAACAACCATATGACGTAAATCTAAACTTAAATATTGATGTGGAATTATTAAATCAAATTAATTTAAAATATAAAGATGACTGGAATGGTACCGATAATTATTTTAAAATGCCTCATTATTACCTTGAGCATCATAAAGAAATAGATGGGGCTCTGAATTATTTAACATCTATAAGTCAAAGTTATGGTGGTCTGAAAAGTAAAAGTTATAGTTCGAATAAGTATGATCAAATTATTTTATTTATACAAGACTATAAGGATAGATTAAAAAAAATTCAATCTAGTATACCCTTTATCAGACAACAAGGAACTGGAATATTTATGAATTGTGATGAAATGATTTCAAAATTATACACTTTGATAGGTAGCAGAGTAAACGGAAATACATCTGATGAGGTGAGAAATGAAGCTATTGATATTTTGGATTCGTTAATGCGAAATAAATTTCTTACGAAGAGAAATTACAATTCAATATATAAAAATTATTTCTAATAAATGGTGTTGTTAAACATTGAAGGTAATGAAAGTATCATTGATATAACATTTAGTCAACCAATCGAATTGAATCGTAATTGGGATTATGAAATAGGTTTGAATCAGTGTACTTTGTGGTATTCATGGCATAATATAAGTGATAAATTTGGAAATAATACATTTCAATACAGGAAAGATGAAGATAATAATGCAACAGAATGGATGAATGTTACTATTCCTAATGGGATGTATAACGATGATTGTTTGAATTATTTTTTGTGTCAGTATTTTGATACCCCAAAAGATAAATGTCCTATTGTAATTTCATCCAATCCAGCATCTATGAGATTTGTCATACTATTACAAGAAAAATATGTGTTTAGATTTAATAGTGACTTGTGTCAGATTTTAGGATTTGAGAAGGATAGTGAGATATCTAAGAAAATCAATGAAGGTACAAAGCTTCCGAATATAACAAGAAGCGTTGATAAAATTCAAATTCACTGCTCTCTTGTAAACAGTTCTATCGTAAACAAAAGTAAATCAGATGTCATTTGGACATTTGTTCCGAATACAGAACCGGGTTGTCAAATTGTTGAGAATCCTAGACAATTAATCTACCTTCCTATTAATACAAAAGACTTTATTTACTCCTTGAGAATGACAATTACTGATCAGTTGGGAAGACCTATCGATTTGAATGGTGATAACGTTGGATACGTACTGCATTTAAGAAAAGCTTAAAGGATTAGTGAAATAAAATTATTTACCTATAAATGTTGATTAATAATAAGCGATTACTTTATAAAAGGCAGTATGGACGTGGAATCGGTAGTGTATTCAAAAACATTGTTAATTCCCAGTTATTTCAAACGTCAGCAAAACAAATAAAAGATGGGGCTATGTCAATGTATAATAATATTATTAAACCGAGATTTGAGTTGTTGAAAAACAGAGCAATAGAATATGGGAAAGATCTGATTGATGTAAACAAGAAGGAACTCATTGATGTAATTGGAAACAAAAAATCGATGAAGGATCTTATCGGTACAAATAAAAGGATTTTAAATCAAAGAAGTCAGGACTTGATCAAAACGTTAATGACTGGAAATGGATTAAAGATTCTGAAATAAGTTTTATTTAATAATTTCTTTCTTATATAAATGGCAGTAAATAAAGTTATCAGTCCGCAATGGAACATATTTGACGAACCACTTGTTGATGATACAGTGGTAAAATACGAATTTAAAGAAATTCGAGAAACAGATGTGAATGTATCTAATAAATCAGAGTTTGAATTCGTAACGAAGAAATTAGATTCCTGGTTTTATCCAAGTGAAAGTTATCTTGATGTCAGTGTAAGAATAGTAAACGAAGATGGGACTCCTATAGCTGCAACCGATGTTGCTACTTTAACGAATAATGGATTTAATTTATTCAGTACCGCTGAGTATGTAATAAACGATGAATCGGTTGAAAAAATTAATCATGTTGGTATTACAACTACCGTTACAAAGTTGATTGAATACTCTGATGATTATTCTAGAAGTGCAGCAAGAAATCATTTCTGGTATAAGGATTATAATCAAGGAAAAGAAATTAATCCTGTTATTGCTTCGTTTACTGCAACTCCAGTAGTAGCAGGGGCTGCAGCAGGGGGTGGAACAGTCAGTTTGAGAAATAATAATAATTATAATAAAGGATTTGAAAAAAGATATAACAGAACAAAGAGCAGTAAATTAGTAAATATGTATTTACCATTATCAGAATTGTTTGGATTTCTGAAAGGAAACAAACGATTCTTCAGAGGTGCATCGCATAAATTATTTCTAAGAAGAAATGATGATAACAACATGATTATAAGAAATGGAAATACTAATTTCAAAGTAGTTATCGAGTATTTATCCTGGAAGATCCCTATTGTAGCTCCTAGTATCGAAATGATGAGTGAATTAGAAAAGGGTCTTGCTAAGGATAAAAAGCATAATCTGATGTGGGAAGCATGTAATAGTTATAAAAGTGATGTTAGTCAGAATAAGGAGCACACCTGGAAAGTTGTGTCTGAGAGAAATAGTCCTACAAAAATCGTTGTGATGTTACAGAAAAATGAAAAGCATAACAATCAATTAATGAATAATATGGTGTTTGATCATATGAATTTAACAGACATAGAACTTAGAATTAATGGAGATAAATATCCTGAAGAACCACTCAAATGCGACTTTAGCGATGAGAAATGTAAATACTCAAATCTTTACAATAGGTTCATACATTTGGGCTATAAGCAATTAGCATTTGATACTGGTAGTGTTGTTAGTATAGAAGAATTTAAAGAAGTATATCCACTATTCTGTTTCGATGTTTCCAAACACGAATCAAGTATATATAATGGAACAACTGCTGATATTGAAATAAGTTTAACATTAAAACACGCTCAGCCTGTACCATATAATATTTACTGTGTTATATATTATGAAAGAAAAGCTACATTAGGTATTATCAATAAAAATATGTATGTGAGTTTGTGAGTCTGGATTTTTATTTAATAAAATCATCCCCTAATAAATGGAGTCCACAAAGGAAGTCTTGAATACAATCAGAATGAATAAATACAATGAGACAATCAGGAAAGAAGAACTAGTTCTAGGATTGAAATATACTATTGTTAAAATGAGAATTGCTAAGACAAAATATGGTGATAAGTTGGTTGTAGTTATTAATCATAATGACAAACCCTGTGATTTGTTTATAACACAGAAATATAATGCCATTGCTAACGAATTACTTTTAAAGAAAAATCTAGTTTTGCAGCCTATTGTACGCGAAAACAAGAACAAAGAAACATATGTGGATTTAGAACTGTTTACTCAGTAAAAAATTAAAAATGTAAAAAAAAAGAAGTAGTAGTATATTGTAGTATTTTATATGTAGTAAAGGGTAATATTCTCATTTCTTGTATCCTTTATTTTGGAAGTAAGAAAATAAAAATGTTCTTAAAAAGGGGGATAATTTGGTAAAAAGGATGTTAAAATTTAAGAAATTGATGTTAAAATGGGGTTTTGAAATTGGGGGGAGGGTGGAGTAGAACCCGGCTTTATATACTACTTAACTCATTGTATTTCCTTAATAGCATTTACAACTGCTCGCTGCGGATCGTCAACATAGCAAATTACAACACGGCTGATTGATATTCTGACAGTTAAAATTACGAATAAAATAAGGCACAAACGAAGATAAATACCTTTCGGTTGAGTTTACGGGGGGCTGAAGAAGCTGTGGCTTGTCAATGTTAGCTAGTCTTCCCCTTATGTTCGGTCTGGTCTGGTTGGAGTCTTGAAGTCTGGGAATATAGTCCGGTGGTGGTCAGAAGTTAAACATTTTTTTCCGAAGTTCATCGTCAGTTGATGTCTCCTGTTTCAGTTTCAGTTTATTTCAAATATCAACACATATCGTGGCTTGGGGCCAAATGGCGTGTTGAGTACGTCAATATACATGAAGGCAAATCAATACTGTCTGTCATAATATCAAGATAAATAATTCAAACTGAATATGGCCTAACAAAACATAGAAGTGACACACACACAAGAATGACTAAACCTCTTTGTTGAAAGTATGTACAAATTTAGGGATAAAACTATTACGGTACCGCTCCGTACGGTAGTAACGGGGTTCTAGCTTCGGTATTCGCTCCGCACACGCTCTTTGCGGATGCAAACGTTGAGGTTGGAAGAGAGGCGGCAGAAGGGAGAGGAAGGAGGGGTTCTGTAGGGACTTCATACCAAAATCTCTGCAGAGCCTCTCCCGTCTATGATGGAGGGTCTGATTTAGATTTAAAAGAAAACAATAAGGCATTTTAGGTCCTCTGTATATAATTCTGAGAGCACGTTTCTGTACACTTTCAATGGCATCTGTATCTTCTTTTGTCAGAGTATATTGCCAAACCGGACTCGCATATTCAAGTAGACTTCGGACAAACATACAAAATAGAATACCTTTTCTGGAACCCCAAATTTAGTCAGGGTTTTAACTATTGACATGGATTAATTTGCTTTTTTTATTCCGAAGAGAGCGTAATTCCAAGAAGGTAATTTCTTCAACAATTCAACCATTTTCAGGGACAGTGAAAAATTCTGGGCTACTTTTTAAAAAGGAAAGACTTACAATTGATGACTTATCTGTATTTATAACCATATTAGCAGTTAGGGCCTCGTCGGCTATACCTTGAAGAATAGTCACTGCGTTACTTTTTAAATTTCGACCAACAACTTCAACCAAAGATAAATCGTCCACATATTTCCAACTTGCATCAGTTCCTTTTGCAATGTCGTCAATTATCATAAAAAAACACAGAGGCCCCAAAACAGTGCCTTGGGGAACACCGAAAAATATAGCACTGGGCTAAGAATAACCCCCCTTGTATTTAACAACTTGCTCCCTATCCGTTAAAAAAACAACAAGAATATCTATAATGAAACGCGGTATATTTTTTTCATGCAATTTACGTACTAAAATATTGCGATCAACAAGGTCGAAAGCTTTCTTAAAATCAACTGCAGTTAAATTTCTCCGTTTATCAGGTACATCTAAATCTAAATTCTTTAAAATAAAATCTATCAGGCTTACTAGGTAATTTACCGTTGATGTTCTTGGGAGATTACCAAACTGGTTCTGGTCAAGTTGATGTAACAAATGAGCTTTTAGCCACTCAGCAACAATTGACTCGTAAATTTTGCTGAAAACAGACGTTAAAGTGATAGGTCTCACACCGGAGAAATTATTTTGTCCACCTTTTTGGGGATAGGGGTTACAAACCCAAATTTCCAAGTCTTTGGATACTGCCCCGTCGCAGTTATCGCATTAAAAATATTGTGAAGAGGCGCCGAAAGTTCACTTGGGAAAGCTTGAATTAACTCCACGGGAATATGTGGTGTGACCGAAGACCATTTTAACCGTCGAATTTAAATTTCAGTTTGATTTTTTGTAATCTCAGGCAAGTCCTGAGCAGGGGTGGGAGAACAAGAAGAAGCATTGGAATCAAGAGGTGGGTATGTCTGTACAATTTTTTTTAAATGTGCATTTAGTGCATTAGCTGTTACTTGGGGTGATTCATTAGGTTGAATATTTTTGTGATTCATTAAGTTGAAAATCTAAACTATTGCTCGCCTTACCCGTCATTTCTTTGACTTTACGAAAGAACTTTGAAGGCTTAGAATCAAGGAGGTTTGCTACTTTGGTTCCATAATATTTCATTTGCGCGTCCTTAATTTTCTTTTTGATTTTATTGTTCAGGTTCTTTGCCTTGTCGCGTTTTCCAGTGTTAAGCAGGTACATCTTATTCTTGATCAGGTTTTTAATCTCTGTAGTAATGTAAGGTTTGTCCTCCGTCGAAATAAGCGTCTTCTTTTCGGGGAAACATTCTTCAGACTTTGTTCTTAGTTTAGGAAGGAATGCCTGAGCTTTATCATCAGGGGAAACACCCGACGACACGTCTTGCCAACGCTCAGATGTAATCCAACCACCAAATTCGAGAAGACCTGTATCCGTGATTGGTCGGGTAGTAACTTCCGTTATTTTATGGCAGAGCTTTATAACCTGGATCGGTTGAAGCTGAATCATAAAATGATAACTTCCACCCAATGGCGGGAGCGCTGATGGGGCTTGGTAAAATTCTTAGGTCAGTCAAAATAGCATCAAGCTGGCACCGCCCTTGGTTGTTGCCCTCCTATCCGCAAGGGTCGGCAACTGAAGCTTGACCAGAGAATCCTCATAGGAAACATAATCCAGACCAAGCATCACTTTGCATGACCTCTTTTGGATAGACTCGAGTCTTTCTGTCTGTTGTACTGTCAGTCCGGAATGCCATTCAGGACATGCATGTTCCACGCAGGGACGAATGTATGTACAGTAGTTTGTTTTTAAAAACACGAGGAGGGATAGCAAATCGGCGAAGGATGGTAAAAGACTTTAACAGTGGGGCAGATCTTGCAATGATGGAATCAACATGTGTTCTCAACTTCAAGTCATTGTCTATTTTTACACCAAGAAGTTTAACCTCAGTCGGGGTCATAGGAAACGTCCGGGGGGATAATGTCGATAGGTCGTCAGCAAACTTAAGATTTAAAACATGGGTCAAAATGTGGTTAAAAAGGATCGGAAAGATTAAAGGCCCCAACTTTATGCCTTGCGGGGGTTCCACAAAATATATCTATAAAGCTGAAAATGTTGTCCTACCCGTTAAAAAACTAGCAACTAACTGAACAATGAACTCGCGAGCCCCCATTGCTCTTGCTTCGTCAACTGCAATTTGATGATTAATGCTGTCGAAAGCCTTAATAATATCACCCAAAATAATTTCAGCATACGAATTATCATTCTCTAGATGTTTCAATCGTGCATCCAGTAATCTTACTAAGTAATGGGTTGGGCTATGCCCTTGTCGAAACCCAAACTGCGCAGGGTCAAACTTATCTTCCACATCACTGAGAAGGGACTCCAAAATAAAGCTTTCCAACACTTTCGAGAGTACTGGCGTCTTTGAAATCGTCCTGAGACCATGCACAGTCTTAACATTTCGGGTCT
Source organism: Branchinecta lynchi (assembly GCA_023053575.1). Taxonomy (NCBI): domain Eukaryota; kingdom Metazoa; phylum Arthropoda; class Branchiopoda; order Anostraca; family Branchinectidae; genus Branchinecta; species Branchinecta lynchi. The sequence goes on along the minus strand of JAKZAP010000006.1, from coordinate 260,752 downwards.
TGGGTATTGGGGTAATAAAAGCCCTTTCAAAATAATTTGAAGAATACCATCTAAGAAACATTGATTAAAAACTGCGGTACAAATAAGGGTCAGTTCACTGGCACACTCGACAAACAGCTAGATCGGTATCTCGCCCGGATAGTTACTTTTACTAGTATCAAGTTTTTTAATTTTTAATACTACGTTTGGATCAATCACAGGTATATCTGAACTGGGGGCCTTGTCAGGCAATTGACTTAAAGGGGTGTTGCAAAGTGGTCATTTATACTGTTTGCGCTAAGGGTTGCCCTCGCGGCTTTTTGTCCTTCCCCATCATTTGTTGTACCTTTGCATGCAAATTTATTGGGTTTGTTTTTATCAAAGACAGAACATGTCGTACTCCCTAATCTTTCCGACACTTTCTGGTCTTGCTCATAATTAGATTCCGAAGTTTCTTCGCCTCGGAACGAGTCCCGATTTATACAGATTATCTCGCTCGATTACCAGAGATTTCACTTCACTTGATATCCAAGGTTTAGATTGTGGCTTACAGACTAGAACTTTCTCTGGGAATATTTCTTGATATTTCAGGAACACTCGTTGCATATAGTCTCTGTTAATTCGTTTGCGTTATCACACTCAAGGGCATCGGACCAGTTTTTGGTTTTTGAACCATTCTTTGTAGCACTTAACTCGATCTTCCGTGAAAGGCCTATACACTACCTTTTTCTTCACGTGTTCGGGACGCCATGAATTGGGTTCCCAGACGATTGTCAGGTGGTCACTCAGTCCGATTGCAGGTAAGCTAAAGGTTCGAGGTGGAATTCTTGACAACTAGTAAATATTAGGTCCAGAATCTTGTTTTCATGGGTATTCTTCTGGACGACTTCGTTCAGGGAGAGGGAATTCTCCAGCCAACTGGATCTTAAATCATTAAAATCACCGAGAATGTTTATAGCAGCATGTGGGTATTTCGACCGAATAAAATCTGTGCATTGTTGCAGGTACAAGACTATGTCTTTCTGGAAAGGTCCATGAGGTGGATAATAAACCACACCGAAAACCACTGAGGATACTTCCTTCGGAAGTGCTTTTCGCCTGGTCCAGACCCATATCACTTCGAATTCGGGCTTTCGGGGGATACCTGTTTGTAAAAGACGGTTAGGGATGGACGATCTGCAAACAAGACCGACACCGCCGCCGTGACTTGCAGCTTGACCCTTGGTATTTAGTCCATGTTTCGCAAAGGCAGGCAATGTTAATTTTGTTGTTGTTAAAGAACAGTTCCATGTCCTCAAGTTTATTTGACAGAGACCTCATATTACTGAGTAGTACCTTGGGCAAGGGGTACGGAGAAGCATTCGAGTTTATACAACCGACTCGACCAGAGGCTGGAATCGATTTCGGGTTGCGACGACGTAAGTTGGTAGCTGCTGACGTGCTGACTGAAGTGTTTGTGGCAGTGTTGGCCTGAGCACGGATGGGGGTGTGAGAAGACTGTTCCGTTTTAAAGGACCGGTTTTACCTATAATAATAACGCAACCTACTTCCATAATCACTCCATATGTTTCTAAACCTGGAGACCGCACTTTCGTACGGTGCATTACATTCTAACCCCTCTAACAGAACCATACTGATTTTCTCACTTGCCGTATTTTGCTAGCTTCGATGTGTATCACGCTGTCGACAGTGGTCTGCGAGTAAGTTTTTCCATCAAGAAAACCGTTACGTAAATTGTTTCCCTGTTTTCCCTACAAGTCAACGGGTCTCGGAAATGGCTTAAAACAAGTATTCCTTGAGCTCAAGCTGACTTTGAAATATATATTCAAATAATATATACAATGGATACGTCAGCTACGATGCTTCATCAGCCATGGTTCGGCGCTTCTTGACGAGGGTCCTCGTCAGGCTGTCTGACGACAACCCTTGCCAGCCTGACGAGGACCCTTGCCAAGAAGGGCTGAAATATCGCTGATGAAGCATCATAGCTGACGTATCCGTTGTATATGTTATTTGAATATAGGATCAAAATAGCCAAAACCTTGGGTTATTTGTTGAAAGCACAGCCTAGTTTTAAGGTTTTCAAATATTTGAAAATACTGTAAGTTGAAGCGTAAATAGTGCGAGGGGTCCTTTAAGACGGTGTTCTGTCATATAAGTATCTAATAAATTTGTCATCATCACCCTAAAAAAGCGCCGTACTATGCCAGTGTAAATGGCAATTGCTCAGCTCGTGCTCCGAGCAATCGCATCTAAATACTTTATTGTATAGTAGTTTATTGTATTTTACCTTATGCAATGGCCGTAGTAATGTATTATTCGTTTTTAGCGAATCTCTAGTACGTGCAGCCTTCCAGTGTATGCAGTTGGTGGTTACCGACTTTTTGCCAGTGATCCCGATCTCCTGCTTGCCTGTTGTTGTGGAAACTGTCGGCAAGTTTGGATCCCAGAGTCAGGAACTCAACGTGTCTCTCACATCAATTGGAATGCTTGTAAGTCGAAATAATTTACATATTTTTGCTCACGGTTCTTGCCCACGGGATCGTTCTCCTAAACGCTGTATGACAAATTTGCCACCGCATTTTGCTAGTTTTTCATACTGGTTAAAAAGACTGAGCAGTAGGCAACATATCCATTTGTTTATGGGACCTAGCTAACGAGCTCGTATCCCTGCCGGCCCCCACTGATCGAAATATATTGATACGAAGTGTTTTTGAAATTACTTCCAGTTGTGTATTTTTGCTCACGCTTCTTGCTCACCGGAATCGCGGTATAACTTTTACAGTGTAAGTAATAAACAAAACTATATATACATTAAAGGAAAACATACGTTTATTTGTATTCAGTGCCACCCTTAGTTACCCGCCGGCTTACATGCTACGATCCGCGCTACCCAATCACCCATATTCCCTGTTACTCAGCCCCTTTAGGTTAAACTTTAAATATAAAGTTAATGGTTTGTAGCTGGTAAGAGCTACAACCTTTTTTAATTTGCTGACGATCTTGTCATCCTGTCTCCGACTGTATTTGGTCTAAACAAGCTGCTTTGTGTTTGTGATCTGTTTGGAGTATGTATGTATGTATGTATGTATGTATATATTTATTTCCCATCAAAAGAAAACAGATGGAGTACAAGATAAAAAGAAAACGAGAAACACACTACGAGAGAATACACTAAAACAGAAAAACAAAGAACGAGATGGATACCTAAATACTATAATACAAAAGGCAGAACTACTGCCTCAAAATGGTTGCCCAAGGATGAGCAACAATACCAGAGTTGTATCTGGCAATCTGAGCTATGATCGCTTCATCAGGGTCGATAATCCCATACCGACTTGTCACAAAACGGTTGCTAGTCCATGGTGGAAGCCGTAGGAGGTACTTCGCATATTTGTAATATGTAGACCGCAACTTTTTCTTATCTTCCTTTTGGAATATCCTCCAAAAAGGACTTAGGTACAGATAGTGGGGTAGTGCCATTGCATTGTACAGCTGAGCCAGAATCCGCCGATCAAACTTTCGCTTATAAGCTACAACACGGCTATACGCGAAAGAAATCTGTTTCTGCAGATGACTCTGCAAAAGGCGACGCGTTTCAAGCAGAGACCGACCAATAGGAATCCCCAGATAAACAATGTGTTCAGCGAGCCGAACACTAGCACCACCTAGCCTAACATAAACAGCGGAGTAGAAAATGATATTATTTTTAATACCGGAAAACATTGGCTATGGCATTTATCCCACCCCGGTGTAAAGTGTTACCAAGTGACGTGTTGCTTAGTGGTAGGGTAATTGCTTATGTTGATGAATATCGTTATATAGGTTTTTACATTGGAAAGGATCCAAACGATGATTCTCATACTAGTGCTGTAGCTAAAAGCTACTCGAAAAGAGCTAACGCTCTTGTTTCGAAGTCTGGTGCAGTAGACGAGCCTGTAAAGGTCCGCCCTTTCAAGACTTACTGTTACCAACTTTTTGCTCTTGTACTGGTTTCCTCTGCCCATGCTGGGTCTTAGTCTGCTTTGCAAGTTGTCCACAACGCAAGTTTTCGGAAATTTTTCCGTTTGGCTAGGCGATGAGTCGCTACCCTGAAGAAGCTGCGCCGCAAAGCTAATGTTGCTATGTTTTGCCGATTAAAAGACTGAAAATGATTTAGTGGCTTTTCCTGTCCTACCCATTTTCTATGCGCTACCCGTATGGGGGTATCTACCCAATACCTTTTGCATGGGGTAGATTTCTTTTGTATTTCTGTTCAGTTTCTGTTTTAGTGTATGTTTGTTTGTTATAAAGTAGTAATAATAACGCTATTATGAACTTTTAAATACTTACTAGTTGTGAGCTCCATCTAATCTCCCGTAGTAAAACTAGACACGTCCCGTCTTTACTATTCGGTTCCAGAGCATGGACAAACGGTGGTCGAAGTGGATGTAGACATAATCAACAAATGCAACAGTGACAGAACGAACCCTTTTTGCCACAAGGAGTACAAGAATCCCACGAGTTTTATTCTTTCAGTGGAACGTCTCCGATTACTTCTACCAAAACCGTGAGATGCTAAAGAAGTCCATGCCGGGCGATACCACAGATTTAGCTCAGATTCAAGGAGCTTCTGCACTTCATCCGTTTGACAGGCTCTGGATGTGTTTGTACAAGAAACTTGGTGAGTGTTAGAGCCTGGTCACACTGGGCTCAGAACGCGGCCTATTTTTTTTTTTTTATAAATGAGTCTACAAATCTGCGCAGATGTAGGTCGCCAGTGAGGTTCTGAAGAATCTTCAGCGGACGTGTCGCTTGATTGCCTTGGGGCAGCTTGGGGATAATGAGCAGACTGAAATTAGGAGTGTAATATCGAAACTTGGCCAGTTTTGCAATAATTCCGTTTTAATTATGTTGGGCTAGTGTGAACTGTCATGAGTTTGTTTCCAACATCCCAGGATTGACCTAAGTAATTTGGGGAGAAAGGTGTAGAGTTCCTAGATGTCAAAATGCCATCATCACGTCGATCTGTCATTTTCTGCCAAAAATAACAAAGAAGCATCTGTTTGATGGCTTTTTGTTTCAAGCAAAAAAAATACTTATTCTACGTTATATTCATAGTGAACAGCTTGTGTTTGTGTGTGTGTGTGTGTTGGCTGAATTTGAGGTCTTCATCTACCAGAATGCCCAGGTCTTTTAAAAGAAGAACATTCAGAATTAGGTGTATCTTGTACTTTTTACTGTTTTGTATTTAGCAACCCAAAAAGCTGCCTTTTCTTGAATCTCACTAAACAATATCAGTATAATTCCTGGACCATAATTAGAAATGCTGTTTAGTTCTATAAGTTATTACCTGAATTTACCTTAAATGGCACTTGCTAGCGAAAGGTAATCCTGTCGCGCGCTGGCTCAGTGGTGGACGGAGAGGGACGCATCTTGGGGATCCCATCCAGTTTTCCAAGGCTTCCGAGTCCAGTCTTTGTCAACCGATGACTTGAAGGCCTCCACACTATCTGCCATGACAGTGTTTTGACTGAGGGAATTCCATAGCGGTACCACTCGAGTAGTAAAAAAATTGGTTTCGCTTCTTGGTTGTAGCTCTCTTTCGGAAAAAACTTCTTGGAGTGTCCACGGGTTCAGGTGTTCTGTTCTAGCTGGAACAGGTTGGTTTCTGTCTCCAAGAGCTGTGCCATAATGACGTCACCACGTCTGCGACGGAATTTTGCAACTACTGCTTGTGTGTGTTGGCTGAATTTGAGGTCTTCATCTACCAGAATGCCCAGGTCTTTTAAAAGAAGAACATTCAGAATTAGGTGTATCTTGTACTTTTTACTGTTTTGTATTTAGCAACCCAAAAAGCTGCCTTTTCTTGAATCGAGTGTGACCACTTCGGTGCCTAATTCTGCGCAGAACTGAGCCCAGTGTGACCAAAATCTTATTCAAGCTCTTTCCTTGGCATATCATCCATGAGTTAATGGCCCACGAAGAGTAGCAGGCGTGTAACTACCATCCGAGGGTTCGGGGGGAGGGAGGGGAACCCAACATGTTTCAAAGGAATGTCGTAATCGCGAGCGATCAAATTATTTTTGGCTTACCATGAGATTATGCTTAAATTGAAACCTATAATTGTCCCATATGTAAATAGCCTAAGACTCTTCTCTTGTAAACTTATATTACCTGTGCTAATATGGGTAGCTGTATTTTCGAAAAGAAATAAGTAAGTAAGTAAGTAAGTAAGTATATTTATAACCCACTAAAGTTTTGACAAAAACAAACAGTGGAGTAAATAAGGGAAAAAAAAAAAAAAAAAAAAAAAAAAAGACAAAATACGTTAACAAAAAAGACTAAAATAACCTAATAAGGCGGTGGTGAGGATTCAACCTCATACAAGCATCGGCCAGTAAATCCTCGTGTAAGGATTTAAAAAGTACAAGTATATCAGTAGCACCGTAAACACGGATAATTTTGCGGTTACTGTGCGAACGTGGTAAATACAGTAGAAATTTACAGTATCGAAAATAATCGATTCTAATCCGTTTAAGATCACGTTCTGTCAAGATACTGTATAAACCAGCGTTGAACAGAACAGCTGGATTACAAAAACAAGCGTAAAGCTTTGCTAAAGCACTTCGTCGATATTTGCCTCGGTTCGCAACAATTTTTGAATAACCAAACCTGAGTTTACTTTTGATATCACTTAGTGTTTTTTCACGCAATTGTGAGAAAGCTCCGCACACAGAAATACCCAACCATTTAAAGCAATTCACTCTAGGAATGCAAAAATCATGACAATCAAGTGACGTTAGGGTTGAGACATGATTAAAAGATAGGTATTCGCATTTATCAATGTTTAAACGGAGGCCAATATCACTGAAACTCGAAGAAACTCTCTGCACGGTTGAAGAAAGACTACCTTTGCATCTGCTGATGAGAAGCAGGTCATCTGCGTATGCAAGGTAAGAAACATCAGTCATACCAACAAAAAAAGTATTACATATTTTTGATAGGACACCCGCTATACACGCATTAAACAAATAAGGTGAGAGCACACCTCCCTGCCTTACACCACATCGCACAGATACATTTCCAAAAATATTCCCATTTGACTTCAGACGAAGATAAGAGTTTGAGTACCAAAAGCGAAGAATATGTATCACGGATACATTAACACCAAGTGAAAAAAGAGCATACCAGACTTGACTATGAACCACACTATCGAAAGCTTTCGCCAAATCCAAAGTGCATAAATGAAGTACATATCCCTTTTTATGAGCATCTTTTAACAGGCAAGCTAGAGCTCTATGTGCGTGTTGGCAACCAATACCCGTTTTGAAACCAAACTGGTTTGAATCATAGTCTACGTATTCAGTGATAGATGGAAGTAGAAGGTACTCCAAAACTTTGCTTAAATTACATGCTACCGTAATTGGTCGGTAAGAAGCACAAACTTTAGGGTCTTTCCCTCGCTTCAGAATTGATGTAACCATACCGCAAAGAAAACTATCAGGTACTAAAGATGTAGTGACACACATTTGATAGAATAGCTGTAAATGAAATAGTAAATCTGACGAATCAGTTGTCAGATGGTTTGAAGATAAACCATCCATGTCAACAGACTTGGATTTCAGCCGTTTAATGCACTTTAAAACATCTTCTTTAGACACAGGTATAATATGCCTTTGCAGAATACGAGATGGCAACACTTTCGAGAGCAATTCGGAAAAACGCTTGTGCACACGGTAATTGACTTCGGAAAACATCCCGGAGTAATGATTAATCCAAGACGATTGAGGTATTGAATCGCTTTCCATAGTATCACTGTATTTGGAAGAATTTATCACTTTCTTCCACCCATTCACATCTTTTGGAAGCTCTTCACCGGACATGCGTACAGACCGTAGATGTTTTTTAAAAGCAAGTTTAGTTTTCTGCTTTATCTGAAAAATATTCCCAGCAGACGGGCGACCACAACTTATCCATATTCGAAGCCACATTTTTGCTTTATTTTTAGCGGTCTTCAAGCCAGGATCCATTTTCTGTAGAACCTTGTAAATAATGACTAAAGAAAAAGCAAATGATTCAAGAAACTATTGAGTAACTACTTGAAATCGTCAGGCCTGTCATATGTCAGCTTAAACTGGATGCAGCGAAGATCTGAAACGTCAACCGTGCCCAGGTAAATGACATGCCCTTAAATGGTTTTCACACAGTAATTGTAACTTCCACATTGTCAGCTATTTCTTTAGTTCTTCGACCTTTGAAAGGTTTAACAATGTTTTTGCGTCGATTGCAAAAAAATGCCAAGGTGTTTGGTCACTATAAGAATGTCACCAAAACGGTAAAAGTTATCAGGTCCATATCAGTCGCTGTTCACGAGTTCATACCGGGATCTTCCGATGTTATAAACCATCCTTGTGTATTATAGGTAGCGTTCTTAAGGCTTGTGATCTAACACACTATTATTTTCTCACAGAGTTAACAGAACACAAATTTTTATTGACATAAGGATAACGTAACGCTAGATACAAAATATAAAACGACGAACCAAGACCCCCGTCTGGGAACCCCCATTTTCCAGCTGTAACACATAATTCTAAAGCTTTTCCGGATACAGACACTGCACAAAAAAAATCTTGCAGTATTTGCTACTGGGATGAATCTTGTCTCTATACAGAGATAATCTTTGCTCTATTTCGGACTAATCTTATCTCAGTAGAGATCAGATTAACCTCAGTAGCAAAGACTGCAGTTAACTTCGATCCTTACTCAAATAAACCTTTTACAGTGTACATTGCTGTAGACGGCATAGTATGGCTGGCGAGTCCAGCGTGATAATGAATTTTTTAGCCTTCCTGTTTCCCAGATACTTGTGCCTTTCATTTGCAGAAGCCGTTGCCCTGGAAAATTTCAACGCTGTTTTTTTCCGATTTTTTTCTTCTCAGGTGATTTCTGCGTTGATGAGCGCCCGGCCGTTCGAAAGTCAGCTGGGCAAACCCTCTTTTCAACCGTGTCAGCTCATGGCGGATTGCTGCAGAACGAGACTTGGCAGGCTGTGTTCTGGCAGGTCTGTTGAGTTCAATCAAACTTTGTTCGCCGTTCGCTAACCGGTTGCTTAATTTCCGTTTTCGAACGCCGCTTAATTAGTGTTTTCACGACTCCGGCGATCCTTGCCCGGTCGACGATTCAAGCAAACTTCGAACTTGATAGCTCACGAACTTCGGTGGTCAGAGTTTGAAGGACAAAGAAACTGATAGCGGCGACCAAAACCGGTATTTAAATAGAGACTTTTGAGTTTGAAGGTAACTTCAAACTTCGATCGAAAACGCAACTAATTGTTTTCGGACGAAATCGTACTTAAATTTTAAGCATGAACGTACTACATTATTAAAGCACGTATCACAGGTTAGATGTGAACTCACATGTATCTAGAATATAAAATAAGACAGTGAAGTGGAATCTAAAAAAACTTTGTAAAAATAGGAACAGCGATCCCGCCCGAAGGCCTGCTTCTACGAGACTACTCTAGTGATTTGCGAACTCTGTTCACAAGCCCCTCGGTAGCTCAAATGGTAAGAGCTCCTGCCTTGTAAGCAGAGTTTCCTGGGTTCAAATTCCGGTTGAGGAGCATTTTTTGTCTTTCGGTTCATTACTTACACAAATGTTTCCATCTCAAGGGCGTCTTCCCCATTAAATTATATATTTGGTTTTCACCATGATACCCCGCCTTGTGGGGCCTGGTGTGTCTACGTGGCTCCGAAACGATTCCTAGACTTCTGAATTAAATTCGAAAAGCTGTTTCTGGTTTATTGGTCATGGTACAAGTCTCTTGTGTAAAGTGCCATCTATGTATTATTATATCAAGGATGCCAGGAACATTTAATTTTTGACCTTTAGGAGTGTTGTATTTTCGAAAAACTATACACAGGGATTTAATGGAAAACAAAACAAACAATCCTGGGGCAGACTTACCGTTGACAAGCACGTGTAATGTAAAGAGCTGAGTTCGACATACTGACGAGGGCGCTTGCCAAGAAGGGCCGAAATATCGCTGCCGAAACATCGTAGCTGACTTATCCTTTTTTTGCATTGTATGAATATGTGAAGAGCTGGTAGAATATCTCTGGAACTATTTTAAAAGTGCCAGTACAAAACCAGTGACAGTACAACCCAAGTACCAAGGTAGTGTTTAACCTTTCGGGGGGTTGTCTTTTCTAAAAATTATACACCGCTAGCGATTTAAACAGTTCTAAAATGGCTGAAGTGTTTTCTTGGCAAAAATATATTTGGCATGAGGACGCTCATTGTTGACTGCATGTTAGCCACCTTTTAACACAACTGTGTAGTAAAAAATGAACAGTGAGTGTTGTCAACGGGAGATTTTCTTAGAACATGGATACAAAACTGGAGAAAGAGAAAGTGGTTGAAATTGTTCTAGTTTGAAATTGTTCAAGTTTATTGAGGAAAGGGTATTGGTATTGTCTCCAGTAATCGAAATACTTCGGCATAAGTGTGGTCCTTTCCAGGTCCTATTTCCACTCCTGGAGAAGGTTGACTCCTTGTCGAACGTCGCAAGCGATCAGAAGGTCGATGCCAACGGCACCATTTTAATGCACCACTCCAGGAATACGGCTCAGAAGCAGTGGGCTGAAACTCAGGTTCGCAAGTTGCTTATATCATTTATAAATCTGTAGTGCAAAATCTTCTTCTATATCATCCATTGTCTTCTGGTATCTCCCAGTTCCCATGCATGTATAGATGCGGATCTGTGGGTTTTAAAGCAAACCTCGCAGTATTTACTGTTTATGTTCCAGTATTCAGAACTATTTGAAAGTGTTTGAAACTGGGCTCTGCTGTTAACAAATAATCCACGGTGTTGGCTGTTTTAAGCCTTTTTCCTGGTCCATTGACTTCTAGCAAAAACTCGGCAAATATAAGGTAGCCGGTTCTACGCATGATTAGCATGATACGCGAACACTCACAGGGAGTATGATACGCGTGGAAAACAGTGACACGTGGCAAGTGTGAAAATCATTTAGGTGCCATTAGCGAGTTTAGAATGTAACATATAAAACTAGGGTCTCCGGGTTTAAGAATTAATGGCGGTTACTTAGAACGTGGTCAAGATTACTCGTACTTCCCGACCAATGAGTGTACGTGAAATCTTGGGATTTAGATAATAACTTAAATCGTGGAAAGTATGAATTAAAAATAGTACTACGTTCGTCATGACTTCTAGCAAAGATTCGGCAAATATAAGGTAACCGGTTTTACGCATGATTAACATGATACGCGAACACTCACCGGGAGCATGATACGCGTGGAAACCAGTGAAACGTGGCAAGTGTGATTCAGATAATAACTATGACAGAAGTATTGGCATTACGTGCGACTGGTCCTTTAAAAAATAGTGATTGTAACAGTCGGCTGTAAGTAGGAACAGGTTATCGTCAGCTGTGGGCTAAGTAGGAACGCGGTATTTTAGGCCGTCTTTAATTCTGCATCCACACAAGGTCCGATAAAATTTCGCATGCAAGACTTTGATGTGATGCGTCAAAACTTCGGAGCGAAGGAAAAATCGGACTCTGCATACGCCTACCTAAACTGAACCAGCTTGCGCTTTCAAAAAGGACAGGACGGACGGGTGGTTCCCAAAATCACCACGATCCTTTTGCCCACTCTCACATCCTTTCGCTTCCTGAGATTGAAAATTAAGTGTCTTTTCCTGTGTTTATGTGTTTTGTTTATTTCCTTCATTTTACTCCGCTTTTTCGAAATGGCAGGTCATAAATAAATTACCTACTTACTTACAATGCTCATGCTCAGAATGCCCACGGTTCAAAATCCCCACGACTCAAAATGCCCACAAGTGAGGTCGAAGACCCCGAAATTGACACAAACCCTGTCAGAATGCCGACAGGGTAGGCCAAAATGTCCAGGGACAATGGGCAGCGAGACTAGAAGGGACAGAATTACCAGGGAGAAGACATTGAAAGGAATTATTATATTGTTTATTGATCGGATCAGATCCGGATTAATTACAAATAACAGTTTTTTTTATCGCTGTTTGGGACTTGGTTTGTTTTTATTGCACTGACCCTTTGGCCAAGTGCCATATAATGATCTCAACGTCTGTCCGTCCGTCTGCCCGTGTTTTGCTAGTTCGGGCACTTCCACATAAGCTAGGACGATGAAACTTGGCAGGCATATCAGGGAGCCGACCAGATTAATTGGGAATAGTCACTTCCCCGATCCGACCGTCTGGGAGACAGCGGGGGGAGGAGGAATCCGGAAAATTTGGGTATCTCTAACTTACGAACGGGAGGTCGGATCTTAACGAAACTTGTGGTTGAAAAGACCTCATGTCTCAGACGTCCCAGTTCAGATCCGGACCGGATCTGGTGACGAGCTGGAGGGGAGAACCGGAAACCTTGGGAAACAGTTAGAGTTAAGAGGTTGAGATGAAACTTAGTGGGAAGAACAAGCGCAAGTCCTAGATACGTACTTAATGGTGACAAAAATTTATGACGTCGACATGCAAAACATGCGTTCGAATCACATGCGGCCATGGTGCGTGGAGTTGGAGGGGAGGGGGACACTTTTGACATGAACAAAAACCAAACGGATAGACCGAATGGGATGCAAGTCCGACAGTACTGAGTAATGCAGCATGCATTAGTTATTTGGCGTCCGGACCGGATCTGGCCACAGTAGGGGGGGGGGGGGGGGGGCGGGAAGCGGGAACCGGAAATCTTCAGAAAGGCTATGCTCCGGTTCCAGTCGAACTTGATCGACGAGAAGAGATGTCAGAGATGCGACTTTTATGTTTTCAAGTCGTATTCGACCACAGTATGGGGAGTCCAGGAATTGTTGTGGCTCGCATAGGGGTCCAACGAGTGCAGTGATTTAAATGAAACTTGGAATGTAGAGAGAGCAAATGAGATTTGAGTGAAACTTGATAGGTGGAAAGAGAAGGTGCTTTATTTGATTCATCCACGAGTCCGAAACAGCTTTGGTAGCGGTAAGGGGAGTTCGAAGGAGGTAAGGGAAACCGTGTGGCACGTCTAGGGATCAAACACGCGGATTTATTGGGCTGAAACTCGGAAGTTTGTCATTTGCCCCAGATATCCAGGGCAATGCCGGAAATGCTCGAACTTGAGTGAAACTACCTACCCTACTTCTAGGTACGAACCTCATTTTTGGATGGCGGGTGTATTTGTGACGTTCTCATCTAGTTTCTTGTACCGCCTACTCGTAACAAGTGCATTATGAGCCTGCAGCTCTTGTTTTCAGAATTCAGCAGAGTAGTATAGTATTATATTACAGTTCAGATTACTCCAGTTCAAGATACGATTATCGCCATTCTGATACTCGGCCTTTTTTGTCTCTCGTCGCTAATGAAATGAACTAAACGAACACCTCAAATAATTCAATCGTGGGCAGTCTGAACTGGGCATTTTGAGTCGTGGGCATCGAATTACTAGAGGGGATACGGAAGCGGGCTTGCAAGATTATCCTTGGGCAAGATAATTCCACATATGAAGATAGCCTCACGAAACTTAGTCTTCCCACTTTGGCGTGCCGTAGACACAAGCTCACCATGGATTTTGGACTGAACTGTCTATCTTCAGATAATCACAGATCCATTGTACCTGATTACCAATCGCACAACCCCAATCGGCCCATCACTAGACTAAAAACTGAAAACAAAAATTGGCTTCAAATTACCCCGCCCCTAGTAAATTCGTCTGACCGATATTTATCATCATTCGTACGTTATTTTATTTCTCATTGAACTCTTGATACTTTATTTTATTATTTCGCATTTTAATTCTTGTTGTGTGTCATGTAGTATACTATGTAGGCCTATTCATCATTATCATATACTGTATATATTGTACGTCACTGCTTTGACATGGGTTACGTCACGACGATCCTCTGCTAGGCATATTATGTTGTGCTGTTATTATGGAAATAAATAATATATTTATTTATTTAAAAGGATAAGTTGCTGATTTTTTCATTCGAGCAGGTTGCAGTCATTAGGAGCGTGCTCCACCCTACTTACCGTAGTTACTACGCATGGCGTCACGAATTCTGACTTTTTGGCGTCAAGGCTGGAACGTATTTTTCTATTTTCAGCAAAATATTGGGCCACGGGCTAAATCCAGCCGATTACATCACAGAGATTCGTAGTTACCACACCTACTACGCTCCCGAGCGTGGTAAGCAAATAGTTACTGTTAGTTACTATTTCGAGAAGGTGGAACGGTCCGTGTAGAAACTTTTCACGAGGTTGGAACGAAAATAGTAACTGATATTTACTGTTGTTAGAACGGCTCTAGGGCTGAACCTAATAAAAAGTAGAGGAAAAGGGGCAGCAGGCTTCTCGAATGAAAATTAAGACGCAGATTTTTTTCTTACTATAATATAGACAAAAACCTTTCTGCATTTCTAACTAGACTTTGTGTTTCAGGTTCTTACCCTGTCTGGCGTTGCGAGAGTTTTCAACAGCAAGCGGTCGCTGCTCCACCAGTTAGGTGACTTCGACAGAGGATGGACTTTGCTGCTGCGTCATATTGAGAAGGGGGCTCTGAGCAGGAACTCTGAAGTATCCCTTTCTGCCCTCAAATCGCTGCAGGAATTGCTATTGGTCAATGGGAAAAACGGTGACAAGAGTGAGGAACAGTGGCTGCAAGCTTGGGAAGTGGCCATCAACATCGGCGGTGTTGTATCCACGCCACCTACTGAGAGAGAACTCTTTGTGCCGACGCAGCAGTTTCTTACGTCGCTGGTACTTATATTTCCTGCCATGTTTCAACATATCAAAAATAGGTAAAATCCATTCTTAATTGAGGCCTTTTAACTGGCTATTTGCTTGTATCGAAGTTTGTTAACTCGAGATGTCAAAGCTCTTATGAGAAATTTGTTTTTCGTTCGTTCTCGGACTGCCATTTCTCTAACATTTTTGGCCAGACTTCCGGGAGTATGGCCAAGTTCTGGGGTTCTCGTTTTTAGGGTAGCTGACCCCTGTGGGACTAGTTGCAGTAGGCCCCTGCCAAATGACGTGACCTAGTTTCATGGAAATCTTCATCTCCAGATCTGACACCAGTAAGACGGAGAATTCTCGAACCTACTGGCTTCACTTAACTCCCGAACGGCTGAACTGAATCCGTGAAACTTGATATGTGATTAAAACGCATGCCCTGGGTAATTTATTTATTAGTCTGACGTCATCCGGCTTCTGTGGGAGGTGGAAAGAGCTAGCGAGATTGAGTACTCTGCGGTACGGTGTGGTTGAAGGCGATCGAAAACATGGTAGTCAGAGAAGTAACATGCCCGCGAGATTCCTTTCTGACTTCCGAGTCGGACGGTTCGACTCTAGGACCATTCGACCGTAGGAGGGGGGGGGGGGATTTCGTACCAAGATCGGGGAAATTTGTCACTTAGGCTGAATTGGCCGGCCAGTTCAGATTCACTATAAGGGAATATAGTTCTAAACACTGGTCTATGATATCGACTTTTCAGTTGAAATGGATAAAGCAAAAGTGCTTCTACAGCGGAATTGGTTCACAGTCTTAACTAATTTCTCAGCAAAAAGGCACCAACAAAGAATTAGAAAAGTTTCAATTACAGTTACAGTTTGTATTATTTATCCATAGTTATCTTTTGCAAACAAAAGTAGTGCTGGAGCAAAAGTACTGCTGGATATGTCATGACAGTTAGAAAGATCAATATTTACGACTGTAACCTATGATTTATATATATAATTCAATTCAGTTCAGTTATAGTCAAGAAAGCCATAACACGGACAAGCCGACTAGTAGGTTTCGTGTCACATCAACACAATACAACAAAATAAGAAACAGATATAAAAATTTAGCTGACAACAGCTCGGTCAGTAAATATGTCCACTTGCGATAGTTAGCTCATACTCATAAAGCCGCCCACTACGCTTGCGGCATTTAAAGTGAGACAAACTATCACGGTTATAAATATCTAGTAAAGCAAAGGTGCGGTTTGCACACACCAAAGAAACAATGCATCAGTTTCTGCTGTGTTCAGAATATGATGTTTTCGGAGCCAGCGCTGATGGACGACTGAATGAGTTTCAGTTGGGACGTTCTCTGTCGCTAGTGCTGCTAGTACCGATGAAATTCGAGTGTATGTCAATTTTGTCAAGTCTTGGCACTACTCCCTGGGTTTATTTAGTTCGATAGTGACACAACCGCACAAATATTCCGTGAATCTCCAACTCCTTCCATTAAGCTACCGTAATTAATGTTCAGTGAATAATTAGTAAAGCCATAGCTTTTTTTTTTTTTTTTTTTTTTTATATTCCCGCGTAGCAACTTTCCAAACATTTTGATAGTTTACTTTTTGGGCTATGACTCCTCCTCCACTCGGTGACGTTAATATTTCCTTAATCTCTTTAACGTCACCTACTCTTTCTAAACAAAACATACACACTTCAAACTTTAATAAAATTTTAACTTCTGCATTTCAACTGTATAATTTAATTTTGTTTAATTTAAATTTACTAATCTTAATACTTATTTATTCTTATTTCAATATAATTATAAACCTTTTTATACGAAATCCGTAGCCATAGCTTTGAGGTTTCGATGTCATTTTGTAAACACTTTAACAAATATTAGAGTGCTTTTTAACTTGTTCTACCTCAAAGTTAGTTGTTACTGAAAATGGTAGTGTTGACGCCTGACTTTTTACTGGTCTTAACCATGGACCACGATGGAGAATAGGCTGCAATGAATCAGAACGTGAAAATGGGACTAGAGAAGTCCTTATTTTGATAGGGGATTCGAGGCTAATAGATTTGTTAAGGATCTTTCTTAAATGATCCCCAGTGTGCAATTTTTATGGCATTTGAGCATACTCAAGTGCCATATAGCGATCGTAATTTCTGTCCGTCTGTCTGTCTGTCATTCTGTCGTGGCTGCCCAGGTTTTGCTAGTTTGGGCACTTCCACATAAGCTAGGACGATGAAACTTGGCAGGCGTATAAGGGACCCAACCAGAATAATTTGGAAATAATCACTTCCCCGATCGGGCCGTCGTTGGGGGAGTGGGGGATGGGAAATCTGGAAACTAGTAACACTTGGGGGGGGGGGGGGGGCTGGAGGGGGTCACGGTCACGTTTTGCACCGTCAAATATGGGTCACCGAAAATCTCACGAAACGCTTCCACATAAGCTAGGACGATGAAACTTGGCAGGCGTATCAGGAACCGACCAGATTAACTTGGAAAAAATAACTTCCCCGATCCGGCTATCGTGGGGGGAGTGGAGGGATGGGAATCCAAGAGTAGTAACATGCATAACTTTGTAACGGGTAATCGGACATGCATGAAACTTGACATATATCAAGAACTAGTGTTTCAGATGCTCAGTTTCAAGTCCGGACCAGATCCGATAACTTGTGGGGGGGAGGTGGAGGGGGCACCGGAAATCTTGTGAAACGGTTCCACATAAGTTAGGACAAAGAAATTTGGCAGGCATATCAGGGAACCGACCAGAATAACTAGGAATTAATTACTTCCCCGATCCGGCCATCGTGGGGGGAGTGGAGGGATGGGAAATCCAAAGTAGTAACATGCATAACTTTGTAACGGGTAATCGGACATGCATGAAACTTGACATATGTGAAGAACAAGTGTTTCGTATGTTGAATTTAAAATCCGGACCAGATCCGATAACTGGGGGGGGGGGGGGGGGGGTGCTGGAGGGGGCACCAGAAATCTCGTGAAACGCTTCCACATACGCTAGCACAATAAAACTTGGCAGGAATATAATAATAATGTATTGCAAAAAAAAAGGCCACAAAGCCTCTACAAAGTTCTTTTGAAACATTTAGGGTCGTACATTTGGGAAAGAAACATTCCATCAACTTCTTTCTTGAATTGGCTTATTGATGGAGAGTTTGCTGTTTCTTCGGGCAGTTGATTCCGATGGGGTGGCACGCGGTTTTTGAAGCTCCACCGACCAATATCTTTGCAGAATCTCTCTGCGGTGAGTTTGAGGCTATGACCGCGTAAGTTGTTGAAGTTGAAGCTGAGGATGTCGTCAGCTTTGACGTTTTCATACATACCGTGGCATAGCTTGTATGTCTCAATGAGGAGCGTGTTCCATCCTACTTACCGTAGTTACTACGCATGACGTCACGAATTTTGGCTTTTTGCCGTCAAGGCTGGAACGATTTTTCTATTTTCCAGCAGGATCTCACGCGAGGGTCGAATCCGACCAATCACGTTACAGAGATGCGTAGTTACTACGCTTACTACGCTCCCGCGCATGGTAAGCAAATAGTAACTATTAGTTACTATTCCGACAAGGTTGGAACGGTCAGCGTAGTAACTTTTCGTGAGGATGGAACGGGAATAGTAACTTATAGCAACTATTGTTAGAAGGGTGGAACACGCTCGAGGTCTCCCCTGGAAACGGTATGCCAGCGTTAGGGAGTCTCAGTTTAAGCAGGAATTTCGTGAGACGTTGCTGAACAGTCTCGAGGGCATCAATGTCTCTATTGTAGAAGGGTCTAACTGAGCAGTGCCCATATTCGAGAATGGGCCTTATCAGCGAGGTGTACAGTCTGATAAGCATATGCTCGTTGTGAAACTGAAAAGATCTTCGAAGTAAACCAGCAACTTTCTTAGCCTTGGAAATGGTATGTTCATATTGGCTGTGGAAGCTTACTTGGGAGTCGACTATGATACCCAAATCCCTCTCCTCATCGCTGCTGCTTAGGAAGGTGTCTCCAATTTTATAAGATGATGGCCATTTAGTTCGTCCTAGAGTCATCAGGTGGCTTTTTGTTGCGTTAATTTCCATCAGCCAGACTTTCATCCATTGATTGATTTTATCTAGATCAGCCTGTAGTTGCAGTGAGTCTTCAGGGGATTCGATTACTCTGTATAGCTTCGTGTCGTCAGCATACAGCAGAATAGTAGACTCTATTCCGTCTACAAGATCATTGATGTACAGATTGAACAATAAAGGGCCTAGAACAGAGCCTTGAGGAACTCCACTGAGGAGATCCGCGTCTGTGTTACTGGTGGTACCATCGACGACAACTGATTGAGATCTTCCGCAGATGTAGCTTTGTATCCAGGAGAGTAAGCTATTTGGGGTATCCAGTGATCCTAGCCCATACTGTCTAAGTTTGTGAAGCAGACGCTTGTGCAGGACTTTGTCAAAAGCCTTTTTTAAATCCAAATAAATTAGGTCAACCTGGTAGCCTTTATTTATTTTCGACCTCCAGTCTTCTACAGCAGTAAGTAATTGGGATTCAGCACTTCTCCTTTTCAAAAATCCTTACTGCTTTTTGGGATCCCAAAACGTAAGTGGAGGGATACCTATGACATCGCAAAAGTTGTCCGTCTGTCCGTCCGTCCGTCCGTCCGTCCGTCCGTCCGTCTGTCCGTCCGTCTGTAAGCACGATAACTCTCGAAGGGAGTGAGATATTTTGATGAAACTTGGTGTGAGGATTCGTTGGGTCGTCGGACCAGTCAAGTTCGTAGATGGGCTATGTAGCCCTACATTTAGGGGTGGGGGAGGGGGTTTAAATTAAGGGGCAAACAAAATATTTTGAAACAGCTAATGTGATAGTCGATTATGGGGTAAGAAGACATGCTGAGCACGATGGTGAAAACTATTTTGTCATCGGACGAGTAGTTCGCCCGGAATCCGGCCAAAACCGGAAAGTTTGTTAAAAGTAAAAGTTTTATTTGAAGTTGATTAGATGTTCGATTTAGGGGTAGGAAGACATGCTGAAGACGATGGTGAAAACCATTTTCTCGAAGGATAAGTAGTACGCCCGGAATCCGGCCGAAACCGGAAAGTTTGTTAAAATTAGAAGTTTTATTTCGAGTTGATAGTTTGATAGTCGATTATGGGGTAAGAAGACATGCTGAGCACGATGGGGAAAATCATTTTGTCATCGGACGAGTAGTTCGCCCGGAATCCGGCCAAAACCGGAAAGTTTGTTAAAAGTGAAAGTTTTATTTGAAGTTGATTAGATGTTCGATTTTGGGGTAGGAAGACATGCTGAAGACGATGGTGAAAATCATTTTCTTGACGGACAAGTAGTTCGCCCGGAATCCGGCCAAAACCGGAAAATTTGTTAAAAGCAAAAGTTCGAGTAGATGACAGATTAAGGGGTAAGAAGGGAGGCTGAGTCGGTTTATGACGATGTTTTTTTACCCGGACATATAATTTTTCCGGAATCCGGTTGTAACCGGATTTTTTTTTAAGTCAAACTTTTATTCAAAGTTGATTAGATGTTCTTTATAGGGATAAGGAGATACGCTGGTTTTGTTTCTGTATTTTTTTTTGTTTGCTGGGCTAGTAGTTCGCTCGGAAATCGGCAGGAAGTCCCGGTCAGTATCGTCAAAATAGATATGGTTTATAGAGGTATATCTGAACTTGGTTTTCTCTGATAATTAGCCTGTCCAAGACTGGATCTGGCGAAGACAAGACTCGATTGTCTGAATCAAATATTAGATTTTTGGGATCCCATCGACACCTTTGGTCTTGTTAGTGATGATTTTTCTGGCTAGGAGTTGCTCTGTTAAGTTGTCCGCGATGATGGATTCCATTATCTTACAGGGGATGCCTGTGAGACTGATAGGTCGGTAGTTTGAAGCGCTTTCCTGCTTTGAATATTGGGCTGACAGTTGCTTTCTTCCACAGAGAGGGCAGTTGCCCCAATTCCAGTGACTTTTTGGGATCCCAAAACGTAAGTGAAGGGATACCTATGACATCGCAAAAGTTGTCCGTCTGTCCGTCCGTCTGTCCGACTGTAAGCACGATAACTCTCGAAGGGAATGAGATATTTTGATGAAACTTGGTGTGAGGATTCGTTGGGTCGTTGGACCAGTCAAGTTCGTAGATGGGCTTAGTAGCCCTACATTTAGGGGTGGGGGAGGGGGTTCAGATTAAGGGGCAAACAAAATATTTTGAAACAGCTAATTTGATAGTCGATTATGGAGTAAGAAGACATGCTGAGCACGATGGTGAAAACCATTTTGTCATCGGACAAGTAGTTCGCCCGGAATCCGGCCAAAACCTGAAAGTTTGTTGAAAGTAAAAGTTTTATTTGAAGTTGATTACATGTTCGGTTTAGGGGTAGGAAGACATGCTGAGGACGATGGTGAAAACCATTTTCATGACGGACAAGTAGTTCGCCCGGAATCCGGGCCAACCCGGAAAGTTCGTTAAAATTAAAAGTTTGATTTGGAGTTGATTAGATGTTCGATTTAGGGCAAGAAGACATGCTGAACACTTATGTGAAAATTTTTTCTACCAATTGTTAGAAGCTTAAGTTTTATTTCTAGTTGATTAGATAACCGACCTAAGGGTAAGAAGAGATGCTGAATCCGTGTTTGACAATCATATTTTACCCGGAAATATAGTTCGACCGGAATCCGGCTGGAGTCGGAAAATTTGTTATAAGTTAAATTTTTATTTGAAGTTGATTAGATGTTCATTATTGGGGAAAGAAGATACCCTGAGCTCGTTTTTGAGCTTTCTTTTTTCGCCGGACAAGTACTCAGTACTCTCGGATGAAGCTTATCTGGACCTTGAGATTTGCTCGGATCGAGTTGTCTTAGCTTCTTCAGTACCTCAGTAATGATTATCTGCGGGTGATCGATTGCTTCCTCCTCTTTGTCTTTTATGTCAGGTAAAGTGTCTGAGACGTCAGGCACCCTTGTAAATACTGATGAAAACTGATGGTTCAGCAGATTAGCTTTCAGCCTCGGGTCGTCAACAGAAGTGTTTGTGACAGGATCAATCAGAGATGGGAATGCTGGAGCGCATCTGCGCTTCGCGTTCACGTGATGCCAGAAGTTTTTATGGTTTTCTTTAATGTTGTCAGCGAGGTTCTTCTCTCTTACGTTGGCTTCACGCCTCGTTGATTTTCTTACCCTTTTTCTGAGTCTACGGAAGGGGTTATCGCGGGGCTATCGCGGTCAGTTGTGTATTCTTATGAGGGAACCAACCAGTTTAACTAGAAATAATCCCTTCCCCGATCCAGCCATCGCGGGGGGGGGGGGGGGTAGAGGGATGGGGAATCCGGAAGCTAGAAACATGCATAACTCTGGAACGGATAATCGTACATGCATGAAACTTAACAGTTGTGAAGAACAAGTGTCTCAGATTTTCAATTTCAAATCTAACCCAAATCCGAAAACTGGGGGGGGGGGGGGGGCGGAAATCTCGTGAAATACTTAGGGCCGAGGGATCGGGATAGAACTTGAAGGTAAGAACAAGCACTAGATACTTTATTGACAAAACAAGACTGGATCGTGACAATAGAGGGGGTTGGAGGGGGTTTTCCCGGATTTACGGTGATCACGAGTTAGGGTACTTCCACAAGTACTAGAACCATGAAACTTGGCAGACATATTAGGTACTCTCCCAGGTCGACTTGAAAATAGTTATTTTCCTGATCCGAGGATCATGGGGTAGTGGAAGGATCGGGAATCCGGATTCTAGTGACATGCATAACTTTGGAAGGGGTGATCAGACGTGCATGCAACTTGTCAAGTTCAAGAACAAGTGTCTCAGATGGTCAATTTCAAGTCTGGAACGGACGGATCCGACAATTTGGGGGGGGGGGAGCTGGAGGGGGGGGGGTGCGGAAATCTCGTGAAACGCTTAGAATCGAGAGACCGGGATGGGACTTGGAGGGATGAACAAGCATAAGCAGTAGATAAATTATTGACAAAACAGGACCGGATCATGGCACAGTGGTGGGGAGTTGGAGGGGGTTTTCAACGATTCCGATGATCACGAGTTAGGGTACTTTCAGATGTGCTATGACCGTTAAACTTTGCAGGCATGTTAGGGACTCTGTCAGATTGGCGTAAAAATAGTCCCTCCCCCGATCCGATCATTGTTGGAGGAAGAAAGAGTTGTCAATGAGTGACATAACCATTTCAGATTTACTAGATCAAGCCCATTTTCTGATGAAATATATATCGGGAGAGAGATCCAGCCTTGAAAACTCCAAACCGTATCTGACAAACATGTTCTTACAAGTGCCATATGACCTTTTAGCTCTTGTTTGTTGTTGCAAGCTCATGTTTTGTTGATAGGGGGGTTTACTGAGAAAGTAGCAATAAGAGTCAACTTCACCTTCTGATGAAAGATGTTACGCACTCGTTCAACGCCTATAAATTTGTTCACTTGTAACCTGAACTCGGTAGATAGGGCAGAACCTACCAGCCAAGAGTGGTGGACATTTATTTTTTCTACTCCGACCATAACGTACTAATTTGGCCGTCGTTTTTTCTCCACGAAGATGCGTTGAAGGGGTAACTATATACGGAGATTGTTTGGTCTCTGGTAGTAATGTTCACGCCCCACAAGTCTAAGAAAAAAAAAATGTTTGTCACGGGGACGCTGAACAGGTTCCACCTTATTTTTTCCTGTATAAACATCCCAATACTCACAACCCCAACCATCGCAGCAGTCCAAATCGAGTATCATGGTTTGAGGATAATTTCCGATTGCAGGTTCAAAATCGAGGATTTGGATCGTCTATTCCGTGTTTTAAACAGCATGATATCCATCCCAGTTCACAGTGATGCTTCTCCTTTTGTACTGCCCCCTATCACCGATAACGTTTTGACACCACTGCAAGAAGGCGTTCTTTGCTGTATCGACTGTATTCAGGTAAGTCTTCGATAAGCTTTTCATCTCGTTACTTTAGGTTGATTCATAAGTGCATAAGTGCCCTAGACCAAGTCGGTGGAAATTCCGAGGGGGGGGGGGGGGCTGTTCCCGAGGGGAGAGGAGGATACAGAGCCGAGCTGGCGCCTAATAAACAGATTGCAAGTTTTACGCTTGTAGGCTACTGCGTAAACATTTTGTTTGCTGGATGGGTTGAGATGGTGTTAGCATGCTTCTGTACCTCTACATCGAGTCTCTAAACGACTCCATAAAAAAACACAAGAAATCACTTTTACCAGTTCCGCCAGATTCCGAGCTGACAACTTGCCTGGCAACACAATAAAGTTCAGATATAGGTTCTTTTCCTCAAATTGGAGTATCTAATCATATAGCTTTACTTTTTTTTTTGTCAGACCCTTAATTTGATACCCGATCCCTTTTGTCAAACCCTTAATTTGATACCCGATCCCTTTTGTCAAACCCTTAATTTGATACCCGATCCCTAAATATAGGGGCTATTGGGCACCAGGCTGTAGGGGAGAAGGTCACGATTGGCAGGGCCGAGGTTCTTTTTTTTTTTATTTAAAGGTCTTTCGAAAAATCCTGAAAGTACGGCTGTGACGTCGTCTTGGTTGTTTCGTTCTTTTGTTCAGTTTTGAAGTGTGGCAGTGTCTATCGTTCAAGGACTTGGAACTTATTGGTAATATTAGATCGAGTACGAACAGCTGCTAGGGCGTCAAGTACTCGACCTACCAATCCTCCTTTAAAAGGTAGAGTATGTTTAGCTGTCAGCGCCCTGAATACTTGACTTCTTATTAGTAATATTAGGTCGAGTACAGTTAGCTCCGGGGACTTCAAGTACTCGACCAATCTATCCTCTTTTTTTGATAGAGTAACAAAAACTGCCATTGCCGTGGATACTCGACCTACTTCACCAATTACATGGTCGAGTAGGCCTACTATTAGTCCCTGGAGGGGCTGGTAACTCGACCTTACAATTTTCCGGAGTTCCAACGTATGATCGAGGGAAGATAGCTCCTATGGTAAATCACTCGACCTGTTCCTTCCTGACTCCAAGTTCCATACGGTCAGGGACTTTTAGCTTCCCAAGACACAAGTACTGATATCGACTGGGAGCTCGATGCTTCTACTGGTCCAGTACTAATAGCTCCTATAACCCTTATTACTCGACTGGTCGAGTATTATTAGCTCTTGTGCGGCAGCATACTCGACCGGTCGAGTACTTTTCGCTTTTGAGGTATCATTTCCAGGTCTGGGAACGATATACACTGCCTTCGAAGTTTCTATTGAAGCAAATTGTCTTGAGCCGTTAAAATGAACAGTTTTGGGTCCACAAAAGTTGAAAAGTCCAGAACTTTTCCCGAATGATGGCGAGAATCCACGATTGGCCCTAATCCAGGCCCTCGTTTGGCATGCGGTCCTCCCCTGCCGGACGTCGGTCCTATATGGTGGAGTAGCATAAAATAATGTGCATCGGCTGCAAATATTTTCAAGTTTTAGGTTTCCATTCCACCTTTGGGAAATAAAAACAAATAGCTTGTTTTTTAGTGCGGATACAGCGTAATATAATAGTTTTTTAAGACTAGCCTTTACCGTTTCTTAGCAATGCCAGGCATCCTTTTTTACGTTTCCAAAGTACAAACTTCAGTTTGACAATATTAGATATTTCCCCTTAGCAAATAGTTGACTTCATCAGGAGAAGGAGATTTTCAGTCAAAATAAACAATGAATCCTCATTAAGCAGAATCACAGAAAAGAGCCATCAACAGGGGGCTGTTTTAAGCTGCCTTCTGTTCGCCCTATATATGTCAGACTGAAGGTTAGCGGCGAGCAAGCCGAGTTTGCAGACCTGTTGCAGACGACCATACGCTATGGGCGAAAGGAAGGACGGCAAAAGAAGTCCAAAGCAAAATGCAGAGAGCAATCAACGAAATTGGTGCGTTCTAACGCGAAGCTGAAATTCCTATAGCAGCCTCCAAGACGGTCATCATGGCCTTTCACAGACGAAGAAAACTAGAACCACCATCCCTGTTACTGGAAGGAACCAGCCTACCAGTCGCAAAATCAGCAAGGCTACTCGGGATCGTCCTGGACCAGAAACTATCCTTCAAACATCACATCGAAGAAACCACGAAAACATTTTTCAGAAGATTCACCATGATGCAAAGGCTAGCGGAAACCAAATAGGGTGCTCAGACGAAATAGTCATGTTCTTTTACAAGCAGTATATCAGAGCAAAACTAGATTACGGTAGTGTCGTCTATGGCTCGTGCAGCCTGCAGCTAATGGGACAACTGGAAACGCTCCAAAACACAGCACTTCGACTTGCGTAGGGTGTCAGGAAAACGACCAAAACGTCATCCCTACACACCGAAGCTGGAGTCCCTCCGATGACAATACGAAGAAAAACCCTACTCTTCCGCTACTTCACGAAAATCGAATACACCCCACATCACGTTACGCACGAGCTGTTGTGGAAAGTACCACCCAACCATCAGCACCGAGTTCCTAGACACCAAGAATTCACGGACCAGCACCCACCAGGCAAAGCTCCAGTTCGAAAAGCTCGAGAAAAAACTCTACGCAGGACAGCATCAAATTTTCGTAGACGGATCACTGACTAAGGACGGATTATTTTTTTAATAATTTATATTTAGTTGTTTAAAGAAAATGTAGTTAAAGAAATTTTTTAAAAGATCTAAATGAGATAATTAATTTCCAAATATTAGAGGTGAAAAATCGTAAATAAAATATGGGTTAATTTAAAAAGTTAGGTGACGTGAATAGTTAAAATTGGGTAAAAATATATTAAAAGTAACGTCGCTGAGGGATGGAGGAGTAGCCACAAAAAAGTACGAAATATGATTTCTTAGCTTTTAAATAATATAAAAATAAGTTAAATTACAAAAGATGCTAAAAAAAAAAGGACGGATGTGGCTGTGGTGTCCACATTAAGGACACGAACTCGATTGCCATGGAAAAGCTCCCAAATCAGTACTGCATACTCTCAGCTGAGATAAACACCGTCGCTCTAGCCTTAGAGACTGTAATAAAGTCCAGCCCGCAACACAGAAGTATCGTTATTCTCGGATTCACTGTCGGCGCTTTCACTCTTGAAACGAAGAGACTACTGCTGCGTAGACATCGACTTGTACAAACTTGGCAACCTCATCTCGAAAATCCACGAAGCAGGAGCAAAAACAACACTGCAATACGTCCCCAGCCACATGGGCATCGACAGAAATGAAAAAGCAGATGAAGCAGCAAAAAAAGCCGCCTGTCAAGAAAGCCAATGAACATGAGAGACGCCATCCGAACAAGGACGAACGCCATTCAGCAACCAGGGAAAGACCCCAATTTCTCCACCTTCGTGGACAAAAAATATAGCAAGATGTACCACAGAACATGAGCCAACGCGGGCAACTTCAGCCACGCAGCATATCACTTCAAATCAAAATTTCAGATGGATCATTGGCAAAGTCTCCATTATGCAGATTCTGCCACAAGGAAGACGAAACACTAAACCACCTGATATTTGGATGTAGAAGCAGAACTGCCAGGAACCACCAAGAACGCGTTAAGAGTGCTTTCTTCACTGCCAAATTTAACCCCTTAACAACCATCTTCCCAGAAGCATCACTCTCTGAAGATGAATTGCGCCACATATTCTCTGCAATCCTCAAATATCAGTTAAGCAGTTTAACGAAGAAAAGAGGAGGTAACGACTCCAACATCAACCGACAACCAGGCGGCAACACCGGTTGAATGACAAAAGAAGAAAAAGATGCAGGAGTGGATCATTTGCTCTCCGAAGCGGTCCATACTACTGAAGAAGAAGAAGAAGGACCACTTAAAAGATGGTTTGCCATCGGTCCTAGTACCGAGATAGTGACATGCCAAACCTTGTCCAATGTATGCCGAACGTGGACAGGGGTGGGGCAGGTTTGGCACTTTTGACCAACTTCGGGAAAACCACTTTTGCTCACAGCAGGATAGGAATCAGAAGGATTTATATTTTCTTAAGCTAGGCAAGACATGAGCAAAGAATACTGAATACGCTTTCCAATCTACACTTTCCATGTCTTGCTCTTCGGTTGTTATAGACGTATGTACATCTATCCGTACCGCTTATGGACGCATCGTCCCGAACCGTGGGCGCTACAATCCGAAACCTTTAGCAAATTTATACAGCTCTTTTTGTGCTGCATCCATTTTATTTCGCTGTGATGTTGCATATGTTCTACGGAAGAAGGAGTTGCAGAAGATGAGAAGATGTTACTTCGAGTATGCGAAGCACTTGCTTTTCCTAAGATATACCGTTCCGACATGCTAACGGAGCATTTCCAAGTTAAAGATGCAAGCGTCACACTTTGGAAATTTCGTCGGCTCTGCCAAGAATCATGGACAACTGGTCCCAGCCAGCGCACCACATATGTTCTACGGAAGAAGGAGTTGCAGAAGATGAGAAGATGTTACTTTGAGTATGCGAAGCACTTGCTTTTCCTAAGCTATACCATTCCGACATGCTAACGGAGCATTTCCAAGTTAAAGATGCAAGCGTCACACTTTGGAAATTTCGTCGGCTCTGCCAAGAATCATGGACAACTGGTCCCAGCCAGCGCACCACATATGTTCTACGGAAGAAGGAGTTGCAGAAGATGAGAAGATGTTACTTTGAGTATGCGAAGCACTTGCTTTTCCTAAGCTATACCATTCCGACATGCTAACGGAGCATTTCCAAGTTAAAGATGCAAGCGTCACACTTTGGAAATTTCGTCGGCTCTGCCAAGAATCATGGACAACTGGTCCCAGCCAGCGCACCACATATGTTCTACGGAAGAAGGAGTTGCAGAAGATGAGAAGATGTTACTTTGAGTATGCGAAGCACTTGCTTTTCCTAAGCTATACCATTCCGACATGCTAACGGAGCATTTCCAAGTTAAAGATGCAAGCGTCACACTTTGGAAATTTCGTCGGCTCTGCCAAGAATCATGGACAACTGGTCCCAGCCAGCGCACCACATATGTTCTACGGAAGAAGGAGTTGCAGAAGATGAGAAGATGTTACTTTGAGTATGCGAAGCACTTGCTTTTCCTAAGCTATACCATTCCGACATGCTAACGGAGCATTTCCAAGTTAAAGATGCAAGCTTCACACTTTGGAAATTTCGTCGGCTCTGCCAAAAATCATGGACAACTGGTCCCAGCCAGCGCATGACATTCTACATTATTTTCTGGCCGATGAATGAAAAGTTGTATATTCTGTTTTGTTGTGTTTTACTTATTTATTTATTTTTACTTTACACACTCCGCTTTTCAATGACGGGTCAGAAATAAATTACTTACATCCTTACTTACTTACACCAAGTTTGCAGTAAAGTGTCTCGACCTCCTTGAGAGTTATCGTGCTAAAAGACGAACAGACAGACGAACGGGCGGAGGGAAATACTTTACGAAGTCGTATAAAACGATGGGTTTTCGGTGATGGTTCCAGTTTGTGTGGCGATGCCTTTCAGCTATGAGACCTTTTCTAAGAACAAAAGGAAGCAAAACCGTAAGTGGAACTACTCAGTTGCTTCGTTCCAGGCTTTGCTCAAATTAGGGAAATAATGTTTTCTTTTCCTGGACGATTTTATATTCTTATAAACGGCCTAAGACCATTCTTAACACGCAGGTATCCCTGTCACTGACGTTTTGGGATCCCAAAATTAATTTGAAAGTGATAAAGTTTAGCTGAATATCAACGTCACCAGTGTAAAGGTGTGACTGCGATATAGGTACAAATCTAACGGTTCGAGTCCACCTCAGGGCGAGCCAGTCAATCAGTTACTCTTGAGTAATCCAATAGCACAAATAGCTGTTTAAACAGAAAAAAAAACACCGTCTAATAAACAGAAGGGCATAGAAAATGGCATGTTGTGCTTTTCGGACCTTTTCTTTCGTAATCTCTCTGGCCGGCCGAAACAAACATTGAATGGGACGGATCAGGATCGTAATAATGTGAAACACAGGAGAATTATCAATAATGTTCTTATTCGTTTTGTTCTCCCAAATTTACTGACACGCCGTGTTGCTGGAGTTCAGATATAATTTTTGTTTTTCTAGGATTCGGCAACTCAGGGACCTGGTGAAAACCCACGAAGATGTTTGCTACCCGCAATTTTCAAGGAGCTTATCTACTTCGTGTCATTTACGTGTAAAGTACCGTCTTTTGCTAGCCTGGACGTGAAGCCTGTGCAGACATTCCGACTTGGCCAGGTAAGATCCATAGAGGTTTCCATCTCGGTAGGCTACCGTCTCGCTTAGGTGCAACTGGTTAAAGTTTAACTGGAAAGCCAACTTATTTTGTGTCATTTAATTGAATACACATATAGGAATTGGCGTCGTGAAAATGCAGGGGATCGGCTCGGTCTGCCGTTTTTTGATTTACTCAGATTAGCGGAGTAGGAGAATAGGACGCTGTGGTGATAGGATAGGGAGGAGTGATCAATTGAAAGAATAAAAGACTGTACGTAGTTAATCTGTGTGTTGCAACACTTAAGTCAGTCGTTAATCAATGTTATGGTTCTAACGGTACTTGTAGCAAGAATAAATATTTTTATTCCTATTCTATTTATCCTTAAATATTTTATTCAAATATTTATCCTTATTTGTTCTTGCTTATACCAACAGATGTTTTTGCAATTTAACTGGGACACCTCTGAGTCCGTTTACTCCTGCTATTTTTGTAAGCGAAAAACCAGATAGTATAGAAACGACCAACCTCATATATTCAAACATCTATTTTTCAGCCATGAGATCAAGATATTACAATGACTGTACTTTGCTTCAAAAAATACTAGGAGTCACAAAACGATGCCTTCAAGACTTGCCGCACGTGCTCTAGGGATTGCTTACTCCTAAAAAAAAAACAGCGGCATATGCAATCCTTATGATTTAAAGTTGCTCCCGGTGCTCAAGCAAGACGACACAACACATTTTCCAACCGGCATTTTCACAAATAACATGCACAGCTTTAAAGCTGTGGTGGCACGTTACTGCACTTCATAGCTCCACTTGCTCCGGCCTCAAGTTTCCTACTGTGAAGTTCAGTCTCCAACCGCGCGGATCTCATGGTTGTAGCTCCCGCGTTCCGCCCACTGTGTCCCAAAAGTAAATCGAGCTTGCAGAACTGCGTAGATACATAAGCTGTGCTTCCAATTCGACGGGATTTCTTGTCCATGTAAACGCTACATAAGCGTGTAGGTTTTAAAATCGGTGTGTGTAGGGGCTGTGTTCTGTGGGTGGGAGGGTCAGAGGTGGATGTGCGTTGACAAAAAGGTTCAGGCTGTAGGGGTTTAAACGTACACTGCAGGAAGAAACAAGTCCGGTATATTTTTATAGGGAGGTGAGTGGATTCAACCCAACTTCGTGCCGTTCGGAGAGAAAGCGTTGAGCATGGTAGTTGCTCTGTACAAGAAAACCGCTCGGGACGTGGCAGTCATTGAGCATCACGTTCTCACAGAAATTGTAAAGGTTAGTACGTCGTACACTTATCTGGTTGTTCGATAATTTGCTATATGGAACAATCTGCGTTGAGATAACGCTTTCCTGAATCTGAAGCCATGTTGAAGTTGATGCACAGATCAAAGATGGGTGAATCCGATCATGAAAGGATTCGAATCCGAATCCAAGGCTATAAGGTACGAATCCGAATCCACGTTTTCATGCTCTGGATTTGAATCCGAATGCGATTCCTATCTTAACAAAAATCAAATCGTATAATATGTTATAGTTTAAAAATCAGGGATGATAAAGTACTGATCCCTAAGGCACATGAGACGGTTAATTGGAGGATATAAACTATATTTCAGGGTTTGCATGTGTGGTTGTTATAGTATGGGCTTCCTCGTCGCAACCAGGAATGAATCTGGGGCTCGTTAAGCACGAAAGCTAAATCCCAGTTTGTAACAATTTGGAAAATATCAAAAATTGTAGCGGATTCGTAAAGTTCAGGTTTTGGAATCCGAGTCCGAATCGGAATCTGGCCTGACAAGCAGAAGATTCGAACCCGTCCAAAAGGAGGAACCCTGGATTTGAATCCGAATTCGGATTCGCCCATCTTTGTCCCACATACGATGATGATGGTGATGATTTTATTCATGACCCGTCAAAATAAATAGAAGACATGAATACGGAGTAAATAATAAGCAAAAAAGAGAAAAAGAAAGGAAAACACGAAGGAGTTGAACCACACACAAGATGCTTTGCTGAAACTTTTCTATTTCGTAGGGCGTTCGAGTTCCACTCTGCTTGAAGCATTCCCACCCGTCCCATTCCTCATGGCGCATCGCTGCTGAAGCTCTGATCATCGTGCTCAAACTTGGCCTCGAGGTGGCGAGGAACCACAAAGATGGCAGGGATCCTTTTTGGGCGGAATTACCTCTCACTCTGGAGCAGTATCTCTTTTCTGATAAGTGAGTCTGGATTGAAGGATTTAAGGGCAATTGAGCATGTTGTTACATACCAACGTTTGGTACTGGGATCAGATCCGTCTTGCTTTGTGTAGTATCACATTTTTTTTTTATCGCAGTCTGCTAGTTCGCGCACTTGTCCTGGGATAGTTTCAGGTTGGCTAGTGCTCGCCACCACGTCTATTTCTGCTGTGATGTAGAGCGTGTTCCACCCTTCCAACAATATTGACTATTAGGTACTATTTCCGTTCCAACCTCACGAAAAGTTACTACGCTGACCGTTCCAACCTTCTCAAAATAGTAACTAATAGTAGCCTAACTATTTGCTTTCCATGCTCGGGAGCATAGTAAGTGTGGTAACTACGGATCTCTATAACGAGATTGGCTAGATTACCCCGTGGAGTGATATTATGGCGAACACGGAAAATGTGTTCCAGCCTTGACGCCAAGAAGCCAAAATGCGTGACGTCGTGCGTAATAACTATGGTAAATAGGGGGGAACATGCTCATACAGTAGGATATACTTCTTACTTTGACGGGAACCAAATTGCTTCTTGTTCAAGTTGCTGGGGTTAACTTTTTGTCATGTCTGGGCTTTGGTGGTAAGCCGTTCAGTTCTTACGGTTACGTCTGGAAGTGATAGGTTTGGAACTTGTCTGCCTCAGATCTGTTGAATTCTCGATTACGGCAATCTATGGGTCTACAGTAAGGCCGAATCGTCTTCATTGTCGTCCTGTTAATCGCTCTGGTGTGGGTCCTGGGTCCTGGACACTCTGGTATTCTAGGAAACGAGGAAGCTGATGCGCCAGCAAAAGAAGCTACCAAAACAGTTATGTTTGGACGTGAACCTTTTATTCCCATTTCGCAGAAAAGGTGGAAAACAGAAATCCAAGTATGTCTATAAGATAGAGGTAGATAAAACGACTGGAAGCATTGCACTCTCTGAGTGTCGACATGCACAATGTAATGAACAAAGCTTGCCTAAAAGTTATGTCCGTTGGACAGCTTTCAAGTTAGAAGAACGCTTCAAAAAGTTGTTGAATGAGTGGTGTTTTCATCAACTGTGTTTATAGAGAACGTTTATTTTCATCAGTTGTGTTTTAGAGTGATGTTTTACCATCATTTTAGAGTTTTGGGAATTAGATAATGGCCACACTTTCTGGCCTAACCCACAGAATAAATACAAATAATTGTTTAATGGCGATCCTACATTGAATGTACACTGTAACAGATCGTTGCCTGTTCACAGAGGTGATATGTATGGATGGGGCCTACTTTAAAAGACCTGTCTTACCTATACTACTAACGCAGCCTACTTCCATAATCACTCTATATATTTCTAAACCCGGAGACCCCAATTTCCTACGGTACATTCTAACCCCTCTAACCAAACGACGCTTATTTTCTCAATTGCCGTGTTTTGCTACCTTCGATGTGTATCACGCTGTCGACGGTTGTCTGCGAGAAGTTTTTCCATCAGAAGAACCTGTTACGTAAATTGTTTCCCTGTCTTTGCTATAAGTCAACGCGTCTCGGAAAAGGTTTAAAACAGCCAAAAGCGTGGGTATTTTTTGAAAGCACAGCCTAGTTTTAAAGTACTAAGATATTTTGAAATACCGCAAATTGAAGAGTAAATAGTGCGAGAGGTTTTTTAATTTTTTTTTTTAGATATTGTTTGATTTGTTCCTTTTTCTGATCGCAGTTCTCTGGAAGCTGTTTCTGTGGACCAGGGCAACGAAGACAGTTGTGATTGCAAGCTTATCATGTTGCTGAAGGAAGACATACTGAACGATTCGTCTGGTTATCCAACACAGTTCTTGCTTGAGCTTACCAAACTGCTGAACAGGGGATCAATACAGTCGATTGCCTTCGGTGAGGAATTAATTCCTGTTTTCTTCACTTTTTCCCGGTCGGTTTAGCCTGGCTGCTAGCTTCTTCCCTCGCAATCACTATTGTTTTTACGAAGATGTTATTCTCTCACAACTTTTCTCGAACAGGTATGTAATAAATATCTTCAAATGTCCCACAGGTTATATTATGATAATCAGTTTTATATAGTTTATTTTAATCCCGCCAAATACACAAGGTGAGAGCGGATAAAAGTATAAACACAGGAAATTTAGACATTTTCTTTTGTTGATTGAGACGAAATTTTTCTTGTCTCGTCAGTTTGGCGGAATAAAGCATTTCATTCATTCATAGTTTCTAACTGGTTCTGAAAAGTTTTGTGGAAGTTGATACGATATCGTATCAGCCTCCAGAGAGTCTGACACGAAGCCGTATCAACCTCCTCAGAAGTTCATCTGACACTTTTCCTTAGTTACTGAAACGCCACTTTCAGAAAGAAAAACAGAAAAACACCAAGAAATAAATATAGGAAAACAAGAGCTGAAAGCTCAAATGGCACCTATAACAACAGTTAGCATGTTTGTCAGACACGGTTTGCAGTTGTCAAAGTCAGATCTCTCTCCCGATTTTCCTTTCATCAGAAGACGTGGTTGACCAAGGGAACCTGAATTTATTTATTATTATTTATTTGAATCTAATACCGGCCAACTAGGGCCATTATACAAAACAAAAGAACACTTTACAAACTTACACTTTACACACTAAGTTGGTCAAACCCACAATATACCAACATTTCAGCCAAATGGGAAGAGATAGCCGCATGTGCGGCCCAGACAGAACAGCCAACAGAGGTTTCAGGGACTCCAAAATTCTATTCTGGAGCGAAAAACAAGCTGATCTACGGACTTAAAAGAAAAATGGGAGACCTTCACCAACAAACTTTGCCGAGGCACTACAATTCCAAGGAAAACGTGCAACCACCGGAGGGAATTATTATACAGAACACGAAAAGAATTACCGCGTCTGACCGTGATATTAGTCACAAGAGAGATACCATAAAGTTGTGTTTAGTAAGCCCGGAATAAGAAAGATTTTACCACTCCGTCACACTTCGCGAATTTCCTGATCAGGAGGTTGGCGCGAGCACAGAGTGATCTGGCCAATGCATTCACATGGAGTTCGTCATTCAGCTTGGGGATAAAAGTGAACCCCAAGTACTTGAAGGATGAAACAAACTCATGTTGAACCCCTGAAGGAAACACTGGTGGAATTACTAGGAGTGTCATATCAGGGGGAATAAGGACATGTATAATGTTTTCTTAGTATTGAAAACGATGTCATGGCGACTAGCAAAACTATCACACAAACCCAGTAGTTTGTTGAGTGCAGACACAGACGGAGCCAGGACAGCCAGGTCATCGGCATAGCTGCAATAAATCACCTACCACTTTCAGTTGCTAACGTCACATTAAGCTTATCTACTTATAAATTATACAAAAGAGGAGACAATACACCACCTTGACTGACCCCATTCAGTACCGGAATTATTGTTCCAATCGTTGACAACTGTTTCAGAATGAAAGTTGTGTCGTACTCTGGTTCCGATTCGCGTATGACTCGATATATGGTAGGAGCAAATACTCTAGCTGGAATAATTCTTTGCCCGAACTGGATCTGACCACGAAGTAGTTGAAAGGGATTTAACGAGATTTCCGGTGGCCCCCTTTAAGCTCCGCATATTGTCATCGGAATTGAAATGGAAACTGAGACATTACCTCTTGCCACTTGCCAAGTTCCATTCACCTCCGAAAACGCATTCGAAAGTTCTGCATGGCTCTAGATTTCGGATTCCCCGTCCATTCCCTCGTACCCCGAGAGGTACGCGAGACCCTTGCAAGGGGTACGCGAAGGAATTAAAATTGATTTAGTCTGTAGCTTCTAAATCTCGCCTCACTATTTTTTGATTGCCGAAAGCCTAATATTACCAGCATAGGCATCACCAGCCAAACTATATCTTGAGGGGCAAGGTATTTTTACTGACCGATAGGTCGTTTTTACCGCCTTTTTTTTTTTAAGTAACTGCTTTTACGAAAAATCGCGGCCCTTCGCGCCGACTCTTTTTGGGGGGATAGGTGTAGTCAACACGTACGTGACGCCTCTGATTACAAGCGCTAGTGAAAGTCAGTGAAACAATGTTGATTTAAAAACGTCTAGCTTACTGCCGTAAAATCTGTTCCTGTGTCAAACAATATTGTTTCAGGAAGAATAGAAGACATTGCAAGTGATATTGTCATTCAGGTTGCGAATTAAGCTAACAAAAAAGTTTGCAATGTAGCTTGATGAAAGCACGGAGAACATCAAAACCAAACACAGAAACAGGCTGACTGTACAAAATATGCTAATAATGACGTCTAGTCGAGATTTGACAACATTGTTGCTACGAAGCAGCCTCTGTTGATTGCCTCATTGATTCTGTATATATTTTTACACATGTATGCCTTATCATTTATGATAATAACTATTGTCTTTTTCACGTTCTGAAAAAGGGGGTACGCAATCTTTTCGAACCTTGAATAGGGGTACGCGGTACCGAAAAGGTTGGGAACCACTATGATAGATAACTGGAAGTACTGTAAGTAGTTATCACCAGTATTTCGGGAAACCCGGGTTTCTGGAAATGTCGGTGAAACCCGGCTTCCCGGAATGCCGGTGACCCCGGCCCCTCCAGCTCCACCCACAACGCCCCTGCCGACGAACACCGGTTCCAAAGTTAAGAATGCCACTAGATTTCGGATTCCGTCTCCCTCCACGATGATCTACTAGGAGAGGGGACTATTTAGAAGTCAATCTGGCCGCGTCACTAATATGCCTGCAAATTTAATATGTGTGCTAAAACGATCCGGTCCTATTTTGTCAGTAGTGTATCTAGAGCTGACGCTTGTTCTTCCAACCAAGTCCAACTCCGATCCCTCGACTTCCAGCCCCCCCCCCCCCAGTTTTCGTGTCCGGAGTGGTCTTCAAACTGAATATTTGACACACTTGGTCTTGAAACTTGTCTAGTTTCATGTACGTCCGATTTCCCGTTCCAAAGTTATGCGTGTTACTAATTCCTGGACTCCCAATCCCTCCACTCCCCTTACGATGGCCAGGTCGGAGAAGTGATTATTCCAAGTTAATCTGGCCGGGAACCTGATATGCCTGCCAAGTTTCATCGTCCTAGCTTATATGGAGTGCCCAAACTAGCAAAATGCGGACAGACCGGACGAAAGCCAGACGGACATTATGATCGCTATGTGGCACTTCAGTAAGCTCAAGTGCCATGAAACTGGTCGGTCGGGGTACCGGTCGCAGAGTTCTTGCTCGCTTTGTCGAAGAAACGGAAATCTATGACAAATTGTAGCATTCTGAAAGCAGTGGCAACATCGATTTAAGCTTGATTAACCCTATCTATTTAAGAGCCCGCCGCAGGATGGCATTTGCTTCGCCACGAATGAAAAAGATGATGTTCGATAAGGATTGTATTATCAAATAGAAATGCCCGGGTCACAACAGTAGTCATTTTCACAATTTCTACAGTAGGCTAGGGCTGCCATTTCACTAAACAAAAATTCCCTATAAAAGTAGAAGCACAGTAGGCTACTACCAAAGAAGACACAATTATGTTCCATGGAACATTTTTGTTCTCTGGAACTTTCCAGTTGTGATGACCACTATCTGACAGGTATTGTATCAGTAGCATAGTCGGTGGTTATCCATAAAATGATGTGCCAACATGGAATTGGACATCTTCGTAGAGAACAATAATGTAATACCCAATAGTGTTTGTGCTAACCCGGTATCTTATTCCAGATTGTGAGAGCAGCCTCAGGATACGGGAAGGCTTTGCTCGAGTCTGCTTCGAATCGCTGCTCCAGCTGTCTCTCGCCGGATTAGCAGACTTCAATTTCTCAGAGAGCACTGACACTCTTTCACTTAATGGAGGCCCAAAGGAAGTTCCTAACGTTTGTAAGGAAAGTGGAACTCTTGGTAGCAGGTTGGCAGTGACTGCGCTATTACTTCGCTTCCAAGATGTCCTACGACGTTACGTGAAAGATGAGCGACTAAGTGGGAAATGCCCTTTGCCCACGCATCGTGTCGTTGAAGTTGCATTTGTCTTACAGGCAATAACAACGCTAGGCCGATCTTTGCAGGCTGCTGAAATCGAGAAAGGTCAGTGAGTTAATTAATATGTCTGGGCGTTTATTCGAGACAAATCCTCTCCTCTCCTAAATCCTCCCTCGCCCCCACCAAAATGTCAGAAATCGACCATGGTAAGTTATAAGGTTTCCATGCTCTGTCATGTACCTACAAAACATGCTAGATATGGAAAAAGTTCGGGCAATTTTTTAACGAAGCGTGACAGATTTTTAGATGACTGACATTTTAAACATCTGTTGTAACTTCTGCTGTTTTTGTTTTTGCAAATTTGGTTTATAACCACGAAAGTCGATTTATACACAAATCTTTCTATCTATCCGCGTATACCCGCGAAAAGTACTGGATTATTCTGTGTCGACCACAATAACTGGACACGTTCGTGCCAACTGTGGTAACTTTTTTTTAGACATATCGAAATTACGACTAGCGCTGTACTATTTCGAAAGCATTTGAACCGTGAGCACCGTGTTAAGCACTGAAAGTCAACTGGTCTCGGAAAAGGCTTAAAACAGCCAAAACCGTGGGTTATATATTGAAAGCACAGCCTAGTTTTTGAGTATTGAAATATTTTTAAATACTGTAAGTTGAAGAGTAAATTGTGCGAGGGGTCCTCTAAGCCTCAAGAGGACCCTTTCAAACAAGCGTATTGCAGTCAACCATATTTCGAAGGTTATTTATTCTTTCTTTAGGTTGTCGATCAAGCCAATAAGTATTCTGTACGCTCCATAACCCACAACTCCACATTTTACTCTGTGGTTGATAGTCAACAGTCTTGTATAGTCCCCTAACTTTTACCTAGAAGTTCGAATTTCTTGTTGACTTCAGAAGCAGCCACTGGCTACCGTGTGTGATGTTCTAACGAAACTTTTATTTTTAGTTGATCTACAGACTTGGCATCAGCTGATTTCACTTTACCCTTTGCTGGTTGAACTTACGGAATTCGCCTCTGGCAAAGTTGGTCAGTCTGTTAGGGAAAGCTTACTTACATTTTCTGGACTGTTGACTTCGCCAGCTCAACCTAGTGTGTGAATTTGTGAAAAATTGTGAATATGATTTTTGTCCTTTATTGCTATGTTCCGCGTTTCATGCTTAATTTGCTACTATTTTACGACTGGGAGTTTGATTTTTGCGGATAATACATTTCTGTGCTCCATCTGGGCCTTCTGAAGAAAATGCTTCACTGGCCCTTGATTTACTCGGTCACTAAGTATCCCTTAAGACCAAGCTGACTGCGAATCATGTTTGACAATGCAAAACGGATACGTCGTTTGAATTTTATAAGAGCAATATTTCGGCCGTTCTTGGCAAGAGTCCTTTTCAGGCTTAAAGTTGTTTAAGTCGAAAAAAGTTCTACAAGAACAATCCAGAAGTCCACAACAAAAAAAAATCCAAAAGAAATCCACAAGTTCGTTTTTCGAACTTGAGCGGCTTTGAGCCTCAAGAGCACCCTTGCCAAGAAAGGCCGAAATATAGCTATAATAAAATTCAGATGATGTATCCATTCTGCATTGTTAAATATTACTCGGTCACTTCCACCACCAGCCATCCTACTAAGGTCGATTTCCTATCATACCGTCGGTATTCATCTTTTTCGATCATACGATCTTGTTTCCAGAATATTCGTGTTCCAGAATCTGTACTGTTATGCTTCCTGGCGTCTGGATAATTAGAACAAATCAGTGAATCTTGCATTGGTTGCATATGCACAGTATTTCTGCAAATTTCGATTGCAAAATCGAAATTGGGTTTCCCTTTAGAGAACCAAAAAATGCATTGTGTTGTAATAAGTTGGATGTTTGGGTAACGGGAGGGTGTTAGTAGCCACCACTGTTGACCGAGGAAGATTGACCGTACACTGTAGTCTTAGGGTAGCGTATAAGGCGGCGGGTAAGTAAGGGCGGTAGTAGACTAGGCTATACGTTAACATACAAATAGTTTTATTTCAGACTTACTCTGTATAATTTAAATCCCAATCCCGGTAAATACAATCACTATCGATGAATGACGAATAAACAATGAATGACCCAGTGCTAAGACTGGAACGAGCTTATATACTCTGTTTCGCACGAGTGAAGATTGCATATCGTGGCTTGATTCATGCTATATTTAGTGCTCATGCTGTAACTTACGTCTCTTGAATTTAGGTCTGAATCATCACTTGTGCAATTAAAAACTAGAAATCCTGGAGGATTATATTTCCTTTGCTTTTTACATTGATATACTGTTCGACGCTTGACATAGAGATCGACACAACAGTCCTCCAACCTTTAACGAGTTAGACCTCCTGGTCTACAGTACTAAACTAATCCTATCTCACGAAAACATAAAGAGAAACACAAATCTACCATCCATATTCTACTTTGATTAACATGAATATTATCAAGAATAGCTCGTCTTGGTGTAGTAAAATGACTACCTGAAACAATTTTTTATTCGACAGAAATATGTTTCTTCAAAGCAATATGGGTATGGAAGCATGGCGCTTGCCTACCGCGAACAGTACCTTTTGTGAGTTCATTGGCGCGGAACTTAACTGAAGAAAATTCTGCTTACGCAGCAATAGTAAATATTCTGTCTTCTAAGCAGCGACAGCGTCTGCTAAATTTGCAAAGTTTCAACGTCAAGACTTTTCTAGTTAAGCTTAATCCCGTGCTAGTTGATTCCTGTTACACAACACTACACAAATTTCTACGCTACGCAAAAATACATGTGGGAAACGTACGAAGGTTAAAGTATCTCTATGTCAAGGTTTACAGGGCTCAGATGCCAATTTCCCAGGCTGTGAGAACACGATACGGCAAGCAAACCCTCTTGTTTGTCGCATTTTTATATCGCTAAATAGTTCTATTGATGGCGTCCGCGATGAAGGTCTCCCACCATTCAGTGTCGATGGTGACCTCATCTTCTATCGGAAGAGCTCTCTTCTCCTGTTGCCCCTCCTGCTACCCCACTGGTGCTGTGTATTTACCTCGGCATTTGTGGTTGAGGTCCATCCCTGTGGATAGCGCAACCTCATGAGTTACCTTCTCGATGCCGGGCAGATGGGCCAGCATTGGTGGCTGTGCCACTGGACTTGGTGAACTTACTTTGTTCGTCTCCCTAGAATTTAGGCTTGGCTGTTTAGGTTTCGATGGTTTCTGTGCCAGCCTACTATAATGGGCATTCAAGTTTTGGTCTCCTACATGATGAATTGACCTTCTGGGTTTCTTCTTCCGCACCGGCTAGAAGTCTTGTCATTAAATGATTCAGATATTAATCAGTTAATAATTTTATTACCCATCATAATTTATAAATACACAAAAAATAGAGTAGGAAAAATAAGGAAAAGCTACACAACACTACGTAATAAACAACAAATTATCAACTATTTCAAGTGTCTATATATATCGCTTGTCGGATCCAGATCTGGCCTGTACCGCAGTAAATGTTTCTGCACAGCAATTACGGGCTAAGTTGTACCTAAGTTGTACCTAACTTTCGAGTCCACAAAAAAAAACACCAACCATTAAAAGTAAAAAATAAAAATAGGATTTACTCTCAAAAGACCCTACTTTTACAACAAGAAGGAGGATCTTTTGAGCACCTACCTACCAGAAGCCTTTAAAAACAAAACAAAAAATTCAACCGCAAATTATTACTACCTTAAATTTAAACTCGACAAAACTAATTTCGCTGCTATAACAAAAATAACCCAATAAAAAATTCAAAACTATTACGTAAACAAAAATAAATATCAATTTTGAAGTAACTTTTAAATACTAAACTTTTAAACTACGAATAATAGTTTTTTACAATTTTTCAACATTTTATCAATAAAAACAAATTAAACAACCATTCCAAATTCATCTTTTCCCGCCATTTCATACTACTACTCATAATTTTCACACAAAAAATAATTTCGCAAACTTTTTCTTTTCTTCCAACATCTTTGTCATTTTTTTTTTGGTTTCCGCGCAACACACTTACCCACAACCAACTCAATATCTCCTCATACTCACATTCCAATCAACTCATCAACAACAGATTCCATCCACTCAATATCCACTCGCTCTTCTCACCTTCCACTCTCACATAACCGTACTATCATTCTCTTACAATCAAAACCAAACCTTCTTAACTCAATCCCTTTTTTCTTTTTCCTTCTTTTCCACACATATTGACATAATTCCATCACAATCAACACCACAGCTCGCTCTTTCGTCTCATCTCCGGGGATCTCTACGTTCAATTTTATCAACCTTACCTTATCTTCCTCGGTGTTCAAGACCACTCCACGATCACTTAAAACACTAAAACATTTATCTACAATTTTATCATTATATTTACAATCGAAAAACTCGTGCTTCAGGCCATTTGTCACTATTTCATCACACAGCTTGCACTTTGGGCCTTCATCTCGAGTAAAACGGCATACGCGATCTTGGTATGGTGGTATCTCGGATAAACATAAACATAAAGTCCTTCATAAATTGACTAGATGGTACGCTATGCATTCTCTCAAACGATAACATGAAATTCACAAAGGGCTCCTTTCTTTTCACATGAAAATCCACTTCTTCTTTCTTTTTCTCTAAATATCCATCCACTATCTTTTTCCTTTCATAATTTTACACACCGTCACTCAGTACCCCTAGGTTTTTCATCTCTCGAATGCTCCAAACTACTTCATGAATTTTCTCTGGCACTTCACTGATCATTTTTTGTTTTGCCAGGTCATCTTCCTCGGTATTTATTACCGGTAGGGAGCATTCTTTTATTATTTCACCGTCGATCCAATCACTACAAATCATTTCACAGACGTTTCTGATTTTAAGAGACTTGCATACCTTTCTAAAATCTATAACTCCAAGGCCCCCTTCTTCTCGACGCACATACAACATTTTCATGCTCAACTTCTCCAGCTTTCCCCTCCAAACGAAACGCCAAATACTCCTTTCCACCTTTTTCGCATACTTTTCTTCAAATTTAAAAGCCGGTGCCAGATAAAACAGTAGTGGGAGAGCGTACATGTTTACATACACTACTCGCTCAAAAACTGATACAAACTGTGTTCTTTGATGGGCTATCAACAAACCCTCTATCTTTTTAACCCGCTCTTCCCACAAATCTCCCACATTCACTGTTCTTTCAAAAAGTACACCCAAAACTTTCACTGACTGAGCCTCCTCGATCCATATATTATCGTCCAAACTTGTAATCTCACCTATATTAAGTAAGTGGCTCTTTTTTCTGTGTATTCTTACAAGGAAATTCTTCTCATACCAACTGAGCCCTCTCGCAACTTCCACCAAATCAGCCACACTCCCAGGAAGAAACGACCCATCATCTACAAATGCCAGTGCTTTCAGGGAAATATTAGATGTTAC
This sequence comes from Branchinecta lynchi, assembly GCA_023053575.1. Taxonomy (NCBI): domain Eukaryota; kingdom Metazoa; phylum Arthropoda; class Branchiopoda; order Anostraca; family Branchinectidae; genus Branchinecta; species Branchinecta lynchi. The sequence continues at coordinate 217,222 of JAKZAP010000006.1, read as the reverse complement.
TGAAATCCCCTGAATCCGCCGTTCAACATACATGAAAAGCGGATCGATGTAAAGTTCGAACAAATATGGGGCACTGGGATCACCTTGTCGCACTGCCTTTTCGAGTGCCAGTTTGCCACTAGTGTAGCCATTTATATTCACCACTGCCGTCGGGTTCTTATACAAATTTTCGTACCACTTCACAAACCGTTGATCAAAACCAAACTTCTCCTTCATTAGTGTCCACAGTATCAATCTTACAACTGAATCATATGCTTTGACCACATCAATGCACAGTAAAAAAGCTAGCACGAAAAACACTTTATTTTTTGCCAGTTCATCGTCTCTACGCATCAAAAGGTCATGCAAAACGTTTAGAATATGCTGGGCCTTCTTTCCTCGAATACCTCCGAACTGATATCCCCCCAGAATTCCTTGCATCAGTTTCTCCATTCTTTTAGTTAATAGTTTGGAGGTAATTCTATAATCACTATTTGAAACCGAGATAGGCCTCCAATTCTGGAGCTCCTTTTTATCACCTCCTTTGAACAGGAGAGATATCATACCCACATCATCCTCTGGATACCTTTATTCCACGTAACTCCTCACCACTGCCATAAAAAGCTCCCCGATCTCCGGAAGAAACTCTTTATAAAATTCGTAACCAAGTCCATCAACGCCTGGTGACTTACCATTTTTCATTCCTCTGACTATTTTTTCGATTTCTGACTGGGTTATCTCCTGTACTAGCAACTAATTTTCTTCAGTCTTTACTTTCCTGGCAGGTTCAAACTCTGCCAAGATATCCATTCTTCCATCGTCTGCTTCCGGTGGTAGCCTATAAATTTGCTTATAAAAATCTTCAGCTACTTCTTTAATCTGTTCTTCGTTTACAACAACTTCCCCTTGCTTATTTTTTAACTCTCTAATTCTGTTACTTTCCATTTTTCTTTTTGCCTTAATTTTTATTGCTAGGTTTACGTGTTCTGCATTCTCTTCTTCAGCCAGTCTATTTTTCAGTTTCCAAATCTCGAACTCCTTCTCTTCAATTCTTCGTATTTCATCTTTGACCTCTTTGAACTCGTACCACACCTCCATTCTCTGGTCGATCTCTTCTTTTAACTGATTTAAAACTTTGTAAAGATGCCTTTTGTGTGCCTGGCTCTCCTTCCTTGTTTCCTTTTCCCAATTTTGCACATACTCTTTCACTTTTTTTTTAAACTTTCCAGAAACGCAGAGCGTCCGTTTCATCGGTGAATTCTTGCATCCAAGTCCGAATACTGGTTCTCAGCTGCTCTTTCAGGGGTCCGTTTAGTGTTAAAGGATTCAACTTCCAGTAACTCTTTACAATTTTTTTTTTTTTCATTTCTGGTAATTTCCATATCCATTACAAGCGCAGTGTGGTCGGAAAAAAATACGAGTTCGTTTTTACACTTTTCACTTCCTTTAGCAATTTCTGCTTTAAATTTGGTCTATTCGGCTTGATCCACGACCATCCATTCGGGTAAAACCATGTCCTTTCCCGAAATGGTTCCACACATCTTCCAAATTCCACGCACTTATCACCGCCTTTAAACCTTCGCTAATTCTTCTTTTTGCTATTTTACCCTTCTTTCCTGCCACATCCACTTCAGAAACAACACAATTGAAATCACCCAGCACTACCAAATTTTCTGCGCTAAGGAACCTTGGTAGTTTTTCCCGAATGACACTCTCCCTTTGCGTGAAGTTGCCTGTTCCTGACGGTAGGTGCACATTTACTATTACCAATGACCCACAACGTAGACTACAAATGCTCCCATCATCTTCGAAACGTACACTTCCTTGATCGCATTCTACACTTTCTTTAAAAAGGAAACCAACATCTGCCTCAAGCCCTCCATAAATATAATGGTATCCTGTCGGGGCTCTGAACTTTTTCGAGTCAACTTCTTGTAAACACGCGACATCTATATTCTGTTTTTTCACAAACTCTGAAACGAAAGTCTGTCTTTTACTTTGTTTAGCTCCGTTTCCGTTCAGTGTCGCTATCCGCATTCAATTACTTTAAACAAAACCTTTTTTCCTTCTCACCTTATGCCTTCTTTTTTCCTCCGCTTCCTACCTCCTTTCCGTTTCCCTTTCCTTCCGTTTTTCTTTCCTTTGACTGACTACTCCCCGTGCTACCTAAAGATGCCTGACTAAGGGTTCTCTTTGATGACTTTACATTCGGGTTAGTTGCTCCTTCTTTCACATGGTCTTTTTGGGTTTTGGTCGGTGGTCTCAAACTCCTCTTCTGGTTTTCTGCTACTTGTTTGCTTGCTCCTCCTTGTGAATTTCCATGTTTCTCTGCTTCCTTGCTTTCTGCTCCACTTTCTACCGCTTCTTTTGTTGGGTTTTGAGTTTTTTCGACTCCACCTCTTTTCGTAGCATTTCTCTTCGCGCTTTGTAGTACCATATTTACCGCCGCTGATGGTTAGAGCGCGCTAATACCCCCAACTCCCCCATTTGCTTGCTGTGACGGCGTCTTCGGTGTTGGGATCCCCATGATGAGCCTAACCCTCCGGGGTTTGGACTCAGAACACTCCGCCTTCTTTGATTTTTCTGACAGTCCTTTGCCTCATGGTCCTCGCTATGGCAAATAAAACATGCTTTCGGCTGATCGGGATAGGAGACGTTGATTTTCTCCTCCCCCCCAAAAACCTCAATGGACGGCGGGATGGGTGTATCCAGGTACATCAAAGCTGTTGCTCTACCGGTATATACCTCGATAAACTCATCTTCAGTATACGCTTTTCTCCTTATGTTTAGAACCGTTCCGTAAACCTGGAGTTGCCTCTTTATCTCGTCGCTAGTTGCTTCACCTGGAACTCTTCGTAGCTGCACGACTGTAGGGCGTCTCCCGGTTCTTTCAACATTTACCGGATACAAACCATTTCTGAAGCCTATCTTTGGTTCTTGCCTCTTGCAGTATGCTACCAAATTATCCGCCAAGACGTCGGAATTCATTGTTACTCGTACTTGGCCGAAACGCTTGAAATCGTCCGTATCGATCGCCCTAACATTCCCGCGGTTGAGATTTAACTGCTTCAGAAATCTGTGAATATTTCACTCATGAACGCATCATCCATCGCACGAAAATCGAAAACCACTTTGTTCCTACTCATCTTATCACACTACACAATCAACACAAAAATCAACACACAACAATTTTTTTTTTTTTCTTCACACAATACTACACCAATACTGGCAACACTGCGCACTAAATAAACAAACGACACGTCATCAACGGCTGATCTTTCCTATCTTAAAATCACGCAATCAACACATTCATACCAACTCAAAAACCAATCACTCTACTCACAATACATTTCTCTCTCTTTTACACCCACACACACCCAATTTGTCGAACTTTTTCCAACACAAAATAACAAAAAATGCTAAATTTGTATTGGGAAATGTCCGTCACAAAACCAGTTTTCCGAATCGCGCGAGGTTCATGATCCCGATATAACAGGCTGGAGTGGAGTAATTAATGCAGCAGTTTTAAATATCGTTCTGTCATTCGGACATACGCCTAATAGTAATACAGTCTGTACAGTACAAATTGCCTAAGTATGAGACCAAGACGCGTCCAATTTATGGCCTTTGTTTACATTTGCTAAACCAAAATCAGTTAAATACTTGTTAACTCTTCATCTCTTTATTTACTGTAAATGAATCAACATAAGCTAAACGGACAGATTAAAGCATTTAAGAATTATAATTTTATCAGGAACACAAAGAGATCAATCGAATCTTCAGGTAAAACGAATAATCACATGTTCAACAATTAAAGCACTTTGATTTGCACCAGCATAGTGGGCTACAGTTAAGGTCGAATTTCCTGCAGCGGCACCTTCTTTCACACCCTTTTTTGCAACCACAACGCACTGTCTCGCGACAGACTTTTGAGGCTGGCGGAAGGGAACCTAACCAATTGGGAAGCCACTTTCCATCGGTGCCTCTGACCCAGCCAAAGTCAGAAAAACTGGGAAGGGTGGGTGTTGATTCCAGCCTGCGACTCCACACATGACCTGACAGTAGTGCAGCTCTAAGGATATGTTGTAAAAGCGAAGCACTAGCTGGAGAAAGTCTCTGCATGTTCTTGGTCTTTTGTCGGAGAAATGTTTCTTTCCTAAATTCATTCACGTCGTCGCAGTCTTGTTTTACGTCGTATGTCTTCATGACAAAGCGTTCAAGGTCGTGTACTTGCAGTTCTGTCACTTGGGAAGGCTGGTTTGTCAGTTGAAGGAAAGTCTCCGTCAGTCCTGGCATATTTTGCCAAGTCGCAAAGAACTGCCTCTTTGAGTGGTGGATAAAAGAAGAAACGGTATCACATCCTGTAAACGCGTGGAAGAACGAAAGTGCCTGTGTTACGATGACTGTATTTGTATATGGAGTTTGCACTCTCAAACCTGATGTTATGGCGAAGGGTGTAGTAAGCCGGACATAAGATGGTAAATGTCCAGGTAAACAATCATCGGAGTCAGGATGGCCTAGGGCGTTGGTGGCCTACTACACGTGCAGAACTTCACGGGTTCATTATGGATTCCCCTGGTCGATTCACACTATGGTTTGCATACCGAACACAAAACAGGTTATCAACCACCCATCATACACTAGGCCTTACAGGCCAGCCCACTCTAAGGAGCTTAACAAAGACTCATAGAAGTGACCTATGGTCCGTAAGTAAACAAAAGGTTTTATTAATAGATGTACTTACAAAAGAACAATCTTTAAGTGAAAAGAGTTGTTACCCGGCCGGGAACCGGGAAAGAAGTCTTTAGAAGAAGGTGACTCACACCCGGCGTGGCCAGAGAGTTAATAAGTAATACGAAAGAGTGGCCGCGACGGTATAAAAGATAAAAGACATAGGCAATGGAAGGGAGTAACGCTGCCTAGCGGCGGCATAAGGAAAACGTACGGAATGCAGATGGCATCACCGTAACATACCTCCCCTCCATATTGAGTCCGTGACCCACGGACTTAAAAGTTAAGCACCAGATTAACAAACTTTTGGCATCCATCTGCTAAAAGTTAACCATAAATGTTACATAAATCTGACCTTAGACCCAAATTAAAATATATTATTTTTAAAGTTTAGAGAAATACAAGAGGGTGGAGTGGCGATGTAGAGTCGGCATGGTGTTTCGTCAGCTTTGTGGTTTGAGGGGTCAGCTGGTACGGGCATAGCAAAAGCGGATGGTGTTGGTGTTGCTGGAGCGGCATAGGCGATGGGTGGTCTTGCAGGCGGGGAAGATGTTGGTGAACAGGTGGAGCTGTTAGCTGGTACCGGTATGGCAAAAGCGGATGGTGCTGGTGTTGCCGCTGGAACGGTGTAGATGGTGGATGGTGATGTTGCATAAGCAAGCGGGAAAGATGGTGGTTAAAGCTGGAGCTGGTTAATTAGGTGGCCGAAGACTGCGAGTTGGCTGGGCAGGTGGAGCGTACTCTGGCGAGATGTGCGTCGCAGAGCTGGTACGGGCGCTGGATAGGACGATGTTGATTCAGGCGCTGGATATGATGATGTTGGTTTAGGCTGGAGCTGATATTGTCTAAGGCTGGAGGTGATGGAAATGGTGCTGCTTATGCTGGATTTGCGCTGGGCTGCTGGAAATGGCCGAAGTTGCGCTGGGCTGCTGATGTACCGCGTACTGATCCACCCTCAGGGGACAATAAAAAGAAAGGAACAGGGGATTGTTTTTAAAGTTTAATTAATTTTATGTAATGTTAAGTGAATTCTATAAAAGTGAAAAAAAAGAAAGAATTGGTCAGATTCTTCGTATATAAAAGATACGAAAATAATTATACCACCCGATGTCCACCCAATAAAAGAAAAACCACCCGAATGCCAGTTTGGGGTTAACAGGTGCTAAACTCCTAAGTCCAACAAAACTTCATATAAATAAATAATAAACAATATTGACCAAAGTGGATAATGGCAGAAGGCTTAATTTAATATAACGGCAAAATGCCAAAGTTAAATTGATATAGAGGCAGAAGGCCAACATAACAAACATAATATATATAACAGTGACAAAATGCCACAAAATCCATCATGAGATCATGAATCTCTGCAAATACTTGGCCAGAAGGGCATAATTTGCAAAAAAATAAGCCACAAAGGCAACAACAAAGAAGGAACTTGAACTTGAGCTTGTCAGAAAAACAAAGGACTGTACATTTAGGCGAAACCGGCCTCGGCCACACAGGCAGTACATAAACATTAAATAATAAAAAGGAGGGAACACTAGCGACGGCTAGTCGACCACACAGGCAAATATCACAAGAGAACCGAACTAGGCCACACAGGCAGTACATAACGTAACACAAAAGAAACGATGTTCGTGGCTTATCGGCCACACAGGCGAATAGAACTGAGCCGAACAGAATCGGCCACACAGGCAGTACAAACATTAAAGTGGTATAAAGAGGGAACACTAATGGCGGCTTGTCAAGCACACAAGCGAGTATGGACAGAGCCGAGCCGAACTTGGCCGAATATGCTAAACACACAAAATAGTAGGCAATCTGCCATGATGGGCCTTATGAATTGTGGCCGCAGGTACGCGAAACTATTACGGTAAACTATTTACATCAGAAGTCAGTGTCACATCAGGGTAGAGGGTTTGAAAACGGCCAGGCTGCAAAGGCATATATGCCGCTGGCGGAGTAAATGGCGCATTGGCGCAGAAATGTATAAATGTCACGTCAGGGTTGGAGATGTCGCCGTGTCTGGGGGACAGGTCTAATGTCTGTGGTCGTGAGAGGCATACCGCTCAGGTGGGTTGCGGTGCCTGACCGAACGTCGCAGCTCCGGAATGGGCTGGGTGGAGGTCGACGGAATGGGAGAAGTTGGTGGGTCGACGGAAGACGCTGCCGTAGTCGGGATAGGCAGGACTGGAGCGTTGAAGACTTCAGGGGGGGATGGGGAAGGGATGAAGATGGGTCGGTCGTGCAGCGTCGGGGACGGTAAGGGAGTCCCATACCAAGACGAAGTAGGCGTCGGCTCGAACTCGTCGCGTTGGACAGAAGCAGCCGGCGGATTTATTGGGGATTCATTAAGGTTAGATTCCGAATTATTAGAAGTTGTTGAAGTTAAAGGCTGGGCTAAAGCCTGGGATGATTGATTTGACTGAATACTATCTCCTGAATCTGAATCAAATGCCAATTGGTAGAAAAGACGGCTATCGTTCCCTTCTAAGCGAAGAGCGCCTCGAAAACGGCTGGCTGTGATAACCGGGGTATTCGGAGTAGGGTCATTTGGTCGAAATGGAGTCCTGTACTGTGTATTTGGGGTTGAGATTCTACGAGAGTTAGTTACAGGACTGTCTGAATCATTATCACTAGGCCCAATAGAATGTGCAGAGTGCGCATCTAGGTCTGAATTTAACCTCGAAAAAGATGATGGCCGGCTGTGGCTACTGTCCATGGATCCTCGAGTAGAGCCGAGAATAGGCGAGAACACCAGTTCGCAGGAGCCGTTAGATGGGCTCACCTGTAAAATGAACGAGTCTGGGGCTTCACCCCCTAAAACGTTTCTACTATCTGGCGTGACGCCATCATTAGACAGTCGTAGTTCAGCTGCCGGCGGGTCATTGGGCACATGCGGCGAACTACGATTGTCCGCAGGCGACAGAGGCCTAGAAGGTGGTGAGTCAGATCGCGAGGAGGGAATTTGGGGGGGCGGTGGAGATACGCGTACCAACGGAGGAGAAACTCGTCTCGGGGCGTGGATATAGGATGCTGCTTGCAGAGTCTCGGGTGGGCCGGTTGAAGAATCTACGGTGGTGTTGCTAGAGGCCGGAAAATAACCAGTCAAAACCGGGGTCAATACGGGCGCAGGGAGGACTGGTATTTCATCTTCAAAACGCACGTGACGAGATAGTTGATTCGAAGAGTGAGGCCGTAACACAGGCGTCTGGTAAAAGTCTCCAACATCGACTAAGGGCGGCTGGTTCGAAAGCGGTTGAAGAGCAGGCGCAAAACACCCATTTCCCGAGTCCAAAAGAGAACTGCCGTCTGCAGAGCAGGGTATGGTTGAGGTTCTAGGTATCGCGAACCCGAAACCCTGCGAGGCTAATCGCTGTGATCGTCGAAGTTGAGGCAATGGGTCTGTCAACCTGGCCTCAGGGATCGTATAACCGCTGCAAGACAAGTTAGTTGGCAGAGTGCCGGAGGAAGGTGAGGGAACATACCCCTTAGTATCACGAAACCATAAGTCATCTGTGACGGGGTCAAACATGAGACCGACCGACCTGATAAACGGGCGACCAATCAAAGCAGGGTAACATAACTTGGGGACAATCAAGAACCAATCAGAACAGTTTCTACCAAGGATTGAAAAGGTTAGCAGTACTTCACCCAGTATGTGTAGTGGTCCAGCAAGGGTTGTAGCTCCAGCTGAAGATACAGGCCGTCGCGTGACTACTGAGCTTGGAGGTAGCTCCTCCATTGTGCTCTCACTGATAAGGTTGCATTCGGCTCCAGTGTCATAGAGTGTTGAGACAACCTGGGAACCTAAATGCAAATCTACGAACGAGAGGCAGGAAGTATGACGAAGGCTACATACAAGACAAGGGGTTAAAGCAGGGAGGGACGACAACGAGGGGGACGGTAAACCGGGAATTAGTTCTGGGATTGGTGAGGTTGGCTGGTGATCGGTATCTGGGGCACATTCTCCACCCCACTTGGATTGCGCCCGTTCACATTTAAAGGAGCCTGACTTCGACCCATACTCTTGTCAGGGCACCACTGAACCCTGTGACCAACCCTTAGACAAAAGGTGCAAACTGGTTCACCATTCATCATCAATTCTTGGCGAATGGGTGCGGGAGTCGAGCGATAGTTATTGTGCCCTTGATGCGGACCCTGGCTCCTCTGATATCCGTAGCCCTGATATTGTCTAGGCCTAAAGTTGTTCTGCTGTGGACCTCTAGGCGTGTAGTTGTTATACCGCGGTCGATTATTTTGGCGATCTTGGCCATAATTCTGTGCCCTTGACCTGTACTCAGACTGGCCTTGACCGAAGCTCTGAGGTTGTGGCACATAATTATGGCTGCCTTCCCTAGGATGGTTGTCATGAGGGGAGTACCTGTGATCCTGTGATTGGGGTTTGGGAATGAACGGGTTAGGATTAGTGGGTTGGGTCGTTAGAGCATTTACGACCTTAGCTTGGGACAAAGACTGCTCATGCAATTGTCTTTGTGTTCGCTCAAAGCTCACCTTCCGCAAAACTTCGATACCCTCAGAGATGGAACGGATGGGCCTTTTACGGATCTCGTCGAAATAAATGGTTGGTAGGCCCCTTACAAACTCAGCTATATAGACCTTGAGTGCTTCTGGCCTTGAAGCCTCTAAAGCAGAGTACCCATATCGGAGGCTGACCGATTTCAAAATAAGTTCACCGTAAAGATCTGGCGACATAAACTCGGGGTTGTATATTACCCTTTCCTCCGCGAGTTTCAGATCTGAAACCCGGCCTGAACAACGCGTCAAAAGGGCAGCCTCAAACGTTTCCCACGAAACCTTGGAAAAAACACTCAAATTTTCAGACCAAGCAGACAGAGGTGGTAAAAGTCTGCTTTCCAAAATCATGAGCTGGCTTTCCCACTCATTAACCTCCACAAATCGCATCTTAGATTTGGCTGTCTTGAGCCAAACCACTGGATCGGACTCTCCATCAAACTGAGGGATATCTTTGGCTATTTCCAAGCGAAGTCGAACTTGGGCCAAAGATACATCTGCTACTGAGTGGTATGTTGGCATTTGCTGATGGTGCCTTTCCGAGAAGTTAGATGGTCGTGGGTCGTGGGACTGGGAGGGTTGGGGGTAAAAATGATGGGGGGCCAAAGGGGTTCCAACAGGCTGAATGGGCTGTGAAGGCGCTGGATTGGACGGGTAATGATGCCAGTTGTGAGGATGAATATTCGGCTGGGATTGATTTTGGGGGTAAGGATCAAACGCCGAAGTGGCTGGGTTCGGATCAATTTGGCCTTGGGAAGAGAGTTGAAATCTTTGAAGTAAAGAAGTAACATTACTCATCAATTCCAACAGGTCAGGCTGCGACAGAGCAGGCTGCGAAACAGCTGGCACTGTTTGGTTGGGCAAAGAGTGTGTGGGGACAGCTAAGTGCTGTGACGAAACCGTTGGCAGCTGAGAGCTAGTCACAAGCGGCTGTGAAAGGACAGCTGAAGGCTGAGCAAAAACGCCAGAAAACTGGGAATAATGAGCAGAAGGCTCAGAAGTTCTTGCTGGAGGATTAATGGGCTGGAAGGAGTTTAATGGGGCCAAAGAAGGTGCTTCAGAATGAAAGGTCGAGTAGGGTGGGGGTGGATCCTCAGTCGCCATGATATTTGGGGTGATCGGGGGGGAGTCAAAAGGGCCCCGACCGGTAACACGGTTTGGAATCATGAATAAGCTAGATACTATCTTTATATCTTTAACTTATTCAATATAATCAGAATACTTCTTACTTTTTAGATTTAATTCAATGTAATAAACAAAAATATCAAAGAGAAATCTCCCAAATGAGATTCAAAAAAAAATATGAGAAAAAAGAGAAGACTGACCAGGGACCAATATACAATGGGGGCAACAACCAATAAAGTAAACACTACCATATGACAACTTGTAAAAAAAAAAAATATGTGAGGTTCCAACTCTTCTAACCTAAATACCAAATGTGAATTATTACCACATAAATCTCTCATTTTATGAGGTATTTTTAATTCTTGAAGAATATTTTTGTCAAAAAACTAAGAAATATGACTGGAATATTACATATCATATAAAAAAAACATCTCACACAAATGGGTTATTCATTGTTTGTTTAACATACAGCCTCATAGAAAGATACATGGTCCTTAACCTATGACATTACTTTTTAGTTCACTCACTATGACTTCAATGTCATATACAAATCTCTATCATTAAGAGAATAGCCCATCAGGTAAGGGGGAGGGGGGAATAATAAAACTACGTGAAGGGGCATGGTCACAATGTGACTCATCATCTCTCAATAAAGCCTTATAATAAAGGCTAATACCTTCTTGCCTTCTGACAAAGGTCTTAGAACAGTGGTGCTATATCTCAGGGAGAGGGGAACATAATAACACAGGGACTAATAGCACCACAATTCATCTCAATAAATATGCCTATAGGGGGGGAAGGGTCTCCCAACTTAACCTAACGACCCACTTATTAAGGAAACATAAGGGATACATTGCCAGGAAAGTAGGTTGACTAAAAAAAAAGTGAGGCCTACTGATACCATATCAACAAGCATACAAGGGGGGGGGGAGGGTCTCCAACTTAGCTAACCAACCCAGTTATAAAGTAAACATAACGGATAAACTGGCAGCAAAGAAGGATGACTAAAAAAAAAATAGGGGACACAATCGTACCACTAAACTATATTCACATTCATAAACATCATCTGTAATGTCAGAACAGGTCATAATTCCTGTCATAACAGGAAAATATGGACGTAACATCCATTTCCATACAAAATTCTAATCTGTGAGGCTATTTGTTAGCTCAGGTCGCGATTCCTGACTAACACAAACAACGATGACAACAAAACCACTGGTGAAAAATGGCACTGTCTAGGGAACCGGGAGTCGTACTTTATGTCCTACGGGCTACGGAACCGGTAGTTCTCACGGAAACTAAACCATATGAGCTGCGATTCCGGGATCTGACGTCATTAACTAACGGAAACTTGTACCTGCTGGCTCCCGTTCCGGTAGTAATTGAAAATAGCTCACGGAAACTTCATCGCACCAGCTTCTCGTCCGGTAGCCTCACGGAATTGTGTACCCAGAAGCTAGGGAGCCGGTAGTTGATACCGGAAACTGTATAATTGGAGCTTCTGTTCCGGTAGTGTCTACGTGGAATATAAAACTCACGGAATAGTTTGGATGAGAGCTAGGATGCCGGGATTTTCACGGACTTAGAGAAAATAACATTGGAAAAAATTCACTACCGGAACCCATATATTGAGAGCTAAGGTACCGGTAGCAACTACTATTTGCTTGAAAATGACCAGCTCACGGACACAGGTGACTATGGGCTAGGGTTCCGGTAGTGACGAAAATAAAAAAAATAGGACTCACGGACCCATGTCAGTGTAGACTAGGAAACCGGAAGTGAATATTTTTTACTCACGGAACCCAGCTCTTGCGAGCTGGGGTTCCGGTAGTGCCAAAAATTAAAATTAAAAACTCATGGACGCGTGTCAATATGGACTTTGAGTCCGGTACAGCTCACTGAATCCAGTTATACATTTTTTTTTTTTTGCCCTACCGGAACCCCAGCCAGCAGAAGTTGGGTTCCGTTAGTTACAAATATTTGCTTCCGGTTTCCTAGTCTGCACTGACATGGGTACGTGAGTTCAATGTTTTTTTTTTCATCACTACCGGAACACTAGCCCATAGCCATCTGTGTCCGTGAGCTGGCCATTTTCAAGCAAATAGTAGTTTCTACCGGTACCTTAGCTCTCAATATATGGATTCCGGTAGTGATTTTTTTCCAATGTTATTTTCTCTAAGTCCGTGAAAATCCCGGCATCCTAGCTCTCATCCAAACTATTCCGTGAGTTTTATATTCCACGTATACACTACCGGAACAGAAGCTCCAATTATACAGTTTCCGGTATCAACTACCGGCTCCCTAGCTTCTGAGTACACAATTCCGTGAGGCTACCGGACGAGAAGCTGGTGCGATGAAGTTTCCGTGAGCTATTTTCAATTACTACCGGAACGGGAGCCAGCAGGTACAAGTTTCCGTTAGTTAATGACGTCAGATCCCGGAATCGCAGCTCACATGGTTTGGTTTCCGTGAGAACTACCGGTTCCGTAGCCCGTAGGACATAAAGTACGACTCCCGGTTCCCTAGACAGTGCCGGTGAAAAATACCTATGAAAATGCTCCACATAATTCATGAAAGATAAATTCCTGATCAGGGAATAATATATCATAAATATTCATCAAAAAATCATATGTAACAGTCATACTAACTATTAACCAGCCCAAGAAGTTACAAAACTTCTGGCAAATGCAATCTTAATGGACCCATCAATCATGCTATTAGTGGAACCTCACCTAATAAATATCCTTAATTACCCAAAATAAAAATATTATTACCCATATTTTTACTCATAAATAGAGGACTTGCCTCACTTATCTGGGACATACCTCAAGAAAAATGGGGATATTAGGCCTAAGTTGTCATAAGGTAACGCTTACTTTAAACTAAACGATAAAAAAATCCAGTACTACAAACCAAAGCGTAAATCGACCAAAATTTAATTTTTAAGTTATTTTCCCCCTTAAATCTTATAATAATTCCCCATTCTTGCTATTAAACCTATAATTTATTCCAAACAATAAACAAATTCCCAAAAATTTTAGTTTACGTTCTTCGAAAAAAAAAATCCAAAGTTTTTACTTTACGTTCTTCGAAGAAAAAAAAAAATCAGAAAATTTTACTTTACATTCTTCGACAAAAAAAAATTGCAAATTTACTTTTAACCTATTATTATAATAAGGCAATGGGGAAAAAAATCCAAAAACCCACTTCATATACCATAGTTACGACAATGGTGTGGGGAAAAAAAAATCCAAAATCCACTTCTTATATCATTGATACGACAATGGTGCGGGGAAAAAAATCCAAATCCCACTTCTGAAACCATTGTTAGGATGACTGTATTTGTATATGGAGTTTGCACTCTCAAACCTGATGTTATGGCGAAGGGTGTAGTAAGCCGGACATAAGATGGTAAATGTCCAGGTAAAAAATCATCGGAGTCAGGATGGCCTAGGGCGTTGGTGGCCTACTACACGTGCAGAACTTAACGGGTTCATTATGGATTCCCCTGGTCGATTCACACTATGGTTTGCATACCGAACACAAAACAGGTTATCAACCACCCATCATACACTAGGCCTTACAGGCCAGCCCACTCTAAGGAGCTTAACAAAGACTCATAGAAGTGACCTATGGTCCGTAAGTAAACAAAAGGTTTTATTAATAGATGTACTTACAAAAGAACAATCTTTAAGTGAAAAGAGTTGTTACCCGGCCGGGAACCGGGAAAGAAGTCTTTAGAAGAAGGTGACTCACACCCGGCGTGGCCAGAGAGTTAATAAGTAATACGAAAGAGTGGCCGCGACGGTATAAAAGATAAAAGACACAGGCAATGGAAGGGAGTAACGCTGCCTAGCGGCGGCATAAGGAAAACGTACGGAATGCAGATGGCATCACCGTAACACCTGTGATTTCGTCGGCCCGAGCGATCGAACTATTTCGTGAATGGGAACGTACTATAGGTGTGTACCAACCTTGTGGGAAAACAAACCTTGTGGGAAAACCAACCTAGTGGGAAAACAAACCTTGTGGGGAAACAAACCTTGTGGGAAAACAAACCTTGTGGGAAAACAAACAAAAAAGCTAATAGTGACGGCGTCTTCGGTGTTGGGATCCCCATGATGAGCCTAACCCTCCGGGGTTTGGACTCAGAACACTCCGCCTTCTTTGATTTTTCTGACAGTCCTTTGCCTCATGGTCCTCGCTATGGCAAATAAAACATGCTTTCGGCTGATCGGGATAGGAGACGTTGATTTTCTCCTCCCCCCCAAAAACCTCAATGGACGGCGGGATGGGTGTATCCAGGTACATCAAAGCTGTTGCTCTACCGGTATATACCTCGATAAACTCATCTTCAGTATACGCTTTTCTCCTTATGTTTAGAACCGTTCCGTAAACCTGGAGTTGCCTCTTTATCTCGTCGCTAGTTGCTTCACCTGGAACTCTTCGTAGCTGCACGACTGTAGGGCGTCTCCCGGTTCTTTCAACATTTACCGGATACAAACCATTTCTGAAGCCTATCTTTGGTTCTTGCCTCTTGCAGTATGCTACCAAATTATCCGCCAAGACGGCGGAATTCATTGTTACTCGTACTTGGCCGAAACGCTTGAAATCGTCCGTATCGATCGCCCTAACATTCCCGCGGTTGAGATTTAACTGCTTCAGAAATCTGTGAATATTTCACTCATGACCGCATCATCCATCGCACGAAAATCGAAAACCACTTTGTTCCTACTCATCTTATCACACTACACAATCAACACAAAAATCAACACACAACAATTTTTTTTTTTTTCTTCACACAATACTACACCAATACTGGCAACACTGCGCACTAAATAAACAAACGACACGTCATCAACGGCTGATCTTTCCTATCTTAAAATCACGCAATCAACACATTCATACCAACTCAAAAACCAATCACTCTACTCACAATACATTTCTCTCTCTTTTACACCCACACACACCCAATTTGTCGAACTTTTTCCAACACAAAATAACAAAAAATGCTAAATTTGTATTGGGAAATGTCCGTCACAAAACCAGTTTTCCGAATCGCGCGAGGTTCATGATCCCGATATAACAGGCTGGAGTGGAGTAATTAATGCAGCAGTTTTAAATATCGTTCTGTCATTCGGACATACGCCTAATAGTAATACAGTCTGTACAGTACAAATTGCCTAAGTATGAGACCAAGACGCGTCCAATTTATGGCCTTTGTTTACATTTGCTAAACCAAAATCAGTTAAATACTTGTTAACTCTTCATCTCTTTATTTACTGTAAATGAATCAACATAAGCTAAACGGACAGATTAAAGCATTTAAGAATTATAATTTTATCAGGAACACAAAGAGATCAATCGAATCTTCAGGTAAAACGAATAATCACATGTTCAACAATTAAAGCACTTTGATTTGCACCAGCATAGTGGGCTACAGTTAAGGTCGAATTTCCTGCAGCGGCACCTTCTTTCACACCCTTTTTTGCAACCACAACGCACTGTCTCGCGACAGACTTTTGAGGCTGGCGGAAGGGAACCTGAAGCCACTTTCCATCGGTGCCTCTGACCCAGCCAAAGTCAGAAAAACTGGGAAGGGTGGGTGTTGATTCCAGCCTGCGACTCCACACATGACCTGACAGTAGTGCAGCTCTAAGGATATGTTGTAAAAGCGAAGCACTAGCTGGAGAAAGTCTCTGCATGTTCTTGGTCTTTTGTCGGAGAAATGTTTCTTTCCTAAATTCATTCACGTCGTCGCAGTCTTGTTTTACGTCGTATGTCTTCATGACAAAGCGTTCAAGGTCGTGTACTTGCAGTTCTGTCACTTGGGAAGGCTGGTTTGTCAGATGAAGGAAAGTCTCCGTCAGTCCTGGCATATTTTGCCAAGTCGCAAAGAACTGCCTCTTTGAGTGGTGGATAAAAGAAGAAACGGTATCACATCCTGTAAACGCGTGGAAGAACGAAAGTGCCTGTGATTTCGTCGGCCCGAGCGATCGAACTATTTCGTGAATGGGAACGTACTATAGGTGTGTACCAACCTTGTGGGAAAACAAACCTTGTGGGAAAACCAACCTAGTGGGAAAACAAACCTTGTGGGGAAACAAACCTTGTGGGAAAACAAACCTTGTGGGAAAACAAACCTTGCGGGGAAACCAACCTTGTGGGAAAACAAACCTTGTAGGAAAACCAACCTTGTGGGAAAACCAACCTTGCGGGAAAACCAACCTTGTGGTAAAACAAACTTTGTGGGAAAACAAACCTTGTAGGAAAACTAATCTTGAGGGGAAACAAACCTTGTGGGAAAACAAACCTTTTGTTAAAACAGACCTTGTGGGAAAACGAACCTTGTAGGAAAACCAACCTTGTGGGAAAACAAACCTTGCGGGAAAACCAACCTTGTGGGAAAACAAACCTTGTGGGAAAACCAATCTTGTGGGAAAACAAACCTTGCGGGAAAACCAACCTTGTGGGAAAACAAACTTTGTGGGAAAACAAACCTTGTAGGAAAACAAACCTTGAGGGGAAACAAACCTTGCGGGAAAACCAACCTTGTGGGAAAACAAACCTTGTGGGAAAACCAACCTTGTGGGAAAACGAACCTTGCGGGAAAACCAACCTTGTGGGAAAACAAACTTTGTGTGAAAACAAGCCTTGTAGGAAAACAAACCTTTAGGAGAAACAAACCTTGTGTTAAAACAAACCTTGTTGGAAAACCAACCTTGTAGGAAAACCAACCTTGTGGGAAAACAAACCTTGCGGGAAAACCAACCTTGTGGAAAAAAAAATTTGTGGGAAAACAAACCTTGTGGGAAAACCAACCTTGTGGGAAAACGAACCTTGTGGGAAAACCAACCTTGTGGGAAAACCAACCTTGTGGGAAAACCAAGCTTGCGGGAAAACCAACCTTGTGGGAAAACAAATCTTGTGGGAAAACAAACCTAGTGGGAAAACACCTTGTGGGAAAACAAACCTTGTGGGAAAACTAACCTTGTGGGAAAACAAACCTTGTTGGAAAACAAACCTTGCGGGAAAACAAAGATTGGAAAACCAACCTTGTGGGAAAACCTTGTGGGAAAATCTAACCTAACCTAACCTAACCTAACCAACCTTGTGGGAAAACAAACCTTGTGGGAAAACCAACCTTTTGGGAAAACAAACCTTGCGGGAAAACCAACCTTGTGGGAAAACAAACCTTGCGGGAAAACCAATCTTGTGGGAAAACTAACCTTGTGGGAAAGCCAACCTTGTGGGTAAACCAACACAGTGGGAAAACAAAGATTTAAAAACCAACCTTGTGGGAAAACCAAGATTGCGGGAAAACCAAGCTTGTGGGAAAACAAATCTTGTGGGAAAACAAACCTAGTGGGAAAACACCTTGTGTTTTCAAACAAACCTTGTGGGAAAACCAACCTTGTGGGAAAACAAACCTTGCGAGAAAACCAACCTTAAGGGAAAACAAACCTTGCGGGAAAACCAATCTTGAGGGAAAACTAACCTTGTGAGAAAGCCAACCTTGTGGGAAAACCAACCTTGCGGGAAAACCAACCCTGTGGGAAAACAAACCTTGTGGGAAAACCAATCTTGTGGGAAAATCAACCTAGTGAGAAAACAAACCTTGTGGGAAAACCAACCTTATGGGTAAACAAACCTAGTGGGAAAACAAACCTTGAGGGGAAACAAACCTTGTGGGAAAACAAACCTTGTGTTAATATAGACCTTGTGGGAAAACGAACCTTGTGGGAAAACCAACCTTGTGGGAAAACCAACCTTGTGGGAAAACCAACCTTGCGGGAAAACCAACCCTGTGGGAAAACAAACCTTGGTTTACTGTTTTAGGCTTCTGCCTAAGCCATGTCCGCTCAACAGAGTGGCCTGAAAGGAAGGGCTCTTCCTTTCAGCGCACTTAGTTGTTCACGAAGACTGCAAGCACGGTAGCGTCTTATCGAAGGCGTAGATGTGTTCGTACGGTTCTAGCTATGTTCAGTTTCAGGACACGTTTATTGTTCTTTACTCACTGTTGTGTTGTCTCCTCCAAGCTTCACCACACTCTGCTATGATCTCCAACTATCTCTGTCAAAAATGACTAGAAAAGCCTTTTTATAGACTATTTCTCTGACGTCAAATCCGCCTTGCTCTCCTTTCACTGATCTCCCTGCAGTCCTCCCTTTCTGACCGCAAACTCTCGCTCGAGTTCTAAGCGTCACGTTAGTACTTGATCCCGAGTTCAGAAACAATATTTCCTTTTAAATCTTGGCTGAACTGAACGGTTTGGGGACGATGTATCTGGTTTAAATCTGACTTGAGTTTAAGGGTAAAGCAGATAAAACTATAAATATAAAGATATGAAAACCCTTCGTAACACTCCTCCCATGTTACACAGTTTTGTTCCACAAAACTATTCTCAAAGTTCCCCCAACTCTGTTTCGTAATACGAAAATTTTCTTTACTTCCATGATCCATATTAATTTTTAGAGTTTAAAATTCAGCGCCTCTGTTTCACACGAAGTTCCAACAGATTTGCTTGTTTGTCCATATGGCCATTAGCTACTTAGAAAACGCTGTTGGCCGATATTCTTCACTTTGTCTCAAACTGTTGGGCGGTGGATGTTGGGTTTTCACGCCCTCACCGGTGCCCCCTAGCCCGAACGTTGGTCGGTGGATATTGGGTTTTCACGCCCTCGCCGGTGACCCACGGACTACCTTTTCTGTGACCAAGTGGATTAATATATCGTTCGAAAAACTGGTGAAAAATCTTACGGCATTATTCTGTATTTTTATGATGGAAACAGAGTTAGGTATCAATACGCACTCGAAGGAACGTTACGAGGATCATTACAGTAATTTTAACCAAGTCCTTTCCCCCAAATTGAGTTAAAGTCCTCATTAACTAAAAAAAACAACCCATTTGAATGGAAAACTAGCCATTGAAGTTACAACCCCTTGTTGTAGTTGAGATCAGTGATTTCGAGCAAGGAGTCAAAATTACTTTACCGAATTTCGTCGCAGAGGTGATTTTAACTCTCAGATCCAGCAAAACAGTCAACAACAATTAAAAACAAATATACGATCTCTCGTCGCCGGCGTTTTCTCCCGTAGTCTCCTTGTCTTCTTGCGGGCTGTGTCGACGACGCGGGGGGTCTGAGGTCCAAGTCGATCCAACTCCGGTAGCTTAATCCAACTCCATCACCTGAAAACGGCAAAGCATAACACATGCATGGCAGGCCTGAAGACATACTATTTACTATAGACCAGATTGCATAATATGTTGAGATCCGAATATAATGAAAAACTACTTCGGCCTGTCCGTGGCATCAATCCGTTCAAGAGCCGTTCTTTATAGGAACAATTTTCAGATGCTCTATCGGCACAAGGCTGTACTGTAACTGACACTTAATAACTGCATTTGATCGGTTCTCAACATGTTTACGTAACTGTTTAAGCAAAATTCGTTGGATATTTATATTATAAGATTTCTATAATTCGATAAATACGATTAAATAAGTTTTGGCCTTTGACCCTTCTGCAAAATTCGATAATATTAGACAAAGCTACGGACAGCGCGACCAGAGTTTCAACTATCTCAGCCATTTATATAATTAGAGGCCGTCCGACAAAATACTGGAAAATCAGTTAGTCACATTGTGGCATGTTATGGCTTAATACGGCATTACACAACATGCTGAAACACACGGCTTTCTTACAGAGTTGGGCTCTGGATTTCGTTTACTGAATCAACTCTTAACTGTAAGACAGCAAACACATCAGACTTCAACACCGACCGCGCCAGGGTAAACGAAATCTAGCTTAAGCCGTATTCACACGTAACTCAGTTCAGGAGAACTTGCGCGAGTAATACGCTTATCAAAACGGTCCGACATCCTTGCTGAGACATAATAGGTCTTATCGCATTTCTCTCCCGGCAAGGAAATAAATATAAAATGTTTTCATAGCTACTGTTCATCCTCTAATAGGCATCTAGTAGCAAACCCAGGACGTCATCTCCTTCGGCCGACGTCTTCTTTCTGGCTGTCTGACTTTCGTCGATAAAATACGATGACCGGACACTGTACTTGTCTTAGTATGGGCTATAAATCTATCTGAAAAACTCTAACATTCGATTAAGCAACAGTCAAACTCATGTAACATGGAGCATACTAAGGCTAAAAATGATTAGAGTTGGCTATAGCTCTAAATAGTCAAAACCTCGCAGACAATGGCAACTTTCACAGGCTTAGACCCTCTCAAGAAAAAAAAAAAGAAAAAAAATCTAACGGCCCAGTGTGTCAAAATGTCGAAACAAGTCTCAAAACCTTAACTGGTTATTTGTCTTCATTTCACGAATATGAAGGGGCTTAAATTACAACTAAACAGAAAATTTTTGCAATTTGATTAGAGGTTAATTAAAGTATCAATTATTCCTATCCAACTTTGGCCATTGTGTGATGGGAATAATCTGTTCTTAATTAACAAAATTTTAAATAGTAACAGCTTCTTCTTCCTCTTCTATAGTAAAGATGATTATAGATGATTTTAGTTGTTTTCGGATCTTCTGCGGCCTCTTCTTTGGCCATATACGGATCTTCCGCTGACATGATTAACAAAATGTTACAATAAAATAGTAATCAATTTCAGATCTTCTTTTCTTCCTTGATGGCTAAAGATGATTTAGTTGTTTTCACCTCTTCTGTGGCCTCTTCTTTGGCCGTCTGATGATCTGCTGCTGAAAAGTTTAACAAAACTTTGCAATAAAATACAAACAAAAATCTACACCGTTTTCTTCCTTGATGGTTATAGATGGTTTCAACTTGTCCACGAGCGTTCCTAGAACCCAGACCCAGAACCCCTTGAAATGCAGCTCGCCTGGCTGCCTGCGTTCTCACTCTCAACGCCTCCAAACGTGACAAATCACGGTCACAAAAAAAAACGCAACGGGGGACTACTTAAATCAATTGGCGGCTCCGTCCGGGAGTGATCAGACTCCGACTCCCCCGACGGACCTTTAAAACTCCGGCATACTATAACGGTTGAACCCAGCGCTTTCCGTGTCCGTACGGTTTTGAGCGCCAAGTTCTGACATGAGTCCGGACTGACTCGACGATTCTTCTAGTATGCCCTGACCAGAACCTCCTCCCTGAGGCCTGAGTAACGCGGCTTCCTGTATCCGCAACGCATCATCTGCCCGAACACCACCCCGAAGTCTCAATCACCGTCTGATTGAGTCTACTTCTGATCGGACAGGATATATCTCCGGCGATGTGTCGTCTCCTGGACCAAACTGATGGGGCTCAGTTGCCACAGACGTCTCGCCGACCCCCGCAGGATCACTGATTGACCCTGGACTACTGGACTATCGAAGTGCAGACGATAATCCAGTGCTTCGAAGAATTGAATGCCCTCGTAATTCTTCATCTTGACTCCCTGAAAGAGTATAGGTTTGGGTTAACTGGTCCTTGGAACAAACTCGGGCTATTTGCCACGAGGCAACTACTCGTTGAATCTTCTTCTTATTTGCGAAAGTATAGATGCTGTTGTTCGATGCTGGATTGCCACTTCTTGATCCTTGATGTGAGTTGCAGTAATAAAGATGGTTGTTGTTTGCAACTGGGCCACCAATGTCTTGTTGTCGGCTGCAAAAGCTATGTCTTGCACTCCTGTTATATCTAGTTGAGCAACACTACAACTTTCAAATCCTGAAAAAGTAATCGGTTTGTTTGACTCGTCTCTACAGTATATACTGTTATCACTACAGCTAGGAACTTGGTGTGGAATTGAACCACTACCTGCTATCCTAGTTGATTGTTGTATTGTACAACAACAACTGATAGCACATGACGTTGAGTCACAATGGCATAAAGTCATCGTTGTTGTTGGTGTACACCGCTGTTCGATGTGAGCATCCCCTGAAAAGTAACAAAGATGTTCCAATGTACGGTTTGGTTTCGAACCAATACCCCTATATTGTTGTTGTGCTAAAGAACAACAGCCGTTGCTGATAATACATGGTACTGTATCATGTTGAAACAAAATGTTGTTTGTTGTTGTTGCACACTGTTGTTCCGTCTGAGCACCACCAGAAAAATAACGATTTTGTTCCGATGTATGGTTTGGTCTCGAACCAATACCCCTATGTTGTTGTTCTAAACAACAACAACTGTTGCTGGTAGTGCATGGTACTGTATCAAGTTGAAGCGAAGTGTTGTTTGTTTTTGTTGTACACTGTTGTTCTGTATGAGCCCCAACTAAAAAGCAATAAGGTTGTTGCCTTACCTTATAGGGTTCAGTTACCATACAGTCACTTTGTGTCCTTGGTACTTTAAGAATCTCACTTTTTCTTGTTGTTTGGTTGTTGTGGAAATTAAGGGTGTGACAACACTCCCTAGAATTCCTTTTTATCAATTTGTCAGGTTTTGCATCGACAACTAAATCACGAGTTTTCAGTAACCCATAACCAAGTATCATAGGTACCCTTAATTTCTCACTCACCAAAAATGTATCTTTATAGTCACTGCCGTTAATATGAATCGTCTCGGTAATACTGCCAAAAATGCCCATGTTATGCCCGGTGGCGCTATACGTCGCCACCACCCCTAACTAAAAGGTCCCTATCTACCTTAGGTAACTGAAAATATAAATCCAGTCCAATCAGGGATACGGATACGCCGGTTTCTGCTGACGCTTGCAGAAATACAGCAAATTACACTGAAAATACGGCAATAAATTATATTTAACGCTGTTACATGAATCAAAACACAAAGCAATAAAATGTTCAGCCCTTACTATTTACAAAAAGCGAGCAGACGAATTCAATTCAATTCAATACATTTTATTCCGGTAACTAAGACCATAATTTGAGAACACACATAACGACACTAATAAAATGAAAAACAAAACAAAACCAAGACCATATTACCCTCTATCAATAGGCTCATATAACTGTTTCCATACTGGAAGTGAAAGCCGTAGGAGCGAAGTACTCAATTGACAAATAAGGGTATTGTCGCTTGCAAGAAGCCGTTTTCTCAGAGACTCACGACACAGCCAATGCAGCTCATAAAAATTCGGGACATTATGATCAGAAAACACTTCACTAGCACTTGTAAAACGAGGGAGTTTATGAAGAAATCGAAAAATATCATTGTACGCAATACGCAGCTCGCTTATTCCTTTCTTCGTAAAAGAACAAACAAGAGAAAGACCAAAAATACTTGTACAATACGACCGAAAAAGAAACGTCTTAACGTCGGGAGTACAATGGTGGAAATTCCGCAACAGCATATTTCCACGTGTATAAACCGATTTCAACGAATGACGAATGTGGGTATCATCAACAAGATGCTCATTAAACACAAACCCGAGGTATCGAAATTGTGAAACAAATGAAAGCACACTACCATTCAGAAGAATAGGCGGAATAAACGGGGCGACAGAACCCTTAGGCCTAAAACAAACACATTCAGTTTTTGCAGAGTTAAAAATGATATCATTTTCATGTGCAAACGATTGGCAAATTCGCAGTAATTTATTCAGGGCATTAGGGCATGTTGCTAGCAGAACTAGATCATCGGCATAACTAATATTATTTATGCAACAAAACCCGACGTGGCAACCAATGCCACTAGCACTTAAACGTTTGTTTAGTTCGTCGCAATAAACCGTAAACAAAAACGCGGAAAGCACGCCCCCTTGCCGTACTCCGTTAATAACAGAGAAAGGGGAACTTAGCTCAGACCCCCATCGTACCAAAAATCGCTGGTGCTGGAACCAATACGCAAGAACACGCAGGTAAGGTAGAGGAACACCTCTTTTTCGAAGGATTAGAAGGAGCTTTCGCTGATTCACCCGATCAAATGCTTTCTTAACATCCACGAAGCAAGCATACACGTACGTTCCAAAAAGCCAGTAGTACTCAATGACAGCACGCAAAACGAATATAGCAAACTCAACCGATAACTTCTTTTTATACGCAAACTGATTTTCGGTAGTCCCTAGGAAGTTACTCAACCGACCAAGGAGAAGCCGCTCTAGAACTTTGGACATCGTTGACGCTAGAGCAATGGGTCGTAAATTATCTGCCTTCGACGAATCTTTTAGTCGATTTTTCTGCAGTGGCACAAGTAAAACTTCCATCAACGAATCAGGAAGAAAACCATGTCTAACCATTAGAGAAAATAATATCGCAAGGTAAGGCGAAATAACGGTCACGCAAAACTTAAGGTGGTTGGAAGTCAAACAATCACGTCCACCGGCAGAATTACCACGTAAATTTTGTATCGCTAACACAACTTCTGAAGTTGTAAAATCAGCAACACTAGTAGATATAGTACGATCATCAAGAACGTCTGCAAAACCAGCGTGGGGAACAGAACTAAATATATTAGCGAAATGGCTTCTCCAAAAATCGCATATCTGACCAGGAGAATTTCTACCTTCAACAACAACGGGCAGGACTGAAGATCGACGGTTGGAAGCACTTATTTCCGTCCAGAAAACACTAAAATGCTTATTACGGTAATTTGCAGCCATTTGGTTAGCGCGTATCGCCAGCTCTTGAGAACGTACCCAACGGAGCATACTTTTGAAACGGCTTTTCCAGATACGTCGGGTATTATCGAGAAAACCTCCGCTCACACTACCTTCTCTTACCCACTGCAGAAACCAGTATCTGGCCATATCATAACAGGGTTTAACGAACACGGACCAACCGGGGACGACATATTTCCGGTTACGCACTCTAGACGATGCACAGGGAATCGACTTTTTAGCAGAAAGAAGTAGAATCGAGCAAATAGACATGAACATATCGAGGATTTCGCTTTTGTGCATATCACAACTACATATAGTTTCACCACAATTTACAAGGTCGTCGAAAATCGGTAGGTTATCTAAACCCGCTGAAACTGCATTTTTATAGTCACTCAGCTGTAACTGGCTTGCATCGGACCAAAGTAGCTTCTCGAACTTACGGGCAGTGCTGGGATCAGTAACTAATTCACAACACTCTACCGACAGAAGACACTGCACTGGAGAGTGGTCAGAACCGATTGTGTCAAGGCGAACTTCTACATCGGTCAAAGTGCCTAAAATTCGATCACTGACCAGAAAGTGGTCCAGCCAAGATCGCGCATCGCACGAGTTGCTAAGGAATGTGAAGCTGTCTGGGGGCAGCGCTAGCTGGTCGGCAATGTGAAGACCATTTTCATTACAGTAGTTCACTAACTCGTCATGGAAAACAGTTTTCTTTAGCAGATTGGAGTTGAAATCACCGGCAATAATCACCGCACTTATATTGGGAAAAGCGGTGTGAAATCCAGTAATATTATCCAGAGCGGCTCTTAGCTCAGAGACGTTCTCGGTCGAGCACACAGGCATGTATACATTGAACAGCAAAATGTTTCCAATATCAGTAGAAACATGCAGCACTTGAATGCGATCATTATCAATTTCTAGAGGCTTAACTGACGGTGCAAGTGATCTGTGCCACATCGCAGAGAGACCGCCCGATGGACGACCTCTACGGAGCTGAGAGTCATAGCACACTGAAGACTTAGAAGACACAATAAAGTCAGAATTCAAATTTTCGAGTTTACCAAATTCAGAAGGAGGGAGCATAGTCTCTTGAAGCAAAATGATGTGATTTGAATTGCAAAGCATCATAATCTGCTGCAGACGAAGACGAGCTGAGCAACAGTTATACGATACTATTTTCACAGTCATTAGTTATCGTTTTGAGACGTGTCACTCTGAGAGTCGCTAGCAGCTGGGTGCTCATAGAACTTTCTGAAAAGGATCCCAGCAGGCCAAAATTTCGCATTTAACAATCTATCCAGATAGATACTAGGCACCTCTATCTTGAAAGAGCAATACGTATTGAACTTGGTGGGAACCGGAACGCAACTAGCTTGACACTTCAGAGCTTTGGCAACGAAATTTTGAACTTCATCAGATGTGGTATTGGGCGCAAAACGTGTCACAAACACCTTAGATGTGCGGATAGCAGCAACGGATTTAAGGCTACATCTTTCATCAAACGAATTGCCAATGTTCTGCGGAACTCTCTTATTGTTCTGTGAAGAGTTATTACTTCTTCCATCCCGTAGAATAACACGAGGCTGCATTCCATTCACTCTCGCAGGTCTCCTAACAGCCCCGCTGTACGTACCGTCATTGCCATCTTCCGGTGCAGCAGGGATACTTATGCTTTGACTAGTGGCACAAGGCGGCGTCGCGATCGGGACGGGCTGAATATTCACAGACGCAACCGGTGGAGGCACGACAGAGCTTGGCGCGAAGACTGGCACGACAGAGCTTGGCGCGCCTGAGGGCATAACAGTACTGACGAGAGATCGAAGGGAATTTATTTCCGCTTTCAGTGTATCATACGACGAGATAATAGTCGCCAGATCAAAATGTGAAATGTTCAGAGCAGGAAGGCGCTTCAGATTTGCTGCAACGAAGACTGGCAAATCTTCCAGATCACACTGAGTCAAAATAGAGTACAGCTCGTTCAGGACAGGTCTCTTAGCGGTAAGACCAGAGCGCGTCCTCAGAAAATCATGGAAGTCCTTTGTGATCTTAGACGTCAGGGCACTGGGTAGGAGGGGAACCAGAACAGCTTTTGCGCTAATGATCTCATCGGGCTCATAAAAATCATAGCAAAGTTGCAGAAGAATATCTTTCGGAGTACCATTTTCAATCCGAGAGACCAAAAAGCACAGGAGCTCACTAATAATCGGGGGTCCCGATGCCATTACTTTACGACCAAAGTTGTGTCGAATCAATGTCCAAAGAGAATGTCCAAATTCAGGTCAAGGGTCGATAACACTGAGCAGAAATTATCATCGCACAGTAAGATCCAGTAGGTGTGCACTCGTCAAATACTGAATGAAGACGTACTCCCTATTCCACGTTTAAATTCTGAAATTCATTTGGTAGCCAACACTCGCGGCTAAAATGACCTGGCTGGCCACAATTGTAGCAGATCTTGAAGTTTGACCTGCCGGCCGGGCAATTATTCCCGCGGTGGCCTGGTTCGCTGCACGCGGAACAAAACATACGGCAGTCCCTTGAAATATGGCCACTCTTTTCGTAGATAGAACACTTACGATTTTCTCCGCCCGTCGTTCGTTCCCTACTAGTGCTGCCCCTTAATCCATTCGCACGCTCAAAATATCCATCATTATTTCTATTTTCACCTTCACGAGAGAAAACAGAACTGCCTGTTTTCTTGTCATATCGGCCAGAATGATCCTGACCGCTTCCTTTGTTTAAAAGGAAATTTCCTGCCCCAAAATCACCAATGACACTTGTATGACCGCTAACTGACTCAGTTTTATCTAAGCTACTGGCCTGTGTAATGGTGGAAAGTATTCGGGACGATCTGGATTTTGCAAATTCACGTGCCCGATAGTCATTTATAAGGATATTTGTCGCCTCTTCGAAATCTTTCGGGCAGCGAGCTACCACGCGCATACCCAACTTGGGACTAAGGCTTTTGAGGAGCAGATTTTTCAGTAAGTTGTAAAATCCTTCCTCGTCTTCACCTGGCATTTCGTCCAAACCCATTAACTGGAGAGCTTTAAGTTTCAAATCTTCGATAAATGGGAACGGGTCGTCTCCCTCGTTCAAAAGTAAGGTTTCATGAACCAGCTTTGCCTTTCTAGAAGTGTGCTTGAATTGTTGGTACAAGCTTTTCTTAAGCGTGTCAAATCTCGAAAATTTGCCACTGCCTGCCAGAAAGTTTGCCGCAGTTCCGATTGTCTTCATAAAAACCAAGCGAATCAGCTCAGTGTCTTTGATACTATCGTCCCAGTTTCTCAGTTTTTCCAATGCATCCAAAAAGACCAAAAGATCACCGGTCCCGTCAAAAGAGCTTACTTGAGTTGCAATTTTACAGAGCGAATCATAGAGATTTTGCCACCCACTTTGTCTTGTTGTTCCGTCATTTTGTTATCAGTAGTTAATTTCCAAAAAAATATCTAAAATTTATCAAAACTTATATCTACTTATTTAATCTTTATTTTTCATTCTATCATTGTTTAAAGTTAAAAAAAATCACTTAAATTCAGTAAATCCTCCCAAAAATCGATATCAAATATCCAACTTCTTAAAAAAATGAAAAATGAAACTCAGTTCTTCATTTGCTTTAGGAATTTTGGTAAAATACAGCTCGTTCCATAAACCGTAACTCTAGGAAAATATAGGGCCAAAATACTAATCAAAACTAACATAACAGTAACCTAACATAAATAACCGAAACTGAACAAGCTAGAACCAGCGCTGCACCATTAAAACGATAGGTTTTAGGTCGTGGTGTTAGGGTTTACTGTTGTAGTCTTCTGCCTTAGCCGTAGCCGCTCAACCGAGTGGCCTGAAAGGAAGGACTCTTCCTTTCAGCTCACTTAGTTGATCACTTAGTCTTTCGACACGGTAGCTTCTTATCGAAGGCGTAGATGTGTTCGTACGGTTCTAGCTATGTTCAGGTTCAGGACACGTTTATTGTTCTTTACTCACTCTTGTGTTGTCTCCTCCAAGCTTCACCACACTCTGTTCTAAAAGTCACTGAGGAAGCCTCGACCAAGACTTCTTCTGACGTCAATCTCGCCTTGCTCTCCTTTCACTGATCTCCTTGTTGCCTCCCGTCTAACCGCAAACTCTCGCTCGAGTTCTAAACGTTACGTTAGGACTTGATCCGAATTCGGAAACAATATTTCCTTTTAAATCTTGGCTGAGCTGAAACGGTTTGGGAACGATGTTGATTTAAATCTGACTTGAGTTTAAAAGGTAAACCAGGAAAAACTATAAATATAAAGATATGAAAACCCTTCGTAACACTTGTCGGAAAACCAACCTTGTGGGAAAATCAACCTAGTGAGAAAACAAACCTTGTGGGAAAACCAACCTTATGGGTAAACAAACCCAGTGGGAAAACAAACCTTGTGGGAAAACAAACCTTGCGGGAAAACCAACCTTGTGGGAAAACAAACCTTGTGGGAAAACAAACCTTGTGGGAAAACCAACCTTGTGGGAAAACCAACCTTGCGGGAAAACCAACCTTGTGGGAAAATCAACCTAGTGAGAAAACAAACCTTGTGGGAAAACCAACCTTATGGGTAAACAAACCCAGTGGGAAAACAAACCTTGTGGGAAAACAAACCTTGCGGGAAAACCAACCTTGTGGGAAAACAAACCTTGTGGGAAAACAAACCTTGTGGGAAAACCAACCTTGTGGGAAAACCAACCTTGCGGGAAAACCAACCTTGTGGGAAAACAAACCTTGTGGGAAAACCAACCTAGTGGGAAAACAAACCATGTGGGGAAACAAACCTTGTGGGAAAACACACCTTGTGGGAAAAGAAACCTTGCGGGAAAACCAACTTTGTGGGAAAACAAACCTTTCAGGAAAACCAACCTTGTGGGAAAACAAACCTAGCGGGAAAACCAACCTTGTGGGAAAAAAAACTTTGTGGGAAAACAAACGTTGTAGGAAAACTAATCTTGAGGGGAAACAAACCTTGTGGGAAAACAAACATTGTGTTAAAACAGACCTTGTGGGAAAACGAACCTTGTAGGAAAACAAACCTTGAGGGGAAACAAACCTTGTGGGAAAACAAACCTTGTGTTAATATAGACCTTGTGGGAAAACGAACCTTGTGGGAAAACGAAACTTGTAGGAAAACCAACCTTGTGGGAAAACAAACCTTATGGGAAAACCAACCTTGTGGGAAAACAAACTTTGTGGGAAAACAAACCTTGTAGGAAAACAAACCTTGAGGGGAAACAAACCTTGTGTTAAAACAAATCTTGTGGGAAAACCAGCCTTGTGGGAAAACAAACCTTATGGGAAAACCAACCTTGTGGGAAAACAAACTTTGTGGGAAAACAAACCTTGTAGGAAAACAAACCTTGAGGGGAAACAAACCTTGTGTTAAAACAAATCTTGTGGGAAAACCAACCTTGTGGGAAACCAACCTAGTGGAAAAACAAATCATGTGGGAAAACAAACCTAGTGGGTAAACAAACCTTGTGGGAAAGCCAACCTTGTGGGAAAGCCAACCTTGTGGGAAAACCAAAACAGTGGGAAAACAAACCTTGTGAGAAAACAAACCTTGTGGGAAAACAAACCTTGTGGGGAAACAAACCTTGTGGGAAAACAAACCTTGTGTTAAAACAGACCTTGTGGGAAAACTAACCTTGCGGGAAAACCAACTTTATGGGAAAACCAACCTTGTGGGAAAACCAACCTTGCGGGAAAACCAACCTTGGGGGAAAACAAACCTTGTGGGAAAACAAACCTTGTGGGAAAACCAACCTAGTGGGAAAACAAACCTTGTGAGAAAACAAACCTTGTGGGAAAACCAACCTTATGGGGAAACAAACCCTGCGGGAAAATCAACCTTGTGGGAAAACCAACCTTGTGGGAAAGCGAACCTTTTGGGAAAACCAACACAGTGGGAAAACAAACCTTGTGAGAAAACAATCCCTGTGGGAAAACAAACCTTGTGGGGAAACAAACCTTGTGGGGAAACAAACCTTGTGGGAAAACTAACCTTTTGGGAAAATAAACCCTGCGGGAAAACAAACCTTGTGAGAAAACAATCCTTGTGGGAAAACAAACCTTGTGGGGAAACAAACCTTGTGGGGAAACAAACCTTGTGGGAAAACTAACCTTTTGGGAGAACAAACCCTGCGGGAAAACCAACCTTGTGGGAAAACAAACCTTGTGGGAAAACAAAACTTGTGGGAAAACAAACCTTATGGGGAAACAAAACTTGTGGGAAAACCAACCTTGTGGGAAAACAAACCTTGTGGGAAAACAAACCTAGTGGGAAAACAAACCTTGTGGGAAAACAAACCTTGTGGGAAAGCCAACCTTGTGGGAAAAAACAAAACAGGGGGAAAACAAACCTTGTGAGAAAACAAACCTTGTGGGAAAACAAACCTTGTGGGGAAACAAACCTTGTGGGAAAACAAACCTTGTAGGAAAACAAACCTTGTGGGAAAATAAACCTTGTGGGAAAACAAACCTTATGGGGAAACAAACCTTGTGGGAAAACAAACCTTGTGGGAAAACATACCTTGTGGGAAAACGAACCTTATGGGAAAACAAACTTTGTGGGAAAACAAACCTTGTGGGACAACAAACCTTGTGGGGAAACAAACCTTGTGGGAAAACCAACCTTGTTTTAAAACTAACCTTGAGGGAAAACCAACCTTGTGGGAAAACCAATCTAGTGGGAAAACAAATCTTGTGGGAAAACAAACCTTGTGGGTAAACAAACCTAGATTAGATTTAGATTATATATGGGGTTTATTGGAAAAAAATACTAAGAACTACAAAACCCTCTAGAAGTTTACACTTGTTAAGAGGTTTAACAAACCCCCTTTGAGAGATTAACCTACATAACACTATAATAAATAAAGAAATAAGAAAAAGAAAAGAAGAGAAAAGAAAAAAATAAACAAAACACTTACTCGGTTCCTGGTCGAACACCCAACAAACAAAAAATTTATACACTCCAAAATCCCGTCTCCAAAAACAAACAAAACCAAATAAATAAATAAAGAATAAATGATTAAATAAACATAACGGAATCTGGGCCAACCTGAGAACGACTCAAATCAACATAAAACATTTAAAACTCATATTGGTGAAGACAAAGGGTTTTAAGATCTCGACGGAACTCACACAAATTCTCTGACCTTCTTAACGATTCTGGCAATATATTCCATACAATCGGCCCAGCATGACGTAGTGAAAATAGTGACCTTGTGCTAACAACCTGTGGCATTCGTATGTCACTAGCATTACGCGTTGGATAATTATGTACAGCACCTCCTGAAATAAACATATTCAGGAAACAAGTGGGAACCTGGTTCGAAAAATACTTAAACATAAATAATGCACGGTAAAATTTTCCAAGCCCAGACAAAGGAATAATATTTAACTGCACATATCGTGATCTTACCGACGTTCTATTTCTATCCCCAGACAACACGCGTAGTGCCATATTTTGCATCACACGTAACTGTTGCAAATGAACAGAGAAAGTACTGGACCAAACACTCACACAATACACCAAGTAAGGGTGAACTAAAGAGAAATAAATTAATCTCATCACTGAATTAGGAAACATATTTTTTAACTTTCTCATCATTCCAACATTTCTAGCTATCTTGCTACTTATAAACGAAATATGGTCTTTAAAACTAAGGCATTCATCCAAAATAACTCCAAGATACCGTATAGTATTAGTACGCTTGATAACATAGCTATCCATTTGTACATCTACAATCCAAGGATAAAAGTTAGAAGACCGACCATACAGAACAAAACCTGATTTACTATGATTTAACAAAAGTTTATTTACTCTCATCCACTTATCTATACATACCATACCCTTTTTCATTGTTGCTATTAAATCGGATGCGGTCTTAGCTGCCACGGTAAAATGAGTATCATCAGCAAAACTAGGGATAATGACCTTACAATTGGGGAGTGATCCATCTACAATATCCATCAGATCCGAAACAGAAAAACGTAAATCATTAATGTACACCAAAAACAGAAGTGGACCTAAAACGGAGCCCTGCGGAACACCATACTCAACTACTCTATCACTAGACTTAGTATTACAAATTTCTACGTGATGGGTCCTACCACTCAAAAAAGATTCGAATAATGTCAGCGCTTTTCCTCGAATACCACAATGTTCTAACTTCTGAATTAAAATTGCATGATCAACTGTATCGAACGCTTTTACAATATCAAGAAATATAGACGCCACTTTAAAACCCTGGTCCAAAGCATCATGCACAAATGTTGTCAATAATAATACTGCATGTTCTGTTGACATCCCTTTACGAAAACCGAACTGATTTGGATGAAAGAAACACCTATTCTCCAAAAACTCAGATGCCCTAAAATTTATAAGTTTCTCTACTAGCCTAGATATAATAGAAATAAGGGATATCGGTCGATAATCATTCACATTTTTCCTATCACCCCCCTTAAATAACGGAATTACTCTAGCACTTTTAAGGCATTCCGGATATATACCACTTTTGAAACACAAATTAATTAAATTCAAAAGTTGGTGCGCAACTATAGGGAAAATTGACTTAAAAACTTTAGTTGATAATAAATCTGACCCCGAAGCACTATTTCGCATACTTTTCACTACGTCAAACAATTCTTGTACAGTAACTGGTCGCAAATGCATAGAAACGTCACTACTATCAGGCAAAAATTGAGTAAACTCACCATCACCTGGGTGCCATTCAACCGACGACGCTAACCTGCCGCCTACACTCGAAAAATGCTCACACATACGCTCACTAGTTTGCTGAATGTTTTCACCATCTACAATACTACAAAGGACTTCAGGCTTATTCGGCTTAATCACAGATTTTATCACATTCCAAGTCTTGCCTGGGTTACCTTCCGCCTTTTTAAAACGATCACTCAGGTGGGAAAACACCTTGTGTTTTCAAACAAACCTTGTGGGAAAACCAACCTTGTGGGAAAACAAACCTTGCGAGAAAACCAACCTTGTGGGAAAACAAACCTTGCGGGAAAACCAATCTTGTAGGAAAACTAACCTTGTGGGAAAGCCAACCTTCTGGGTAAACCAACACAGTGGGAAAACAAACCTTGTAGGAAAACAAACCTTGAGGGGAAACAAACCTTGTGGGAAAACAAACCTTGTGTTAATATAGACCTTGTGGGAAAACGAACCTTGTGGGAAAACAAACCTTGCGGGAAAACCAATCTTGTGGGAAAACTAACCTTGTGGGAAAGCCAACCTTGTGGGTAAACCAACACAGTGGGAAAACAAACCTTGTAGGAAAACAAACCTTGAGGGGAA
Organism: Branchinecta lynchi; assembly: GCA_023053575.1. Taxonomy (NCBI): domain Eukaryota; kingdom Metazoa; phylum Arthropoda; class Branchiopoda; order Anostraca; family Branchinectidae; genus Branchinecta; species Branchinecta lynchi. The sequence continues at coordinate 182,984 of JAKZAP010000006.1, read as the reverse complement.
ACAAACCTTGTGGGAAAACAAACCTTGTTTTAATATAGACCTTGTGGGAAAACGAACCTTGTGGGAAATCGAACCTTGTGGGAAAACCAACCTTGTGGGAAAACCAACCTTGTGGGTAAAACCAACCTTGCGGGAAAACCAACCCTGTGGGAAAACAAACCTTGTGGGAAAACAAACCTTGTGGGAAAACCAACCTAGTTAGAAAACAAACCTTATGGGGAAACAAAACTTGTGGAAAACCAACCTTGTGAGAAAACGAACCTTGTAGGAAAACCAACCTTGTGGGAAAACAGACCTTGTGGGAAAATAAACCTTGCGGGAAAACCAATCTTGTGGGAAAACAAGGTTTTTTTCCCCACAAGTTTTGTTTTCCCACAAGGTTTGTTTTCCCACAAGGTTGGTTTTCCCGCAGGGATTGTTTTCCCAAAAGGTTAGTTTTCCCACAAGGTTTGTTTCCCCACAAGGTTTGTTTTCCCACAAGGTTAGGTTAGGTTAGGAAAACCAACCTTGTGGGAAAACCAACACAGTGGGAAAACAAACCTTGTAGGAAAACAAACCTTGTGGGAAAACAAACCTTGTGGAAAACAAACCTTGTGGGAAAACAAACCTTGTGGAAAACAAACCTTATGGGGAAACAAACCTTGTGGGAAAACCAACCTTGTGAGAAAACCAACCTTGTGGGAAAACAAACCTTGTGGGAAAACAAACCTTGCGGGAAAATCAATCTTGTGGGAAAACAAGGTTTGTTTCCCCACAAGTTTTGTTTTCCCACAAGGTTTGTTTTCCCACAAGGTTGGTTTTCCCGCAGGGTTTGTTTTCCCAAAAGGTTAGTTTTCCCACAAGGTTTGTTTTCCCACAAGATTTGTTTTCCCACTAGGTTGGTTTTTCCACAAGGTCTGTTTTCCCTCAAGGTTAGTTTTAAAACAAGGTTGGTTTTCCCACAAGGTTTGTTTTCCCACAAGGTTTGTTTTCCCACAAGGTTTGTTTCCCCACAAGGTTTGTTTTCCCACATTGTTTTCCCACAAGGTTTGTTTTCCCACTAGGTTTGTTTTCCCACAAGATTTGTTTTTCCACTAGGTTGGTTTTCCCACAAGGTTGGTTTTCCCACAAGGTTAGTTTTCTCACAAGGTTGGTTTTCCACAAGTTTTGTTTCCCCATAAGGTTTGTTTTCCCACAAGCTTTGTTTTCCCACAAGGTTTGTTTTCCCACAAGGTTGGTTTTCCCGCAGGGTTTGTTTTCCCAAAAGGTTGGCTTTTCCACAAGGTTAGTTTTCCAACAAGATTGGTTTTCCCGCAAGGTTTGTTTTCCCACAAGGTTTGTTTTCTCACAAGGTTTGTTTTCCCACTGTTTTGGTTTTCCCAGAAGGTTGGCTTTCCCACAAGGTTTGTTTTCCCACAAGGTTTGTTTTCCCACTAGGTTTGTTTTCCCACAAGATTTGTTTTTCCACTAGGTTGGTTTTCCCACAAGGTTGGTTTTCCCACAAGGTTAGTTTTCTCACAAGGTTGGTTTTCCCACAAGGTTTGTTTCCCCATAAGGTTTGTTTTCCACAAGGTTTGTTTTCCCACAAGGTTTGTTTTCCACAAGGTTTGTTTTCCCACAAGGTTTGTTTTCCTACAAGGTTTGTTTTCCCACTGTGTTGGTTTACCCACAAGGTTGGCTTTTCCACAAGGTTAGTTTTCCCACAAGATTGGTTTTCCCGCAAGGTTTGTTTTCCCACAAGGTTTGTTTTCCCACAAGGTTGGTTTTCCTACAAGGTTCGTTTTCCCACAAGGTCTGTTTTAACACAAGGTTTGTTTTCCCACAAGGTTTGTTTCCCCTCAAGATTTGTTTTCCTACAAGGTTTGTTTTCCCACAAAGTTTGTTTTCCCACAAGGTTGGTTTCCCGCAAGGTTTTTTTTCCCACAAGGTTGGTTTTCCTATAAGGTTTGTTTTCCCACAAGGTTGGTTTTCCCGCAAGGTTTTTTTCCCACAAGGTTTGTTTTCCCACAAGGTTTGTTTCCCCACAAGGTTTGTTTTCCCACTAGGTTTGTTAACCCATAAGGTTGGTTTTCCCACAAGGTTTGTTTTCTCACAAGGTTTGTTTTCTCACTAGGTTAGTTTTCCCACAAGGTTTGTTTTCCCACAAGGTTTGTTTTCCCACAAGGTTGGTTTCCCCGCAAGGTTGGTTTTCCCACAAGGTTGGTTTTCCCACAAGGTTGGTTTCCCCACAAGGTTTGTTTTCCCACAAGTTTGGTTTTCCCGCAAGGTTTGTTTTCCCACAAGGTTTGTTTTCCCACAAGGTTTGTTTTCCCACTAGGTTTGTTTACCCATATGGTTGGTTTTCCCACAAGGTTTGTTTTCTCACAAGGTTTGTTTTCTCACTAGGTTGGTTTTCCCACAAGGTTTGTTTTCCCACAGGGTTGATTTTCCCGCAAGATTGGTTTCCCACAAGGTTGGTTTTCCTACAAGGTTCGTTTTCCCACAAGGTTCGTTTTCCCACAAGGTCTATATTAACACAAGGTTTGTTTTCCCACAAGGTTTGTTTCCCCTCAAGGTTTGTTTTCCTACAAGGTTTGTTTTCCCACTGTGTTGGTTTACCCACAAGGTTGGCTTTCCCACAAGGTTAGTTTTCCCACAAGATTGGTTTTCCCGCAAGGTTTGTTTTCCCACAAGGTTCGTTTTCCCACAAGGTCTATATTATATTAACACAAGGTTTGTTTTCCCACAAGGTTTGTTTCCCCTCAAGGTTTGTTTACTACAAGGTTTGTTTTCCCACTGTGTTGGTTTACCCACAAGGTTGGCTTTCCCACAAGGTTAGTTTTCCCACAAGATTGGTTTTCCCGCAAGGTTTGTTGTCCCACAAGGTTCGTTTTCCCACAAGGTCTATATTAACACAAGGTTTGTTTTCCCACAAGGTTTGTTTCCCCTCAAGGTTTGTTTTCCTACAAGGTTTGTTTTCTCACTGTGTTAGTTTACCCACAAGGTTGGCTTTCCCACAAGGTTAGTTTTCCTACAAGATTGGTTTTCCTGCAAGGTTTGCCTACAAGGTTGGTTTTCTCGCAAGGTTTGTTTTCCCACAAGGTTGGTTTTCCCACAAGGTTTGTTTGAAAACACAAGGTGTTTTCCCTTTCCCACTAGGTTTGTTTTCCCACAAGGTTTGTTTTCCCACAAGATTTGTTTTCCCACTAGGTTGGTTTTCCCACAAGGTTGGTTTTACCTCAAGGTTAGTTTTAAATCAAGGTTGGTTTTCCCACAAGGTTTGTTTCCCCACAAGGTTTTTTTCCCACAAGGTTTGTTTTCAAACAGTCAAGACAGTCAGACAGACAGACAGTCAGTCAGACAAACAAACAGTCAGTCAAGACAGACAGACAGAAAGTCAGACAGACAGACAGTCAGTCAGTCTAGACAGACAGACAGTCAGTCAGGACAGACAGACAGTTAGTCAAGACAGAAAGACAGTCAGACAGACTGACAGACAGACAGTCAGTCAGAGAGACAGACAGTCAGTTAAGACAGTCACGAAAGACAGACGGACAGACAGTCAAGACAGACAGACAGACAGTCAGACAGTCAGGCAGACAGTCAGACAGTCAGACAGTCAGACAGACAGACAGACAGTCAGACAGACAGACAGTCAGTCAGTCAAGACAGACAGTCAGTCAGGACAGACAGACAGTTAGTCAAGACAGAAAGACAGTCAGACAGACTGACAGACAGACAGTCAGTCAGAGAGACAGACAGTCAGTTAAGACAGACAGACAGACAGACAGTCAGTCAGTCTAGACAGACTGACAGTCATTCAGGACAGACAGACAGTTATTCAAGACAGACAGACAGTCAGTCAAGACAGTCAAACAGACAGTCAGTCAGGAAAGACAGACATTCAGTCAGAAAGACAGACAGTCAGACAGACAGACAGTCAGTCAGACAGACAGACAGTCAGTCAGACAGACAGACAGTCAGTCAGACAGACAGACAAACAGTCAGTCAAGAAAGACAGTCAGACAGACAGTCAGTCAGTCAAGACAGTCAAACAGACAGTCAGTCAGGAAAGACAGACGGACAGACAGTCAGTCAGACAGACAGATAGTCAGTCAAGAAAGTCAGACAGACAGACAGTCAGTCAGACAGACAGACATACAGTCAGTCAATACAGACAGACAGACAGTCGAACAGACAGACAGTCAGTCAGTCAAAACAGACAGACAGTCAGTCAAGAAAGCTAGACGGTCAGTCAAGACAGACAGACAGTCAAGACAGTCAGACAGACAGACAGTCAGTCAAGACAGTCAGACAGACAGACAGTCAGTCAAGACAGTCAGACAGACAGACAGTCAGTCAGACAGACAGACAGTCAGTCAAGACAGACAGTCTGACAGACAGACAGACAGTCAGTCAAGACAGTCAAACAGACAGTCAGTCAAGACAGTCAGACAGTCAGTCAATACAGGCAGACAGACAGTCAGGACAGACAGACAGTTAGTCAAGACAGACAGACAGTCAGTCAATACAGTCAGACAGACAGACAGTCAGTCAAGACAGACAGACAGAAAGTCAGACAGACAGACAGTCAGTCAGTCTAGACAGACATACAGTCAGTCAGTCAGGAAAGACAGACAGTCAAGACAGACAGACAGACAGTCAGACAGACAGTCAAGACAGACAGACAGACAGTCAGACAGACAGACAGACAGTCAGACAGACAGACAGTCAGTCAATACAGACAGACAGACAGTCAGGACAGACCACTGTCTGGTTGTCTGTCTTGACTGACTGTCTGTCTGTCGTGACTCTCTGTCTGTCTTGACTGACTGTCTGTCTGTCTTGATTGACTATCTGTCTGTCTTGACTGACTGTCTGTCTGTCTTGACTGACTGTCTGTCTGTCTTGACTGACTGTCTGTTTGTCTTTCCTGACTGTCCGTCTGTCTTTCCTGACTGACTGTCTGTCTGTCCTGACTAACTGTCTGTCAGTCCTGACTGACTGTCTGTCTGTCTAGACTGACTGACTGTCTGTTTGTCTGACTGACTGTCTGTCTGTCTGACTGTCTTGACTGACTGTCTGTCTGACTGTCTGTCTGTCTTGACTAACTGTCTGTCTGTCTGACTGTCTTGACTGACTGTCTGTCTGTCTGACTGTCTTGACTGTCTGTCTGTCTGTCTTTCTTGACTGACTGTCTGTCTGTCTGTCTGTCTGTCTGACTGTCTGTCTGTCTTTCTTGACTGACTGTCTGTCTATCTGACTGACTGTCTGTCTGTCTGACTGACTGTCTGTCTGTCTGACTGACTGTCTGTCTGTCTGTCTGACTGACTGTCTGTCTGTCTGTCTGACTGACTGTCCGTCTGTCTGACTGTCTTGACTGACTGTCTGTCTGTCTGACTGAATGTCTGTCCGTCTGTCTTTCCTGACTGACTGTCTGTTTGACTGTCTTGACTGACTGTCTGTCTGTCTTGAATAACTGTCTGTCTGTCCTGACTGACTGTCAGTCTGTCTAGACTGACTGACTGTCTGTTTGTCTGTCTTGACTGATTGTGAGTCTGTCTGTCTGTCTTAACATGACTGATATTTTTTGTCTGACTGACTGTCTGACTGTCTTGACTGAGACAGTCAAGGACACATCAGACAAAAAATATCAGTCATGTTAAGACAGACAGACAGACACACAATCAGTCAAGACAGACAGACAGCTAGACAAAATGTCAAGAAAGACAGACAGTCTGTCAAGACAGTGAGACAATCAGTCAAGACAGGCAGTCAATCAGTCAAGACAGACGGACAGTCAGTCAAGACAGACAGACATACAGTCAAGACAGACAGACAGAAAGACAGTCAGTCAAGACAGACAGACATACAGTCAAGACAGACAGACAGAAAGACAGTCAGTCAAGACAGACAGCAGTCAGTTACATGAAAATCAAAATATCAGTCTAGACAGACAGACAGTCAGTCAGTCAGGAAAGACAGACGGACAGACAGTCAAGACAGACAGACAGACAGACAGACAGTCAGTCAGTCAAGACAGACAGTCAGTCAGGACAGACAGACAGTTAGTCAAGACAGACAGACAGTCAGTCAAGACAGACAGTCAGTCAAGATAGACAGACAGTCAGTCAAGATAGACAGACAGTCAGTTAAGACAGACAGACAGACAGACAGTCAGTCAGTCTAGACAGACTGATAGTCAGTAAGGACAGAAAGACAGTTAGTCAAGACAGACAGACAGTCAGTCAAGACAGACAGACAGTCAGTCAAGACAGTCAAACAGACAGTCAGTCAGGAAAGACAGACGGACAGACAGTCAGTCAGACAGACAGACAGTCAGTCAAGACAGTCAGACAGACAGACAGTCAGTCAGACAGACAGACAGTCAGACAGACAGACAGTCAGTCAATACAGACAGACAGACAGTCAGGACAGACCACTGTCTGGTTGTCTGTCTTGACTGACTGTCTGTCTGTCGTGACTCTCTGTCTGTCTTGACTGACTGTCTGTCTGTCTTGATTGACTATCTGTCTGTCTTGACTGACTGTCTGTCTGTCTTGACTGACTGTCTGTCTGTCTTGACTGACTGTCTGTTTGTCTTGACTGACTGTCCGTCTGTCTTTCCTGACTGACTGTCTGTCTGTCCTGACTAACTGTCTGTCAGTCCTGACTGACTGTCTGTCTGTCTAGACTGACTGACTGTCTGTTTGTCTGACTGACTGTCTGTCTGTCTGACTGTCTTGACTGACTGTCTGTCTGACTGTCTGTCTGTCTTGACTAACTGTCTGTCTGTCTTGACGGACTGTCTGTCTGTCTTGACTGTCTTGACTGACTGTCTGTCTGTCTTGACTGACTGTCTGTCTGTCTTGACTGACTGTCTGTCTGTCTTGACTGACTGTCTGTCTGTCTTGACTGACTTTCTGTCTGTCTTGACTGACTTTCTGTCTAACTGTCTGTCTGTCTGTTTGTCTTGACTGACTGACTGTCTGTCTGTCTTTTCTGATTGTCTGTCTGTCTTGACTGACTGTCTGTCTGTGTCAGTCAAGACAGACAGACAATCAGTCAGTCAAGACAAACATACAGACAGACAGTCAGTCAAGACAGACAGGCAGAAAGTTAGCCAAGATAGATAGACAGACAGATAGACAGACAGACAGTCAGTCAGTCATATTTTGATTTTCATGTAACTGACTGCTGTCTGTCTTGACTGACTGTCTTTCTGTCTGTCTGTCTTGACTGTATGTCTGTCTGTCTTGACTGACTGTCCGTCTGTCTTGACTGATTGACTGCCTGTCTTGACTGATTGTCTCACTGTCTTGACAGACTGTCTGTCTTTCTTGACATTTTGTCTAGCTGTCTGTCTGTCTTGACTGATTGTGTGTCTATCTGTCTGTCTTAACTTGACTGATATTTTGTGTCTGATGTGTCCGTGACTGTCTCAGTCAAGACAGTCAGACAAACAGACTGTCAGTCAAGACAGACAGACAGAAAGTCAGACAGACAGACAGTCAAACTGACTGACAGTCAGTCAGGACAGACAGACAGTTAGTCAAGACAGACAGACAGTCAGTCAGGAAAGACAGACGGACAGACAGTCAAGACAGACAGACAGACAGTTAGACAGTCAGACAGACAGACAGTCAGTCAGTCAAGACAGACAGTCAGTTAGTCAAGACAGACAGACAGTCAGTCAGGACAGACAGACAGTTAGTCAAGACAGACAGACAGTCAGTCAAGACAGTCAGTCAGAGAGACGGACAGACAGACAGTCACAAAATATCAGTTAAGACAGACAGACAGTCAGTCAGTCAGTCAGTCAGAACAGACAGTAGTCAAGACAGAGAGACAGATAGTCAATCAGACAAGATAGACAAACAGACAGTCAGTCAAGACAGTCAGACAGACAGACAGACAGTCAGTCAGTCAAGACAGACAGACAGTCAGTCAAGACAGACAGACAGATAGTCAGTCAGTCAAGACAGACAGACAGTCAGTCAAGACAGACAGACAGTCAGTCAGTCAAGACAAACATACAGACAGACAGTCAGTCAAGACAGACAGGCAGAAAGTTAGCCAAGATAGATAGACAGACAGACAGACAGACAGTCAGTCAGTCATATTTTGATTTTCATGTAACTGACTGCTGTCTCTCTTGACTGACTGTTTTTCTGTCTGTCTGTCTTGCCTGTATGTCTGTCTGTCTTGACTGACTGTCCGTCTGTCTTGACTGATTGACTGCCTGTCTTGACTGATTGTCTCACTGTCTTGACAGACTGTCTGTCTTTCTTGACATTTTGTCTAGCTGTCTGTCTGTCTTGACTGATTGTGTGTCTGTCTGTCTGTCTTAACTTGACTGATATTTTGTGTCTGATGTGTCCGTGACTGTCTCAGTCAAAACAGTCAGACAGACAGACAGTCAGTCAGACAAACAGACTGTCAGTCAAGACAGACAGACAGAAAGTCAGACAAACAGACAGTCAGTCAGTTTAGTCAGACAGACAGTCAGTCAGGACAGACAGACAGTTAGTCAAGACAGACAGACAGTCAGTCAGGAAAGACAGACGGACAGACAGTCAAGACAGACAGACAGACAGTTAGACAGAAAGACAGTCAGTCAGTCAAGACAGACAGTCAGTTAGTCAAGACAGATAGACAGTCAGTCAGGACAGACAGACAGTCAGTCAGAGAGACGGACAGTCAGTTAAGACAGACAGACAGACAGACAGTCAGTCAGTCTAGACAGACTGACAGTCAGTCAGGACAGACAGACAGTTATTCAAGACAGACAGACAGTCAAACAGACAGTCAGTCAGGAAAGACAGACGGACAGACATTCAGTCAGACAGACAGACAGACAGACATTCAGTCAGACAGACAGACAGTCAGTGAAGACAGTCAGACAGTCAGTCAGACAGACAGACAGTCAGTCAGGCAGACAGACAGTCAGTCAATAAAGACAGACAGACAGTCAGTCAAGAAAGACAGACAGACAGACAGTCAGTCAAACAGACAGTCAGTCAGACAGACAGTCAGTCAAGAAAGTCAGACAGACAGACAGTCAGTCAGTCAAGACAGACAGACAGTCAGTCAAAACAGACAGACAGTCAGTCAGGACAGACAGACAGTTAGTCAAGACAGACAGACAGTCAGTCAGGAAAGACAGACGGACAGACAGTCAAGACAGTCAGACAGACAGACAGACAGACAGACAGACAGTCAGTCAGTCAAGACAGACAGTCAGTCAGTCAAGACAGACAGACAGTCAGTCAGGACAGACAGACAGTTAGTCAATACAGACAGACAGACAGACAGTCAGTCAGACAGACAGACAGTCAGTCAGAGAGACAGACAGTCAGTTAAGACAGACAGACAGTCAGTCAGTCTAGACAGACTGACAGTCAGTCAGGACAGAAAGACAGTTAGTCAAGACAGACAGACAGTCAGTCAAGACAGTCAAACAGACAGTCAGTCAGGAAAGACAGACGGACAGACAGTCAGTCAGACAGACAGACAGTCAGTCAAGACAGTCAGACAGACAGACAGTCAGTCAGACAGACAGACAGTCAGACAGACAGTCAGTCAGACAGACAGACAGTCAGTCAATACAGACAGACAGACAGTCAGGACAGACCACTGTCTGGTTGTCTGTCTTGACTGACTGTCTGTCTATCTTGACTGACTGTCTGTTTGTCTTGACTGACTGTCTGTCTGTCGTGACTGACGGTCTGTCTGTCTTGATTGACTATCTGTCTGTCTTGACTGACTGTCTGTCTCTCTTGACTGACTGTCTGTCTGTCTTGACTCACTGTCTGTTTGTCTTGACTGACTGTCCGTCTGTCTTTCCTGACTGACTGTCTGTCTGTCTTGACTGACTGACTGTCTGTCTTGACTGACTGACTGTCTGTCTGTCTGTCTGTCTGTCTGTCTGTTTGTCTTGACTGACTGACTGTCTGTCTGTCTTTACTGATTGTCTGTCTGTCTCGACTGATTGTCTGTTTGTCTGACTGACTGTCTGTCTGTCTGACTGTCTTGACTGACTCTCTGTCTGACTGTCTGTCTGTCTTGACTAACTGTCTGTCTGTCTTGACGGACTATCTGTCTGTCTTGACTGTCTTGACTGACTGTCTGTCTGTCTTGACTGACTGTCTGTCTGTCTTGACTGACTGTCTGTCTGTCTTGACTGACTTTCTGTCTAACTGTCTGTCTGTCTGTCTGTCTGTTTGTCTTGACTGACTGACTGTCTGTCTGTCTTTACTGATTGTCTGTCTGTCTCGACTGACTGTCTGTCTGTCTTGACTGACTGTCTGTCTGTCTGTCTTGACTGAGTGTCCGTCTGTCTTGACTGACTGTCTGTCTGTCTGTCTTGACTGACTGTCTGTCTGTCCTGACTGACTGACTGTCTGTCTGTCTGTCTTAACTGACTGACTGTCTGTCTGTTTTTACTGATTGTCTGTCTGTCTTGACTGACTGTCTGTCTGTCTTGACTGTCTGTTTGACTGTCTTGATTGACTGACTGTCTGTCTGGAATGACTGTCTGTCTGTCTTGACTGACTGTCTGTCTGTCTTGACTGACTGTCTTTCTGTCTTGACTGACTGTCTGTCTGTCTGGCTGTCTGTATGTCTGTCTTGACTGACTGTCTGTCTGTCTGTCTCGACTGAATTTCCGTCTGACTGCCAGTCTATCTTGACTGACTGTCTGTCTGTCTTGACGGACTATCTGTCTGTCTTGACTGTCTTGACTGACTGTCTGTCTGTCTTGACTGACTGTCTGTCTGTCTTGACTGACTATCTGTCTGTCTTGACTGTCTTGACTGACTGTCTGTCTGTCTGGAATGACTGTCTGTCTGTCTTGACTGACTGTCTGTCTGTCTTGACTGACTGTCTTTCTGTCTTGACTGACTGTCTGTCTGTCTGGCTGTCTGTATGTCTGTCTTGACTGACTGACTGTCTGTCTGTCTTAACTGATTGTCTGTCTGTCTTGACTGACTGTCTGTCTGTCTTGACTGACTTTCTGTCTGCCTTGACTGACTGTCTGTCTGTCTCGACTGACTGACTGTCTGTCTTGACTGACTGACTGTCTGTCTTGACTGGCTGACTGTCTGTCTGTCTGACTGTCTGTCTGTCTGTCTTGACTGTCTGTCCGTCTGTCTTTCCTGACTGACTGTCTGTCTGTCTTGACTACTGTCTGTCTGTCCTGACTGACTGTCTGTCTGTCTAGACTGACTGTCTGTCTGTCCTGACTGTCTGTCTGTCTGTATTGACTGACTGTCTGTCTGTCTGACTGTCTTGACAGACAGACAGACAGTCACTCAAGAAAGTCAAACAGACAGTCAGTCAGGAAAGACAGACGGACAGACAATCAGTCAGACAGACAGACAGTCAGTCAATACAGAAAGACAGACAGTCAAACAGACAGACAGTCAGTCAGTCAAGACAGACAGACAGTCAGTCAAGAAAGATAGACGGTCAGTCAACATCGATAGACGGTCAGTCAAGACAGACAGACAGTCAGACAGACAGACAGTCAGTCAAGACAGTCAGACAGACAGACTGTCAGTCAGACAGACAGACAGTCAGTCAAGACAGACAGACAGACAGACAGTCAGACAGACAGACAGTCAGTCAAGAAAGTCAGACAGACAGACAGTCAGTCAGTCAAGACAGACAGACAGCCAGTCAAAACAGACAGACAGTCAGTCAGGACAGACAGACAGTTAGTCAAGACAGACAGACAGTCAGTCAGGAAAGACAGACGGACAGACAGTCAAGACAGACAGACAGACAGTCAGTCAGTCAAGACAGACAGTCAGTCAGTAAAGACAGACAGACAGTCAGTCAGGATTGTCTGTCTGTCTTGACTGACTGTCGGTCTGACTGTCTGTCTGTCTGTCTTGATTGGCTGTCTGTCTGTCTAACTGTCTTGACTGAATGTCTGTTTGTCTGTCTTGATTTACTGTCTGTTTGACTATCTTGACTGACTGTCTGTCTGTATGTTTGTCTTGACTGACTGACTGTCTGTCTGTCTGACTGACTATCTGTCTGTCTGTCTTTACTGACTGTCTGTCTGTCTTGACTGACAGTCTGTCTGTCTTGACTGACTGTCTGTCTGTCCTGACTGACTGTTTGTCTGTCCTGACTGACTGTCTGCCTGTCCTGACTGACTGTATGTCTGTCCTGACTGACTGTCTGTCTGTCCTGACTGACTGTCTGTCTGTCCTGACTGACTGTCTGTCTGTCCTGACTGACTGTCTTGACTGACTGACTGTTTGTCTGTCTGTCTGTCTGTCTGACTGACTGTCTGTCTGTCTGACTATCTTGACTGACTGTCTGTTTGACTGTCCTGACTGACTGTCTGTCTGACTGTCTGTCTGTCTGTCTGTCTTGACTGTCTGTCTGACTGTCTGTCTGTCTTGACTAACTGTCCATCTGTCCTGACTGACTGTCTGTGTGTCTAGACTGACTGACTGTCTGTCTGTCTGTCTGTCTGTCCTTCTGTCTGACTGACTGTCTGTCTGTCTGACTATCTTGACTGACTGTCTGTTTGACTGTCCTGACTGACTGTCTGTCTGACTGTATGTCTGTCTGTCTGTCTTGACTGTCTGTCTGACTGTCTGTCTGTCTTGACTAACTGTCTGTCTGTCCTGTCTGTCTGTCTGTCTTGACTGACTGTCTGTCTGTCTTGACTGACTTTCTGTCTGCCTTGACTGACTTTCTGTCTGCCTTGACTGACTGTCTGTCTGTCTCGACTGACTGACTGTCTGTCTTGACTGACTGACTGTCTGTCTTGACTGGCTGACTGTCTGTCTGTCTGACTGTCTGTCTGTCTGTCTTGACTGTCTGTCCGTCTGTCTTTCCTGACTGACTGTCTGTCTGTCTTGACTACTGTCTGTCTGTCCTGACTGACTGTCTGTCTGTCTAGACTGACTGTCTGTCTGTCCTGACTGTCTGTCTGTCTGTATTGACTGACTGTCTGTCTGTCTGACTGTCTTGACAGACAGACAGACAGTCACTCAAGAAAGTCAAACAGACAGTCAGTCAGGAAAGACAGACGGACAGACAATCAGTCAGACAGACAGACAGTCAGTCAATACAGAAAGACAGACAGTCAAACAGACAGACAGTCAGTCAGTCAAGACAGACAGACAGTCAGTCAAGAAAGATAGACGGTCAGTCAACATCGATAGACGGTCAGTCAAGACAGACAGACAGTCAGACAGACAGACAGTCAGTCAAGACAGTCAGACAGACAGACTGTCAGTCAGACAGACAGACAGTCAGTCAAGACAGACAGACAGACAGACAGTCAGACAGACAGACAGTCAGTCAAGAAAGTCAGACAGACAGACAGTCAGTCAGTCAAGACAGACAGACAGCCAGTCAAAACAGACAGACAGTCAGTCAGGACAGACAGACAGTTAGTCAAGACAGACAGACAGTCAGTCAGGAAAGACAGACGGACAGACAGTCAAGACAGACAGACAATCAGACAGACAGACAGTCAGTCAGTCAAGACAGACAGTCAGTCAGTAAAGACAGACAGACAGTCAGTCAGGATTGTCTGTCTGTCTTGACTGACTGTCGGTCTGACTGTCTGTCTGTCTGTCTTGATTGGCTGTCTGTCTGTCTAACTGTCTTGACTGAATGTCTGTTTGTCTGTCTTGATTTACTGTCTGTTTGACTATCTTGACTGACTGTCTGTCTGTATGTTTGTCTTGACTGACTGACTGTCTGTCTGTCTGACTGACTATCTGTCTGTCTGTCTTTACTGACTGTCTGTCTGTCTTGACTGACAGTCTGTCTGTCTTGACTGACTGTCTGTCTGTCCTGACTGACTGTTTGTCTGTCCTGACTGACTGTCTGCCTGTCCTGACTGACTGTATGTCTGTCCTGACTGACTGTCTGTCTGTCCTGACTGACTGTCTGTCTGTCCTGACTGACTGTCTGTCTGTCCTGACTGACTGTCTTGACTGACTGACTGTTTGTCTGTCTGTCTGTCTGTCTGACTGACTGTCTGTCTGTCTGACTATCTTGACTGACTGTCTGTTTGACTGTCCTGACTGACTGTCTGTCTGACTGTCTGTCTGTCTGTCTGTCTTGACTGTCTGTCTGACTGTCTGTCTGTCTTGACTAACTGTCCGTCTGTTCTGACTGACTGTCTGTGTGTCTAGACTGACTGACTGTCTGTCTGTCTGTCTGTCTGTCTCTCTGTCTGACTGACTGTCTGTCTGTCTGACTATCTTGACTGACTGTCTGTTTGACTGTCCTGACTGACTGTCTGTCTGACTGTATGTCTGTCTGTCTGTCTTGACTGTCTGTCTGACTGTCTGTCTGTCTTGACTAACTGTCTGTCTGTCCTGACTGTCTGTCTGTCTGTCCTGACTGTCTGTCTGTCTGTCTGTCTTGACTGTCTGTCTGTCCTGACTGACTGTCTGTCTGTCCTGACTGACTGTCTGTCTGTCTTGACTGACTGACTGTTTGTCTGTCTGTCTGTCTGTCTGACTGACTGTCTGTCTGTCTGACTATCTTGACTGACTGTCCTGACTGTCTGTCTGACTGACTGTCTGTCTGTCCTGACTGACTGTCTGTCTGTCCTGACTGACTGTCTATCTGTCCTGACTGACTGTCTGTCTGTCCTGACTGACTGTCTGTCTGTCCTGACTGACTGTCTGTCTGTCCTGACTGACTGTCTGTCTGTCTTGACTGACTGTCTGTCTGTCTTGACTGACTGACTGTCTGTCTTGACTGACTGACTGTCTGTCTGTCTGATTGTCTGTCTGTCTTGACTGTCTGTCCGTCTGTCTTTCCTGACTGACTGTCTGTCTGTCTTGACTAACTGTCTGTCTGTCCTGACTGACTGTCTGTCTGTTTTGACTGGCTTTCTGTCTGTCTTGACTGACTGACTGTCTGTCTGTCTGACTTTCTTGACTGACTGTCTGTCTGTCTGACTGTCTGTCTGTCTGTCTGTCTTGACTGACTGTCTGTCTGTCTGACTGACAGTCTGTCTGTCTGACTGTCTTGACTGACTGTCTGTCTGTCTGACTGTCTTGACTGACTGTCTGTCTGTCTGACTGTCTGTCTGTCTTGACTGACCGTCTATCGATGTTGACTGACCGTCTATCTTTCTTGACTGACTGTCTGTCTGTCTTGACTGACTGACTGTCTGTCTGTTTGACTGTCTGTCTGTCTGTATTGACTGACTGTCTGTCTGTCTGACTGATTGTCTGTCCGTCTGTCTTTCCTGACTGACTGTCTGTTTGACTTTCTTGAGTGACTGTCTGTCTGTCTGTCAAGACAGTCAGACAGACAGACAGTCAGTCAATACAGACAGACAGACAGTCAGGACAGACAGACAGTCAGTCTAGACAGACAGACAGTCAGTCAGGACAGACAGACAGTAGTCAAGACAGACAGACAGTCAGTCAGGAAAGACAGACGGACAGACAGTCAAGACAGACAGACAGACAGTCAGACAGACAGACAGTCAGCCAGTCAAGACAGACAGTCAGTCAGTCAAGACAGACAGTCAGTCAGTCAAGACAGACAGTCAGTCAGTCAAGACAGACAGACAGTCAGTCAGGACAGACAGACAGTTAGTCAAGACAGACAGACAGTCAGACAGACAGTCAGTCTAGACAGTCAGACAGACAGACAGACAGACAGTCAGTCAGAGAGACAGACAGTCAGTTAAGACAGACAGACAGACAGACAGTTAGTCAAGACAGACAGACAGTCAGTCAAGATAGTCAAACAGACAGTCAGTCAAGAGAGACAAACAGACATTCAGTCAAGACAGTCAGACAGACAGACAGTCAGTCGAGACAGACAGACAGTCAGTCAAGGCAGACAGAAAGTCAGTCAAGACAGACAGACAGTCAGTCAAGACAGACAGACAATCAGTTAAGACAGACAGACAGTCAGTCAGTCAAGACAAACAGACAGACAGACAGTCAGTCAAGATAGACTGGCAGTCAGACGGAAATTCAGTCGAGACAGACAGACAGACAGTCAGTCAAGACAGACATACAGTCAGCCAGACAGACAGACAGTCAGTCAAGACAGAAAGACAGTCAGTCAAGACAGACAGACAGTCAGTCAGGACAGACAGAAAGTCAAGACAGACAGACAGACAGACGGTCAGGACAGACAGACAGACAGTCAGGACAGACAGACAGTTAGTCAAGACAGACAGACAGTCAGACAGACAGTCAAGACAGACAGACAGACATACAGTCAGACAGACAGTCAGTCAGGACAGTCAAACAGACAGTCAGTCAAGATAGTCAGACAGACAGACAGTCAGTCAGACAGAGAGACAGACAGACAGACAGACAGACAGACAGTCAGTCAGTCTAGACACACAGACAGTCAGTCAGGACAGACGGACAGTTAGTCAAGACAGACAGACAGTCAGACAGACAGTCAAGACAGACAGACAGACAGACAGTCAGACAGACAGTCAGTCAGGACAGTCAAACAGACAGTCAGTCAAGATAGTCAGACAGACAGACAGTCAGTCAGACAGACAGACAGACAGACAAACAGTCAGTCAGTCAAGACAGTCAGTCAGGACAGACAGACAGTCAGTCAGGACAGACAGACAGTCAGTCAGGACAGACAGACAGTCAGTCAGGACAGACATACAGTCAGTCAGGACAGGCAGACAGTCAGTCAGGACAGACAAACAGTCAGTCAGGACAGACAGACAGTCAGTCAAGACAGACAGACTGTCAGTCAAGACAGACAGACAGTCAGTAAAGACAGACAGACAGATAGTCAGTCAGACAGACAGACAGTCAGTCAGTCAAGACAAACATACAGACAGACAGTCAGTCAAGATAGTCAAACAGACAGTAAATCAAGACAGACAAACAGACATTCAGTCAAGACAGTTAGACAGACAGACAGTCAATCAAGACAGACAGACAGACAGTCAGACCGACAGTCAGTCAAGACAGACAGACAATCCTGACTGACTGTCTGTCTGTCTTTACTGATTGTCTGTCTGTCTTGACTGACTGTCTGTCTATCTGTCTGTCTGTCTCGACTGAATTTCCGTCTGACTGCCTGTCTATCTTGACTGACTGTCTGTCTGTTTGTCTTGACTGACTGACTGTCTGTCTGTCTTGACTGACTGACTGTCTGTCTGTCTTTCTGTCAGTCTGTCTGTCTGTCTGGACTGACTGTCTGTCTGTCTGACTGACTTGACTGACTGTCTGTTTGTCTATCTTGACTGATTGTCTCTCTGTCTTGACTACTGTCTGTCCTGACTGTCTGTAACTGACTGTCTGTCTTTGTCGACTGACTGTCTGTCTGTCTGTCTGTTTGTCTGTCTCTCTGTGTTGACTGACTGACGGAATGTCTGTCTGTCTTGACTGACTGACTATCTGTCTGTCTGTCTGTCTTGACTGACTGTCTGTCTTTCTGTCTCTCTTAACTGATATTTTTATTTTGCCTCTCTGTCTTGGCTGTCTGTCTTGGCTTACTGTATGTCTGTCTGCGCGACTGACTGTCCGTCTGACTGCCTGTTTATCTTGACTGACTGTCTGTCTGTCTGTTTGTCTTGACTGACTGACTGTCTGTCTTGACTGACTGACTGTCTGTCTTGACTGACTGACTGTCTGTCTTGACTGACTGACTGTCTGTCTGGACTGACTGACTGTCTGTCTGGACTGACTGACTGTCGGTCTGTCTGACTTTCAGTCTGTCTGTCTGTCTGACTGTCTGTCTTGACTGACTGTCTGTCTGTCTGATTGTCTTGACTGACTGCCTGTTTGTCTGTCTATCTTGACTGACTGACTATCTGTCTCTCTGTCTTGACTGATTGTCTGTCCTGACTGACTGAATAACTGTTTGTCTGTCTGTCTTAAATGATATTTTGATTTTGTTTTAACTGACTGTCTGTCAGTCCTGACTGACTGTTTGACTGTCTGTCTGTCTGTCTGTCTTGACTGACTGTCTGTCTGTCTGTCTTGACTGGCTTTCCGTCTGTCTTTTTGTCTTGACTGACTGTCTGTATGTCTGTCTGTCTTGGCTGACTGTCATGAATGACTGACTGACTGTCTGCCTGTCTGTCTATCTGTCTTGACTGATACTTTCTGTTTTAGACTGACTGTCTGTCGGTCTGGATTTCTTCACTAAATATCTGTCTGTCTGTTTGAAATCCTGACTGACTGTCTGTCTGTCTGTCTTTCCTGACTGACTGTCTGTCTGTCTGTCTTGACTGACTGTCTATCTGACTGTCTGTCTGTCTGACTTGACTGACTGACTCCCTTTTCTGGCTTGCCTTTTTTTAGTACTCGACTTCTTTGGGTGATAAAGGTGATTCTATAACGTGCCTTTTAAGACCCTTTTCTGGCGTGTCTTTTTAGGACCCGTTTTCTGGCAGTGCTTCTTTTCAGTACTCGAGCTTCTTTGCATTAAAAAGGGGATTCTACAATGTGCACTTCTTCTAGGCTCCGGAGTTGTAAGTAAACAATATAGTGTCCCATCAGGGGTCGGCAACTAATATACTCATAGTTGCCAGTTCTTCCATCATCGTCATCGTCACAATTTGAGTTAGAGGTGCATATACTAAAAAAAGGCACGGCATACCCGAGTCACGGAATCTTTCAGTGGTCGGCAGCTAACACCTTTACAGCTAAATACGAAGTTAACATTCTGTCAAGGTTTGGCATCTTACAAATTTATAGTTTATCCTCTTATAAATAATCCCTTCTTTTGATTTTCGACCTTGCTCTTGTGAAAAAAGGAGCAGGACCCGTGTAGAGCATGTTTTTGCGTGCCCTTTGATTAATTTCTGGAGCTTACTCGCGGGAAAAGGAGCAAAAATGGCGGGTTGACCATGAAGTAGAAGTTCCGTTTCCTTTTGCTTGGTTTCTTCTTACAGTGTAGACAGTGTAGTGGTTTCCTACTGTTGACTGTATCCATTAAACAGATTACTAAATGATAATGGAACTTGAACAGTACTGAAAAAATCGAATCAGAAGAGGTTAAAATTATTGACTAGCTCTCAGTATCTTGTATCAATTAAACTTGAACCAGCACGCATCTCAGGATGTATCTACTTAAACGTCAAATTCCTCTCGTCTCGACTTGTTTCTTTACTGTTCTTCGTCTAGGAATTCCGAGGTCCACGAACGATACCAATATTTGTAATCAAACCCACGAAACTGCACATAAAATTATAAATCCTTCTTTCATTCTAAATTATAAATCCTTCTTCCTTTCTTCTTCTCGCGTACCGCCTCTTGCCTCCTGTGAAAGATAGGTAAGCTCATCTGTCAGCGAAACATATGTTAACAAGACCAAAGGCTTCGATAGGATCCCAAAAATCTAATATTTGATCCTTTCAATAGGATCTTCTCTTCGCCAGATCAAGTCTTTGCCAGGCTAATCATCAGAGAAGACCAAGTTCAAATACACCTCTACAAGCCACATCTATTTTGACGATACTGACCGAAACTTCCTGCTTTGCTACTTTTGCCAAATTTCCGGTTTCTGCCGAATTCCGAGCGAAATACTTGTCCAGCAAAAACAGAAAATTCAGAATCGAATTCAGTGAATCTCCTGATCCTTATTAAGAACATCTAAGCAACTTCAATAAAACTTTAACTGTTAAACAAAATTCCGTTTAAAACCGGATTCCGGACGAAATATATGTCCGGGCAACAAATTATTGTCCTGTATAGACTCAGCGTCTCTTCTTACCCTTAGATCTGTCATCTAATCAACTTCAAATAAAACTTTTGCTTTGAACAAATTTTCCGGTTTTGGCCGGTTTCCGGGCGAACTAGTTGTCCGGGTAGAAAATGCTTTTCACATAAGTGTTTAGCATGTCTTCTTATCCCTAAATCGAGCATTTTATCAACTTGAAATTAAACTTTTACTTTTAACCAGCTTTTCCGGACTACTTGTCCGGCGAGAAAATGGTTTCACCATCGTGTTCAGCATGTCTTCTTACCCATAACAAGTCTTCTTACCCCATAATCGACTATCACCTTAGCTTTGTCCCTTCATTTGAACTCCCACACCTAAATGTAGGGCTACAGAGCCCATCTATAAACTTGACCTTACCCTTGACCCAAAGAATCCTCACACCAAGTTGCACCAAAATATCTCATTCCCTTCGAAAGTTATCGTGCTAACAGACCGACAACTTTTGCGATATCATAGGTATCCCTCCACTTACGTTTTGGGATCCCAAAAATCTGTAGAATCTCCCATTTCCGACGGAGCCCGTGAACTTATTGCAAGATATATACGTTTCGTTCAAGTTCGGTGTTTCATTTAAATTGCCCGCGATGGATGCATTAAATTGTTTCCTTTATATCACACTTCCTGTGACCTTCCCTGTAGTTCGGCGTATCAGCATAACCTACAGTGCTTATTTAACGGACACGCCATACTTAAGATTGTTATTCATTATACTTCAGTGGTAATTCCATTCATTCCCGCTCGTATCCTATCTCCTCTTTTAGCATTTTTTTTTATTTCTTCATTTGTGACCCGCTTTTTGCATCACAGCGGACTATGAGTAAAATACACAATGTAAAATAAATTTACTGACTACGTTCAGTTCACGTTTCGTTCACATTCGTCTTAAGGTTGATAATCGGCCTAGCCCAGTTACAGATGTAGCACGTACTCATATCCCAATATTGAATCTCTTTTTGTCTTTGTAACAAAATTTTACGTCTACAGAATTTTTTAGTTTTGAAAATTCCGGGCGAGCTACTTCTCTGTCGCCAAATGTAGTTCAACAATAGCTGATAGCTTGTATGGCACTTGCAAGGGTAGGCAGGTGATTGCATTTCAGCTTAGGATCAAGTACGGTCCGGACCCGGACGTGCACGTGAAACATCCATATGGAGACACATGGTCTGAAGGCCCCTTTTCTGGTTTGAAACCTTTCCTGAAACCCAGTACACTTCCAAGCCTAATTAGTTCAAAGAACACGCCATGTGTAGGGGCGTCACTAGCCTTTTTCCCTTTGAGGGTCTAATCTGTACTGACTGGACTTGAAATTAACCGACAAAACTCGCCGTTCGGTTCACGGCAACGAAACACATTCCCAGCCAACAAGAATAGATCCGGTGTAAGATACAATGGATCAGTTAAATTCTTTCTGTCATGAAAATTAGTGAAGTATAGTAGTTTAAAGTGTTGCAAAATTAGCGTTAAATACAACACTTCAGAATTCCGTTTGAAAGTTCTGCAAAATTTGAGTACAAGTCCACACAACGCATGCAAAAGCTACTTTTCTTCCTAAGAAAATAAATAAAAATAGACCCCTAACCAATCTTATTTGAGCAACCAGTAAACAATCTCGGTAGACATACTGCAATCCAATATAACGATTAACAAACTGAATATTAATACTTACCTTGGAACGACCTGAATTTATCATAAAAGTGAACAGTGGTTGATAAACAGGTTGCGATGTGACTTCCAGCCTGAAAAAACAACAAGGTTTGTATTCTCTGTGATTGGTTACTTGTCTGGTACCCTAACATGCAGGCTCGAACAATTTTTAGCCTACTCGTTTTATTACAAAAACAGTTATTCATTAGTACCCCACCCCAGATCGATCATGGGATCTTTTCCTTGGCCTATTGTGCTAATGTTCATGCCTGACGGACAGTATTTGGCTAGGGGGGGAGCAGGGAGTCTAATAGGTATGTGAAAATGAAACACCAACAGCCCAACTGGGTCCTTGCCTAAGAGGAATTGTCTTCTTCTTCTGGCTTTTGGTTCACAGAGCATGAGATGGCACCGCAAATGGTACCCACAGGCAAACAGAAATCCTAAACTTCTGGCACAGTGTCTCCAAGATTGGAGCATTGCCTGGAGAATTGGGCACAGTACAACAGTAGCCCAATAAAAATCTGTTTCAACCAGTGGTTGCTCCTTTGAATTCCACTCTCAGATTTTCCATATCCTGGCTTTGTTTTTTGCTTATAACTCAGTCATACAGAACTGTAACAAAAACCAACTGGGAAAGTTGTGTTTAAAAATTTCTTATAATTTTAAGACTTCTCCTTCTACCATTTGCTGATTTGAAAGATCTTACAGAGAGGTAAAGATGTTCGGATAAAAGAAATGTGTTGATTTGAATGTTATCTATAGTAGAAGAAAATATTCCAATAAAGATTATGTTCAGCATTAGTAAGTGGCTAAAGTGATTGATTTTTAAATAGATATCTGTTGATAGGGTAGTCACAAAAAGTAATGTAGACAGTGGCATGAATTTGCTGGCTTTCCGTGAATCAAAGCAAATATTTTGTATCTATTTTTCAGTTATGTCTGTCAAAAGAAAATGACACCACTCCATTCAAACTGATTTAATTAGGCCTATCTCTTTAAGCAGTAAGATAACCTAGCTATTATATATTATAATTATATTACATGTAGGCTAGATTCAGACAAATTCAGCTACAAAAAAAAATAACTGAACTTGCCTATACAAAATTGGTTGATACCACTGAGTAAAAGGTAGGTGCAAACAGCACTACTAAATCTGTGGGTTGCTTCCAAAATCTAAATAATTATTGCTTCCCAAACGGAAAATTTTAGATTCGAGCGTGTTCCGCCCTACTTCCCGTAGTTACTCCGCGGAACTTCACGAACTTTGGCTTCTTGGCGTCTAGGCTGGAAAGCATTTTTGAATTTTTGGTAGAATATCACTCCACGGCAGCTCTACGGCGTAATCTGGAACGGCGTAATCTGGATACTCACGTTAAAGAAATTAGTAGTCACCAGGCTTACTACGCTCCCGAGCATAGTAAGCAAATAGTTACTATCAGTTACTATTTCGAGAAGGTTGGAACGGTTGGCGTAGTAATTTTTGTGTTAGGTCGGAACGGAATTAGTAGCTAATAGTTACTATTGTTAGAAGGATGGAACACGCTCTTGATCTGTTTGATGTGGGAACGACTTAACTAGTCTGAAACCCTAAAATATAAACCGGAAAACAATGGCAATTTACTTATGTATTTCGTCAGTGACCTCACTAGGGACAATCAAATAAGCATACCTCTTCTACTACTACTGAATATACTGGTGATCAAACCAAACCAATCAAACGGAGCTCATACCTTGGTCCTTGGGTACCAGCTTGAAGTTTTTGCCCACTGCCCAGCCTCCCAAAAATGCCCTATACCAACACATGAGGCATTTTTTATTTTATTTATTTATTTATTTATTTATGACCCGCTTTTTGCGTAACAGCGGAGTATGAATTAAATACAAAAGTAAAATTACATATTAAAACACTTAAACAAAACAATGTAAATAAACACAACAACATTCTTTTCATATAAAAAAAAAAAAAAAACACTAAATAGACTTAAAATTTGTACACAGTGACAAGCACATTAATCGGGTTCAGGAATGAAAAACTGGCTAATAATTTCATGGGCTGAGAGGGCAGGATGTTTGTGGAGGGAAAATAGATTTGAATGCGAACGAAAAAGTGTATTAACACTATCCTGAACATTAAAATTTGAAACCAATTTACGATTACGAAAAGATTTTGGAAGATACATCAGAAATTTACAATACTTGAAAAAACAACTTCTCAAATTTTTAACATCTTTTTTCCTTAGGATATGGTAAACTCCGGAACAATTGTGGATATATGGGCCGCAAAAAGCACTATACAACTTTCCGAGCGCCTTGCGTGAATATTTTCCTCTATTTGGGACCAAACGCCCGTAACCAAATCTAATGGAATTTGATACTGATTTTAAAATAGAGGAGCACGTTAAAGATAATGTGGATTTGAAGGTAAGCCCGAGCCATTTCAGCGACTCAGACGAAAAAATAGAAAAAGAACCAATTGCAACAGAAGAGCGCTCAGAGGTTGTTGTGCGACCGAAACAAAGATATTCACATTTTGACAGATTTATCTCAAGTCCGATGTCTGAAAGTTTGTTTGCTAAAATTTTCATATTTTTAGAAAGAGTGGATTTTGTACGGCTGACTAGGAGGATATCATCAGCATACGCAATGTAGCTGATCGAAATCTCCTTGAACAAATATGCAGGAAGAAGAGAATCCAAACAATCAGAAATCGCAGACTTAAATATATACGGTGACAAAACTCCACCTTGGCGAACTCCATGGTTCACTGAAATATTTTCCGATAACTGACCCTGCCATTTTACCCGAATGCTGGAATTTGCGTACCAATACTTTAAAAGGCAAAGAATAGAAGAATTGACTCCAGAACGAGCAAGCGAATACAAAGCTTGAGAATGGACAACATTATCAAAAGCCCCAGAGATGTCTATGGAACAAATGTGGATGGTTGATCTGTTTAGAGTGGCCTGTCGCATTATTTTGGTCAGAACGTGGTGAGCATGCGCACAACCCGTACCATCCCTGAAACCCAATTGCATATTTCCAAAATTGCCTTTTTCAAGAAGTTCGGGAAGAAGGACATACTCAAAAATTTTACTGACTGTACATGATACTGTAATCGGACGGAAACTATTGCACAGTTCAGGGTCCTTGCCTCGCTTAAGGACAGATGTTACGGTTCCAACAAGGAAGCTATTCGGGACCTGAGATTGGGAAAGAAACATTTGGAACAGTAGTTGTAGATGTTGGATCAGAACAGGACATTCAGTTTTGAAGAACTCTGAAGAAATACCATCGATATCGACAGATCCAGTCTTTTTTAGTCTGTAAACAGCCTTTTCGACAGCATTACTAGTAACCGCAAAAACAGAAGACTGAGAAATTTTAACAGGGAGAAACCTTGAAAGTAAAGAATCGAAAAACTGTTGCACGCGCATATTGCACTGAGTGAACAAGTTGCGATAATGGTTTATCCAATCAGAGGAGGTCAATTTTGACGGAGACACTGCACAACACTTGTCCGAAAGAAGAACTTTATTCCAAGACTTGCGGTCTGTAGGGGCATCAGCGCCATTTAAACGTGCGGATTTCAAACAAAACTTATACTCCCGCTTTGTCTTCTTTTTAAGGTCAAACACGGTTCCACTGATAGGGCGTCCACAAGCTATCCATAGTCTCAACCAAAATTTCGCATGATTTTTGGCTTTCTTAACCTCCGGACAAACTCTCCAAAGCCGCTTTCGGGTTCCAACCCTAACATTTTCGAATGGTACGGCTACGTTAGCGGCAGTCTTCAAGCAATGAACGACCTCAGAGTAATAAAAGTTCAAGTCGATGGAGGAACCAGTCACATGGAGACTAGTCTGGAGTAAGTGGAACGGAATTTTCACAGCTGTCAAAAGGGTGGTCAGTGTAGCTATATAAAGTACGGGATCTAAACGATTCCAGTTCCTTTTCTTGATCCATGTCTGAGGTTGAGACGTAGTGCTTTTAACACAATCGGCGGGGAGTGCCAATTTGAAAGTCAACGGCAGATGGTCATCTTCAATTTTTTCGTCGTCAACTTCAACCGTTCCATCAGCTACAGATGGATGGGAGACTATAAGGTGGTCAAGGTTCGAAACGGTTCCGCCACGATTGTGTCTGTAGGTATACGGCAAGGACTTTTCTACGATACAATACCCGCTAGGAAGAGACTCGGTAAACAGGTCAGTGCGTATAGAAGGAGCCAGGATGTTGGTATTCAAATCACCAACAAGAATCCAGTTAAGACCTTTGCTACTGATGTCTGAAAGGAGAGACTTGATCTTGTTACAAGATTTAGCAAATAATCCAAATGAAGCGAGGTTGCGACGGTCGCACGGAAGATATGCGTTAACTAGAACGAGGTCGCCAAACTGGACAGCTAGCATCAGTCTATCCGAAAGAAAGACAGTTGGAGGTCTGAGGCAACAGGAAGAACGGATAAAAATTGCTAGTCCACCGGAAGGACGGCCTCTCGTTTTTCTAGCAGGTTGCACGAATATATAGTGATCGACCGAACGGCGCAGACTGTCGGCACTAGTAGTGGAAAGAAGATGCTCTTGAAGGAACAGCACATCAGTTTCGGAGAGTAATCGATCCAGTTCAAGGTCCTTATCTTTCGTCCCATTTATGTTCAAAGACACACATCGGAGTACATTTGAAATCTGAGCCATCACACCGTTATTTTCAATGCGTTTTTGATTTTCGGGCACCGAAAACTGAAAGACACATGGTCCCCATCACAATTGGCACATTTGGGGGGTAGGCTACAAGGCAAGTCTCTTGAATATACGTGACATCCAGAGCATCTAGCACATTTAGGCATATCTGCCTGAAGTGGACATCTGTCAACAACATGGTCCAGTGACTGACAACGGAAACATCTTTTCGGCATGCGATGAAATTCATGGACACGGAAATGCTCGTAACCGATCTTAACTCCACACTTTAAAGCTCTTAAAAGGGAAGCTTGATCTACATAGCCAACCTTGAAAGACCGGGAATTTGAGATCTGCGAGACTTCCACGGCATCAAGCAAACACTTCAAATCA
The DNA here is from genome assembly GCA_023053575.1 of Branchinecta lynchi. Classification (NCBI taxonomy): domain Eukaryota; kingdom Metazoa; phylum Arthropoda; class Branchiopoda; order Anostraca; family Branchinectidae; genus Branchinecta; species Branchinecta lynchi. The sequence goes on along the minus strand of JAKZAP010000006.1, from coordinate 156,588 downwards.
CTAGAAGAGATGCGCTCTGGAACACTTCGTATTACCCCAAAGAATCTTGGTTGTATGACCTTAGTGGTAACCCCGGGCGGAAGACCCTTTGTTATCGATTTGGCAACAATGTCAGCATATGTCGCACTCGAAGTCTGTACAACTAGACGGTTTTGCCTGACACTAGCTTTGACGTTTGTGATGCCATCTCGACCCTCAACGGAATCGAGATGCTCATTTCTTGAATTGACGTCACATAGGGAAGGAGGGATATTGTCCACAATAACAGTGTGCACAGGCGAGGGGGTCGTGATTGTTTGATTCGACATTCCAAAGACAGGAGTGGACCCCTCATGTTTTGCAATTCGATCAGCAATGAACCGAATATCCTTGGCACACGCATTGATCTGGCTGGTCAGGAGAGAGTAAGCCACAGCTGGAATAACGGGCACTTCGTTCGGGAACCTGATAACGAAGTCAGGTAGCTCAACGTTGTCATTGTCACAACGTTTGAATGCAGCGGTGAGGTCTGCTAAATGATTAGCAGATGTGTTTCGTTTTGGCGGGAGCTCCGGGGCGAAAACACAGGACCAGAATAGCTTCTTAGCCGTGACTATGGCTTCAACGGAAAAGAATTCAGCTGCAAACTTCCTGACCACATCTTCGTCAACACCAACATCGAGACTTTTTTGAAAAAAATTCAGCACTGGTTGGTAGTAGAGTCCACTCCACGAACAACCATTGTTATCCGTTGGCGCCATGCCCAAGGTCGAGACAACCTAACGGTCTTTTGAAGACAGAAACCGTTGAACTTTATCCTTCCAAACTCGAATGAAAATTGCGACTGATCACCTCGACGGTTAGAAGAAGACTGGGCATTGGGTGGCTAGGGCGGCAGTGCTTGAAATGCCGAAGTGAAACAAGACCAAAGGTTTCGATGGGATCCCAAAAATTCAATATCTGATCCAGACAACTTAGCCACATCAAGTCATAGCCAGACTCCTTGAACATTTTTACAATTAAAATTCAGAAACAGATTAAGGACAAATAGCTAATCACCTGAGAAAACCAAGTTCAGATATGGATTCAGCATGTGTGTTTACCCCTACAAGTCATATCTGTTTTGACAAAAGCTTCCTGCCACTTCTACCAATTTCCCGGTTCCGGCCGAACTCCAGAACTACTTGTCCGGCGAAAAAAGAAAGCTCAAAGACGAAATCAGTGTATCTTCTTTCCCCAGTAATGAACATCTAATCAACTTCAAATAAAAATTAAGCTTATAACAAATTTTCCAATTCCAGCCGGATTCCGGTCGAACTATATGTCCGGGTAAATAATGATTGTCATACAGGGACTCAGCGTCTCTTCTTACCCCTAAATCGCTTATCTAATCAACTAGAAATAAAACTTTAACTTCCAACAGTTTTCCGTTTTGGGCCGGATTCCGGGCGAACTATATGTATGGGTAGAAATTTTGTTTCACATAAGTGTTCAGCATGTCTTCTTGCCCTAAATCGAACATCTAATCAACTCCGAATAAAACTTTTAATTTTGACAAACTTTACGGTTTGGGCCGGATTCCGGTCGAAATACTTGTCCCTCGAGAAAATAGTTTTCACCATCGTCTTCAGCATGTCTTCCTACCTCTAAATAGAACATCTAATCAACTTCAAATAAAACTTTTACTTTTAACAAACTTTCCGGTTTGGGCCGGATTCCGGGCGAAATACTTGTCCGTCGAGAAAATATATTTCACCATCGTCTTCAGCATGTGTTCTTATCTCTAAATCGAACATCGAATCAACTTCAAATAAAACTTTTACTTTCAACAAACTTCCCGGCTTCGGCCGGATTCCAGGCGAACTACTTGTCCGATGACAAAATGGTTTTCACCATCACGTTCAGCATGTCTTCTTACTCCATAATCGACTATCACATTAGCTGTTTCAAAATATTTTGTTTGCCCCTTAATTTTAACCCCCTCCCCCACCCCTAAATGTAGGGCTGCAAAGCCCATCTACGAACTTGACTGGTCCAACGACCCAACGAATCCTCACACCAAGTTTTATCAAAATATCTCATTCCCTTCGAGAGTTCTTGTACTTACGGACGGACGGACAGACGGAAGGACAACTTTTGCGATGTCATAGGTATCCGTCCACTTACGTTTTGGGATCCCAAAAACAGATGGGATCCCATCTGTTTTTCATACCAACCAAATCATGGTCAGCATTAAAATTCGTGAAAAGTCAGATGAGATAACTACGCATGGGTGTTGGGCAGTAAGGGTTGCTTGAAACTCTCAAGCGAAACACCGCCCGTTAAAACTCACAAGAATTCTTATGAACTAACCTCATCTAAGGAAAAATTCGAGAAATGCCCACAAAATCTTTGCAACAAACTAAAATGTGTCAAACCATTCCAGAAATTTAAACATTGTGCTTATAGGCTGATTGGCTGAATGGTTATTATAGATTTCCTTCTGAATAAGAAGAAATGTGCAACACCAAAAAGATTTCTGGTCTGCTTTCACTGAGGCCTGCCATATTCAAAACATCATTATTTTTTATTAATACAAAATAACACTAATAATAGCTGGTTCAACTCCAACCCTGCTTTCAAGCACTTTCCACAAGCACTTTCCACCATTACCGTCCAAAGCCCAGCCATAGTTATAACATGAATATTTTCGCAAATCTTAATGCGGGCGGCGATTTGGTGGGCATTTCTCCAGTGTCCGCTTGACCATTTCAAGCGACCTTAAGCGTTGTCCAAATAGGTATTATAAGGTGTATTACAGCGTATAAGGCTTATTACAGATTCCTCTGTTCCTAGGGGAGAAATGTAATAAGGCGAATAAGGAGAATAGAGCCAGCTTCCATTTTCATTTATGCAGGGCCAATCAGATCGCTTGGTTGGTTCCGCCAGCAGGCCAAGGAGAGGAGCAGCATCCTCACTCATCAGGGTTGCCACCGGAAAACTGAAGAAACAACTTTTCTTCAAAAGAACACGCTTTGTTCTCTTACAACTGCTTATTTTTTTGTTCCAGGACCAATGCCAATGGCTGTCCATCCTTTAATCTAATAGCTTTTTACCATATAAAGGGTTTCAAGTTGTACTCGTCTAATTACTAACAATTTTTCTGATCTTTCAAAGCTCGAAAAATTGTTCTCAGCATGGAAAAACCGAGCGCTGCATCAGTAAGAACCTATTCTTATTGGAACAGGAGTGTGTATGAAGACATAAACATTAAATATAGCGCTATTCAGGCCAATACCAACAAATGGTCAAAGTCAAGCTAGACCGACAGACAGTCAAGACAAGCATACAGTCAGACAGATAGACAGACAGACAGACAGACAGACAGACAGACAGTCAGTCAAGACAGACAGACAGTCAGTCAGTCAACACAGACAGACAGTCTTTCAGTCAAGACAGACAGACAGACAGTCTTTCAGTAAAGACAGACAGACAGACAGTCAGTCAGTGAAGACAGACATACAGACAGACAGTCAGTCAAGACAGACAGACAGTTAGTCAAAACAATCGGACAGTCAGTCAATACAAACAGACAGTCAGTCAAGAAAGACAGACAGTCAGTCAAGACAAACAGACAGACAGTCAGTCAAGCTAGACAGACAGACAGTTAGTCAGTCAAGAGAGTCAAGACAGACAGACAGACAGACATACAGTCAGTCAGTCAAGACAGACATACAGTCAGTTAGTCCAGACAGACAGACAGTCAGTCAGTCAAGACAGACAGACAGACAGACAGTCAGTTAAGACAGACAGACCGTCAGTCAAGACAGACAAACAGTCAGTCAAGAAAGGCAGTCAGACGGAAATTCAGTCGAGACAGACAGACAGACAAACAGTCAGTCAAGAAAGACAGACAGTCAGTCAAGACAACAGACAGTCAGTCAAGCTAGACAGACAGTTAGTCAGTCCAGACAGACATACAGACAGACAGTCAGTCAAGACAGACAGACAGTTAGTCAAACTAGATATACAGGCAGTCAGTCAAAACAGACAGACAGACAGTCAGTCAAAACAGACAGACAGTCAGTCAAGACAGACAGTCAGACAGTCAGTAAAGAGAGACAGACAGTCAGTCAAGACAGACAGACAGTCAGTCAAGACAGACAGACAGACAGACAGACAGACAGAAAGACAGACAGTCATGACAGACAGACAGTCAGTCAAGACAGACAGACAGTCAGTCAAGACAGACAGACAGTCAGTCAAGACAGACAGACAGTCAGTCAAGACAGACAGACAGTCAGTCAAGACATACAGACAGTCAGTCACGATAGACAGACAGTCAGTCACGATAGACAGACAGTCAGTCAAGATAGTCAGATAGTCAGTCAAGACAGACAGACAGTCAGTCAAGACAGAGAGACAGTCAGTCAGTCAAGACAGACATACAGTCAGTCAAGAAAGACAGACAGTCAGTCAAGACAGACAGACAGACAGACCATCCGACAGACAGTCAGTCAATTTAGACAGACAGACATTTAGTCAGTCAAGACAGTCAAGACAAACAGACAGACAGACAGACAGACAGTCAGTCAGTCAAGACAGACATACAGTCAGTCAAGACAGACAGTCAGTCAAGACAGACATACAGTCAGTCAAGACAGACATACAGTCAGTCAAGACAGACATACAGTCAGTCAAGACAGACAGACAGAAAGACAGACAGTTAGTCAAGACAGACAGACAGACAGACATACAGTCAGTCAAGACAGACAGACAGTCAGTTAAGACAGTGAGACAGATAGTCAGTCAGTCAAGACAGAAAAACGGACAGTCAGTCAAGACAGTCAGACATACAGTCAGTCAGTCAAGACAGACAGACAGTCAATCAAGACAGACAGACAGTCAGTCAAGACAGACAGACAGTCAGTCAAGACAGACAGACAGTCAGTCAAAACAGACAGACAGACAGACAGTCAATTAGTCAAGGCAGACAGACAGATAGACAGTCAGTCAAGACAGACATACAGACAGACAGTCAGTCAAGACAGACAGACAGTTAGTCAAGACAGACGGACAGTCAGTCAAGACAAACAGACAGTCAGTCAAGAAAGACAGACAGCCAGTCAAGACAGACAGACAAACAGACAGTCAGTCAAGTTAGACAGACAGACAGTTAGTCAGTCAAGACAGTCAAGACAGACAGACAGACAGACAGTCAGTCAGTCAAGACAGACAGACAGTCAGTTAGTCAGGACAGACAGACAGTCAGTCAAGACAGACAGTCAGTCAAGACAGACAGACAGTCAGTCAAGACAGACAGACAGTCAGTCAAGACAGACAGACAGTCAGTCAAGACAGACAGACAGTCAGTCAAGAGAGACAGACAGACAGTCAGTCAAGACAGACAGACAGTCAGTCAAGACAGACAGTCAGTCAGTCAAGACAGACAGACAGTCAGTCAACACAGACAGACAGTCAGGCAAGACAGACAGACAGTCAGTCCAGACAGACAGACAGTCAGTCCAGACAGACAGACAGTCAGTCCAGACAGACAGACAGTCAGTCAAGACAGACAGACAGTCAGTCAAGACAGACAGACAGTCAGTCAAGACAGACAGACAGTCAGTCAAGACAGACAGACAGTCAGTCAAAACAGACAGACAGTCAGTCAAGACAGTCAAGACAGACAGACAATCAGTAAAGACAGAGAGACAGTCAGTCAGTCAAGACAAACAGACAGACAGACAGACAGACAGTCAGTCAATAAAGACAGACAGTCAGTCAGGACAGACAGACAGTTAGTCAAGACAGACAGCCAGTCAGTCAAGACAGACAGACAGTCAGTCAAGACAGACAGACAGTCAGTCAAGACAGACAGACAGTCAGTCAAGACAGACAGACACTCAGTCAAGACAGACAGTTAGTCAAGCTAGACAGACAGACAGTCAAGACAGACATACAGACAGTCAAGACAGACAGACAGTCAGTCAAGACATACAGACAGTCAGTCACGACAGACAGACAGTCAGTCAAGACAGTCAGACAGTCAGTCAATAAAGACAGACAGTCAGTCAAGACAGACAGACAGTCAGTCAAGACAGACAGACAGTCAGTCAAGAAAGACAGTTAGTCAAGCTAGACAGACAGACAGTCAAGACAGACATACAGACAGACTGACAGACAGACAGACAGACAGACAGAAATACAGACAGACAGTCAGTCAAGAAAGACAGTTAGTCAAGCTAGACAGACAGACAGTCAAGACAGACAGACAGTCAGTCAAGACACAGAGACAGTCAGTCAGTCAAGACAGACATACAGTCAAGACAGACATACAGTCAGTCAAGACAGACAGACAGTCAGTCAAGACATACAGACAGTCAGTCACGACAGACAGACAGTCAGTCAAGACAGACAGACAGTCAGTCAAGACAGACAGACAGTCAGTCAATAAAGACAGACAGTCAGTCAAGACAGACAGACAGTCAGTCAAGACAGACAGACAGTCAGTCAAGACAGACAGACAGTCAGTCAAGACAGACAGACAGTTAGTCAAGAAAGACAGTTAGTCAAGCTAGACAGACAGACAGTCAAGACAGACATACAGACAGACTGACAGACAGACAGACAGACAGACATACAGACAGACAGACAGACAGACAGAAAGACAGTCAGTCAAGTTAGACAGACAGTTAGTCAAGCTAAACAGACAGACAGTCAAGACAGACATCCAGTCAGACAGACAGACAGTCAGACTGACAGACAGACAGACAGACATACAGACAGACAGACAGACATACAGACAGACAGACAGACAGTCAGTCAGGTTAGACAGACAGTTAGTCAAGCTAGACAGACAGACAGTCAAGACAGACATACAGTCAGACAGACAGACAGAGAGTCAGAAATACAGACAGACAGACAGACAGACAGTCAGTCAAGTTCGACAGACAGACAGTTAGTCAGTCCAGACAGACATACAGACAGAGAGTCAGTCAAGACAGACAGACAGTTAGTCAAGCTAGACAGACAGTCAGTCAAGACAGACAGACAGTCAGTCAAGACAGACAGACAGTTAGTCAGTCAAGACAGACATACAGACAGTCAGTTAGTATAGACAGACAGACAGTCAGTCAGTCAAGACAGACAGACAGACAGAAAGTCAGTTAAGACAGACATACCGTCAGTCAAGACAGACAAACAGTCAGTCAAGAAAGACAGACAGTCAGTCAAGACAGACAGACAGTCAGTCAAGCTAGACAGACAGTTAGTCAGTCCAAACAGACATACAGACAGACAGTCAGTCAAGAAAGACAGACAGTCAGTCAAGACAGACAGACCGTCAGACAGACAGTCAGTCAATTTAGACAGACAGACATTTGGTCAGTCAAGACAGTCAAGACAATCAGACAGACAGACAGACAGACAGTCAGTCAGTCAAGACAGACATTCAGTCAGTCAAGACAGACAGTCAGTCAAGACAGACAGTAAGTCAAGACAGACATACAGTCAGTCAAGACAGACATACAGTCAGTCAAGACAGACAGTCAGACAGTTAATCAAGACAGACAGACAGTCAGTCAAGACAGTCAAACAGACAGTCAGTCAAAACAATCAGTCAGTCAGGACAGACAGACAGTTAGTCAAGACAGACAGACAGTCAGTCAAGACAGTCAGACAGACTGACAGACAGACGGTCAGTTAAGACAGACAGACAGACAGACAGTCAGTCAGTCTAGACAGACTGACAGTCAGTCAGGACAGACAGACAGTTATTCAAGACAGACAGACAGTCAGGACAGACAGTCAAACAGACCGTCAGTCAGGAAAGACAGACGGACAGACATTCTGTCAGACAGACAGACAGTCAGTCAAGACAGTCAGACAGACAGACAGTCAGTCAGACAGACAGATAGTCAGTCAATAAAGACAGACAGACATTCAGTCAAGAAAGTCAGACAGACAGACAGTCAGTCAAGACAGTCAAACAGACAGTCAGTCAGGAAAGACAGACGGACAGACAGTCAGTCAGACAGACAAACAGTCAGTCAAGAAAGTCAGACAGACAGACAGTCAGTCAGTCAAGACAGACAGACAGTTAGTCAAAAGAGACAGACAGTCAATCAGGACAGACAGACAGTTAGTCAAGACAGACAGACAGTCAGTCAGGAAAGACAGACGGACAAACAGTCAAGACAGACAGACAGACAGACAGACAGTCAGACAGACAGACAGTCAGTCAGTCAAGACAGACAGTCAGTCAGTCAGGAAAGACAGACGGACAGGCAGTCAAGACAGACAGACAGTCAGTCAGTCAAGACAGACAGACAGACAGACAGTCAGTTAAGACAGACAGACCGTCAGTCAAGACAGACAAACAGTCAGTCAAGAAAGGCAGTCAGACGGAAATTCAGTCGAGACAGACAGACAGACAAACAGTCAGTCAAGAAAGACAGACAGTCAGTCAAGACAACAGACAGTCAGTCAAGCTAGACAGACAGTTAGTCAGTCCAGACAGACATACAGACAGACAGTCAGTCAAGACAGACAGACAGTTAGTCAAACTAGATATACAGGCAGTCAGTCAAAACAGACAGACAGACAGTCAGTCAAAACAGACAGACAGTCAGTCAAGACAGACAGTCAGACAGTCAGTAAAGAGAGACAGACAGTCAGTCAAGACAGACAGACAGTCAGTCAAGACAGACAGACAGACAGACAGACAGACAGACAGAAAGACAGACAGTCATGACAGACAGACAGTCAGTCAAGACAGACAGACAGTCAGTCAAGACAGACAGACAGTCAGTCAAGACAGACAGAAAGTCACTCAAGACAGACAGACAGTCAGTCAAGACATACAGACAGTCAGTCGCGACAGACAGACAGTCAGTCAAGATAGTCAGATAGTCAGTCAAGACAGACAGACAGTCAGTCAAGACAGAGAGACAGTCAGTCAGTCAAGACAGACAGTCAGTCAAGACAGACATACAGTCAAGACAGACATACAGTCAGTCAAGACAGACATACAGTCAGTCAAGAAAGACAGACAGTCAGTCAAGACAGACAGACAGACAGACCATCCGACATACAGTCAGTCAATTTAGACAGACAGATATTTAGTCAGTCAAGACAAACAGTCAGACAGACAGACAGTCATTCAGTCAAGACAGACAGTCAGTCAAGACAGACAGTCAGTCAAGACAGACAGTCAGTCAAGACAGACATACAGTCAGTCAAGACAGACATACAGTCAGTCAAGACAGACATACAGTCAGTCAAGACAGACAGACAGAAAGACAGACATGTAGTCAAGACAGACAGACAGACAGACATACAGTCAGTCAAGACAGACAGACAGTCAGTTAAGACAGTGAGACAGATAGTCAGTCAGTCAAGAAAGAAAAACGGACAGTCAGTCAAGACAGTCAGACATACAGTCAGTCAGTCAAGACAGACAGACAGTCAATCAAGACAGACAGACAGTCAGGCAAGACAGACAGACAGTCAGTTAGTCAGGACAGACAGACAGTCAGTCAAGACAGACAGTCAGTTAAGACAGACAGTCAGTCAAGACAGACAGTCAGTCAAGACAGACAGTCAGTCAAGACAGACAGACAGTCAGTCAAGACAGACAGACAGTCAGTCAAGACAGACAGACAGACAGTCAGTCAAGACAGACAGACAGTCAGTCAAGACAGACAGACAGTCAGTCAAGACAGACAGACAGTCAGTCAAGACAGACAGACAGTCAGTCAAGACAGACAGACAGTCAGTCAAGACAGACAGACAGTCAGTCAAGACAGACAGACAGTCAGTCAAGACAGACAGACAGTCAGTCCAGACAGACAGACAGACAGTCAGACCAGACAGACAGACAGTCAGTCCAGTCAGACAGACAGTCAGTCAAGACAGACAGACAGTCAGTCAAGACAGACAGACAGTCAGTCAAGACAGACAGACAGTCAGTCAAGACAGACAGACAGTCAGTCAAGACAGATAGACAGTCAGTCAAGACAGTCAAGACAGACAGACAATCAGTAAAGACAGAGAGACAGTCAGTCAGTCAAGACAAACAGACAGACAGACAGACAGACTGTCAGTCAATAAAGACAGACAGTCAGTCAGGACAGACAGACAGTTAGTCAAGACAGACAGTTAGTCAAGAAAGACAGACAGTCAGTCAAGACAGACAGTTAGTCAAGCTAGACAGACAGACAGTTAAGACAGACATAAAGTCAGACTGACAGACATACAGACAGACATACAGACAGACAGACAGACAGACAGTCAGTCAAGTTAGACAGACAGTTAGTCAAGCTAGACAGACAGAAAGTCAAGACAGACATACAGTCAGACAGACAGACAGACAGACAGACATACAGACAGACAGACAGACAGACAGTCAAGACAGAAAGACAGTCAGTCAAGACATACAGACAGTCAGTCACGACAGACATACAGTCAGTCAATAAAGATAGACAGTCAGTCAAGACAGACAGACAGTCAAGACAGACATACAGTCAAGACAGACATACAGTCAGTCACGACAAACAGACAGTCAGTCAAGACAGACAGACAGTCAGTCAAGACAGACAGACAGTCAGTCAAGACAGACAGACAGTCAGTCAAGACAGACAGACACTCAGTCAAGACAGACAGACAGTCACCCAAGACAGACAGTTAGTCAAGCTAGACAGACAGACAGTCAAGACAGACATACAGACAGATAGTCAGTCAAGACAGACAGACAGTCAGTCAAGACAGACAGACAGTCAGTCAAGACAGACAGACAGTCAGTCAAGACACAGAGACAGTCAGTCAGTCAAGACAGACATACAGTCAAGACAGACATACAGTCAGTCAAGACAGACATACAGTCAGTCAAGACAGACAGACAGTCAGTCAAGACAGACAGACAGTCAGTCAAGACATACAGACAGTCATTTACGACAGACAGACAGTCAGTCAAGACAGACAGACAGTCAGTCAATAAAGACAGACAGTCAGTCAAGACAGACAGACAGTCAGTCAAGACAGACAGACAGTCAGTCAAGAAAGACAGTTAGTCAAGCTAGACAGACAGACAGTCAAGACAGACATACAGACAGACTGACAAACAGACCGACAGACAGACAGACATACAGACAGACAGACAGAAAGACAATCAGTCAAGTTAGACAGACAGTTAGTCAAGCTAAACAGACAGACAGTCAAGACAGACATCCAGTCAGACAGACAGACAGACAGTCAAGACAGACATACAGTCAGACTGACAGACAGATAGACAGATATACAGACAGACAGACAGACAGTCAGTCAAGTTAGACAGACAGTTAGTCAAGCTAGACAGACAGACAGTCAAGACAGACATACAGTCAGACAGACAGACAGAGAGTCAGAAATACAGACAGACAGACAGACAGACTGTCAGTCAAGTTCGACAGACAGACAGTTAGTCAGTCCAGACAGACATACAGACAGAGAGTCAGTCAAGACAGACAGACAGTTAGTCAAGCTAGACAGACAGTTAGTCAGTCAAGACAGACATACAGACAGTCAGTTAGTCAAGACAGACAGACAGACAGAAAGTCAGTTAAGACAGACATACCGTCAGTCAAGACAGACAAACAGTCAGTCAAGAAAGACAGACAGTTATTCAGTCCAAACAGACATACAGACAGACAGTCAGTCAAGAAAGACAGACAGTCAGTCAAGACAGACAGACAGACAGACCGTCAGACAGACAGTCAGTCAATTTAGACAGACAGACATTTGGTCAGTCAAGACAGTCAAGACAAACAGACAGACATACAGACAGTCAGTCAGTCAAGACAGACATACAGTCAGTCAAGACAGACAGTCAGTCAAGACAGACAGTCAGACAGTTAGTCAAGACAGACAGACAGTCAGTCAAGACAGTCAAATAGACAGTCAGTCAAAACAATCAGTCAGTCAGGACAGACAGACAGTTAGCCAAGACAGACAGACAGTCAGTCAAGACAGTCAGACAGACTGACAGACAGAAGGTCAGTTAAGACAGACAGACAGACAGACAGTCAGTCAGTCTAGACAGACTGACAGTCAGTCAGGACAGACAGACAGTTATTCAAGACAGACAGACAGTCAGGACAGACAGTCAAACAGACCGTCAGTCAAGCTAGACAGACAGACAGTCAAGACAGACATACAGACAGATAGTCAGTCAAGACAGACAGACAGTCAGTCAAGACACAGAGACAGTCAGTCAGTCAAGACAGACATACAGTCAAGACAGACATACAGTCAGTCAAGACAGACAGACAGTCAGTCAAGACATACAGACAGTCAGTCACGACAGACAGACAGTCAGTCAAGACAGACAGACAGTCAGTCAATAAAGACAGACAGTCAGTCAAGACAGACAGACAGTCAGTCAAGACAGACAGACAGTCAGTCAAGACAGACAGACAGTCAGTCAAGAAAGACAGTTAGTCAAGCTAGACAGACAGACATACAGACAACAGACAGTCAGTCAGGAAAGACAGACGGACAGACAGTCAGTCAGACAGACAGACAGTCAGTCAAAAAAGTCAGACAGACAGACAGTCAGTCAGTCAAGACAGACAGACAGTTAGTCAAGACAGACGGACAGTCAGTCAAGACAAACAGACAGTCAGACAGACTAGACAGACAGACATACAGTCAAGACAGACAGAAAGTCACTCAAGACAGACAGACAGTCAGTAAAGACATACAGACAGTCAGTCGCGACAGACAGACAGTCAGTCAAGATAGTCAGATAGTCAGTCAAGACAGACAGACAGTCAGTCAAGACAGAGAGACAGTCAGTCAGTCAAGACAGACAGTCAGTCAAGACAGACATACAGTCAAGACAGACATACAGTCAGTCAAGACAGACATACAGTCAGTCAAGAAAGACAGACAGTCAGTCAAGACAGACAGACAGACAGACCATCCGACATACAGTCAGTCAATTTAGACAGACAGATATTTAGTCAGTCAAGACAGTCAAGACAAACAGACAGACAGACAGACAGTCAGTCAGTCAAGACAGACAGTCAGTCAAGACAGACAGTCAGTCAAGACAGACATACAGTCAGTCAAGACAGACATACAGTCAGTCAAGACAGACATACAGTCAGTCAAGACAGACATACAGTCAGTCAAGACAGACAGACAGAAAGACAGACAGTTAGTCAAGACAGACAGACAGACAGACATACAGTCAGTCAAGACAGACAGACAGTCAGTTAAGACAGTGAGACAGATAGTCAGTCAGTCAAGAAAGAAAAACGGACAGTCAGTCAAGACAGTCAGACATACAGTCAGTCAGTCAAGACAGACAGACAGTCAATCAAGACAGACAGACAGTCAGGCAAGACAGACAGACAGTCAGTCAAGACAGACAGAACGTCTGTCAGTCAAGACAAACAGACAGACAGACAGTCAATTAGTCAAGGCAGACAGACAGATAGACAGTCAGTCAAGACAGATATACAGACAGACAGTCAGTCAAGACAGACAGACAGTTAGTCAAGACAGACGGACAGTCAGTCAAGACAAACAGACAGTCAGTCAAGAAAGACAGACAGTCAGTCAAGACAGACAGACAAACAGACAGTCAGTCAAGTTAGACAGAGAGACAGTTAGTCAGTCAAGACAGTCAAGACAGACAGACAGACAGACAGTTAGTCAGTCAAGACAGACAGACAGTCAGTTAGTCAGGACAGACAGACAGTCAGTCAAGACAGACAGTCAGTTAAGACAGACAGTCAGTCAAGACAGACAGTCAGTCAAGACAGACAGTCAGTCAAGACAGACAGACAGTCAGTCAAGACAGACAGACAGTCAGTCAAGACAGACAGACAGACAGTCAGACAAGACAGACAGACAGTCAGTCAAGACAGACAGACAGTCAGTCAAGACAGACAGACAGTCAGTCAAGACAGACAGACAGTCAGTCAAGACAGACAGACAGTCAGTCAAGACAGACAGGCAGTCAGTCAAGACAGACAGACAGTCAGTCCAGACAGACAGACAGACAGTCAGTCCAGTCAGACAGACAGTCAGTCAAGACAGAAAGACAGTCAGTCAAGACAGACAGACAGTCAGTCAAGACAGACAGACAGTCAGTCAAGACAGACAGACAGTCAGTCAAGACAGATAGACAGTCAGTCAAGACAGTCAAGACAGACAGACAATCAGTAAAGACAGAGAGACAGTCAGTCAGTCAAGACAAACAGACAGACAGACAGACAGACTGTCAGTCAATAAAGACAGACAGTCAGTCAGGACAGACAGACAGTTAGTCAAGACAGACGGTTAGTCAAGAAAGACAGACAGTCAGTCAAGACAGACAGTTAGTCAAGCTAGACAGACAGACAGTTAAGACAGACATAAAGTCAGACTGACAGACATACAGACAGACATACAGACAGACAGACAGACAGACAGACAGACAGTCAGTCAAGTTAGACAGACAGTTAGTCAAGCTAGACAGACAGAAAGTCAAGACAGACATACAGTCAGACAGACAGACAGACAGACAGACATACAGACAGACAGACAGACAGACAGTCAAGACAGAAAGACAGTCAGTCAAGACATACAGACAGTCAGTCACGACAGACATACAGTCAGTCAATAACGATAGACAGTCAGTCAAGACAGACAGACAGTCAGTCAAGACAGACAGACAGTCAGTCAAGACAGAGAGACAGTCAGTCAGTCAAGACAGACAGTCAGTCAAGACAGACATACAGTCAAGACAGACATACAGTCAGTCACGACAAACAGACAGTCAGTCAAGACAGACAGACAGTCAGTCAAGACAGACAGACAGTCAGTCAAGACAGACAGACAGTCAATCAAGACAGACAGACAGTCAGTCAAGACAGACAGACAGTCAGTCAAGACAGACAGACAGTCAGTCAAGACAGACAGACACTCAGTCAAGACAGACAGACAGTCACCCAAGACAGACAGTTAGTCAAGCTAGACAGACAGACAGTCAAGACAGACATACAGACAGATAGTCAGTCAAGACAGACAGACAGTCAGTCAAGACAGACAGACAGTCAGTCAAGACACAGAGACAGTCAGTCAGTCAAGACAGACATACAGTCAAGACAGACATACAGTCAGTCAAGACAGACATACAGTCAGTCAAGACAGACAGACAGTCAGTCAAGACATACAGACAGTCATTTACGACAGACAGACAGTCAGTCAAGACAGACAGACAGTCAGTCAAGACAGACAGACAGTCAGTCAAGACAGACAGACAGTCAGTCAATTTAAGACAGACAGTCAGTCAAGACAGTCAGACAGTCAGTCAAGACAGACAGACAGTCAGTCAAGAAAGACAGTTAGTCAAGCTAGACAGACAGACAGTCAAGACAGACATACAGACAGACTGACAAACAGACCGACAGACAGACAGACATACAGACAGACAGACAGAAAGACAATCAGTCAAGTTAGACAGACAGTTAGTCAAGCTAAACAGACAGACAGTCAAGACAGACATCCAGTCAGACAGACAGACAGACAGTCAAGACAGACATACAGTCAAACTGACAGACAGATAGACAGATATACAGACAGACAGACAGACAGACAGACAGTCAGTCAAGTTAGACAGACAGTTAGTCAAGCTAGACAGACAGACAGTCAAGACAGACATACAGTCAGACAGACAGACAGAGAGTCAGAAATACAGACAGACAGACAGACAGACAGACTGTCAGTCAAGTTCGACAGACAGACAGTTAGTCAGTCCAGACAGACATACAGACAGAGAGTCAGTCAAGACAGACAGACAGTTAGTCAAGCTAGACAGACAGTTAGTCAGTCAAGACAGACATACAGACAGTCAGTTAGTCAAGACAGACAGACAGACAGAAAGTCAGTTAAGACAGACATACCGTCAGTCAAGACAGACAAACAGTCAGTCAAGAAAGACAGACAGTTATTCAGTCCAAACAGACATACAGACAGACAGTCAGTCAAGAAAGACAGACAGTCAGTCAAGACAGACAGACAGACAGACCGTCAGACAGACAGTCAGTCAATTTAGACAGACAGACATTTGGTCAGTCAAGACAGTCAAGACAAACAGACAGACATACAGACAGTCAGTCAGTCAAGACAGACATACAGTCAGTCAAGACAGACAGTCAGTCAAGACAGACAGTCAGACAGTTAGTCAAGACAGACAGACAGTCAGTCAAGACAGTCAAACAGACAGTCAGTCAAAACAATCAGTCAGTCAGGACAGACAGACAGTTAGCCAAGACAGACAGACAGTCAGTCAAGACAGTCAGACAGACTGACAGACAGAAGGTTAGTTAAGACAGACAGACAGACAGACAGTCAGTCAGTCTAGAAAAGACTGACAGTCAGTCAGGACAGACAGACAGTTATTCAAGACAGACAGACAGTCAGGACAGACAGTCAAACAGACCGTCAGTCAAGCTAGACAGACAGACAGTCAAGACAGACATACAGACAGATAGTCAGTCAAGACAGACAGACAGTCAGTCAAGACACAGAGACAGTCAGTCAGTCAAGACAGACATACAGTCAAGACAGACATACAGTCAGTCAAGACAGACAGACAGTCAGTCAAGACATACAGACAGTCAGTCACGACAGACAGACAGTCAGTCAAGACAGACAGACAGTCAGTCAATAAAGACAGACAGTCAGTCAAGACAGACAGACAGTCAGTCAAGACAGACAGACAGTCAGTCAAGACAGACAGACAGTCAGTCAAGAAAGACAGTTAGTCAAGCTAGACAGACAGACATACAGACAACAGACAGTCAGTCAGGAAAGACAGACGGACAGACAGTCAGTCAGACAGACAGACAGTCAGTCAAAAAAGTCAGACAGACAGACAGTCAGTCAGTCAAGACAGACAGACAGTTAGTCAAGACAGACGGACAGTCAGTCAAGACAAACAGACAGTCAGACAGACTAGACAGACAGACATACAGTCAAGACAGACAGACAGTCAGTCAAGACAGACAGACAGTCAGTCAAGAAAGACAGTTAGTCAAGCTAGACAGACAGACATACAGACAACAGACAGTCAGACAGACTAGACAGACAGACATACAGTCAAGACAGACAGACAGTCAGTCAAAAAAGTCAGACAGACAGACAGTCAGTCAGTCAAGACAGACAGACAGTTAGTCAAGACAGACGGACAGTCAGTCAAGACAAACAGACAGTCAGACAGACTAGATAGACAGACATACAGACAGACTGACAAACAGACAGACAGACAGACAGACATACAGACAGACAGACAGAAAGACAGTCAGTCAAGTTAGACAGACAGTTAGTCAAGCTAAACAGACAGACAGTCAAGACAGACATCCAGTCAGACAGACAGACAGACAGTCAAGACAGACATACAGTCAGACTGACAGACAGACAGACAGACATACAGACAGACAGACAGACAGACAGACAGTCAGTCAAGTTAGACAGACAGTTAGTCAAGCTAGACAGACAGACAGTCAAGACAGACATACAGTCAGACAGACAGACAGAGAGTCAGAAATACAGACAGACAGACAAACAGACAGTCAGTCAAGTTCGACCGACAGACAGTTAGTCAGTCCAGACAGACATACAGACATGGAGTCAGTCAAGACAGACAGACAGTTAGTCAAGCTAGACAGAGAGTCAGTCAAGACAGACAGACAGTCAGTCAAGCTAGACAGACAGTTAGTCAGTCCAAACAGACATACAGACAGACAGTCAGTCAAGAAAGACAGACAGTCAGTCAAGACAGACAGACAGACAGACCGTCAGACAGACAGTCAGTGTAACGGATGATCGTAACATTAATATTTAATGACCTGCGAGTCACAACTCCCTTGGTATACGTCACCACGAGTAAGATTTAGATGACGAGTGCTAGATTTATGGCCTCGCGGATTTAGCAAGATCGCTAAATATCTTCAGACTCAGAGTAAACAATATTGGCACAAGTTCTAGCAAGATTGCAAATGTTAGCAATCTTGCAAGTATTTAGCAAGATCGCTAATTCCCTAACCGGGATCACGGAAAGTTATAAAAGCCAGGAGTTGGGACTCGCGGAGTTAGTTGGAGTTTTTGAGTTGGAGTTTTTGAGTTGGAGTTTGAGTTGGAGTTCTTCGTAAGTGAGTCTTTCGGAAGTGAGTTATTCGTCAGTGCTATCTACTCGTCGGTGTTAGTCTTCGTCTTCGTCTACAGTATCCAGTGTTAGTACGACTCCAGTTAAAGTGCAACTGAAGAGCAGATGTCGACATACAGTGAGGATTATTATTAGTAAGCGATATCAGGCTTAGTATTTAGGAGTGGAATAGTAACACCGTTTAAAGGTAAAATAAACATTCATTTATAAATTAACCTGTGTTGTATATAGCTCTACCACCGAAGGTAAAGAACCGCCTCACACCACCTCCGCGCTACCATAGTATACCCACGTATACCCTTAAAGTTTCTCAACCGCTACAACTGGTTGCAGCTAACGGTCTTCGGAACGGCTAGAGCTAGATACACATAGGCTGAATATTATTATTAGGTGGTCGATCGGGGTTTCGGAATGTCAAGGCCAAGTGGAAGTAAGGCTGCAGTGACCGACGAGCAATGTCGAGCTCGTCAATATAGAGTGTACCAGGCCGAACTTGCTAACCAAGTCCCAGCTTTTGACGGACAGAGCGACGTCGACCATTTTATCTCGACCGCAACGCGATTTTTAGAATTTGCGGAAATTGAGTCGGTTGGCTAGCTGATAAATATTTTGTACTTGCGGCTTAAGGGAGCAGCACTCACCTACCTTGAAACACTTGACGGAGATACCGACATAACTACGCCAGATGAACTTTTGGGGAAATTTAAACAAAGATTCGCGGATACATCACAAAAAGAACGGTTGAAGTTCGAAAATGTTCAGTTGCGACCAAATGAATCGGTACGCGACTTTGCCGATCGTGTCATGGTGTCCACTTCTCAAAAAATCGGTAAAGCAAACAACGAACAGTTCACAGCGTCGGTTTTCGAGAATTTCAAACAGGGTCTTGGAGGCAAGCTATTAAGGCTAGTCCTCAGTCGTCGTAGCAATACCTTAGAAGAAGCTATCTCTTTAATTGAACACGAAATGAAAATAGATGAATTGGTTAAATCAACACAGAGGGTATCGATTAATGCAATGGCAGAACCGAGCGAGGAAACAGATCTGCCTGAACCAATCAGTAATATAAACCAGGGTATTCCCAGAGATCAAACACCCACACGCTACAGGGACCACACCCCAACCCGTCGCGGACAGCCGTATCCAACGCGTTCACCCCGTTCCCCCCTCAAATCAGTCAGTTTTGCAAATTCAGATAGACGTGATCAGTTCCGGTCGCAAAACGCGCATCGGAGCGATCAGGCAGCACGAGGCGGCAATTTTAGATGTTATTCATGCGACAAAATAGGCCACAGAGCCTATGAGTGCCGATCACGTCCGGCAGTTAGAGGGAATAATGGGAGACAATATGGGTACGATGGTCCCAGGCGGCCATGGACTAGGTACGGAGAAGCGCGATCGACGAACCAGTCGTACCGACAAGGGTACGAAAATCCGCGATTTGGATCGCGGACATCTAGCGCAGAAAGATTCCCGGTGAGGTCATCACAAGCTGATCAAGTTTCTGGCGCAAATTTAAACGCTATGGGTCGATCCTAAGGAGGCGTAGGACCGACTATAGTGTGGACCGTCGGTACATGCCTCGAAGAGTAAAATTAAA
Source organism: Branchinecta lynchi (assembly GCA_023053575.1). Taxonomy (NCBI): domain Eukaryota; kingdom Metazoa; phylum Arthropoda; class Branchiopoda; order Anostraca; family Branchinectidae; genus Branchinecta; species Branchinecta lynchi. The sequence goes on along the minus strand of JAKZAP010000006.1, from coordinate 136,834 downwards.
CGAAGTTCACAACTACAGCGCAAATTTTTCTTCTCGATTACCAGTGCTTAGTGGTTTTAGTATTTTGAAAAATAGGCTATCATGTTTGATTGACACGGGTGCAATGATTTCTTTGTTGAATGTGAGAGTATTTAATCGGTTACCAAGGAACGTACAAAAGGAGTGTGAGGAAACTCGAAATACATTGTCAAGTATAACAGGGCATAGGCTCAAATCGATTGCTGAAATTCGACTACCGGTACGTTATGCTGGAAGAGACTTCGTTACTTCTTTCACTGTGTGTGAGGGAATTGGTTATGACGCAGTCCTTGGCATGGATTTCCTTGGCGAGAACAGGTTTCTGATCGACGCGCAAAGCAGAACGATTACCTGGAAGAAAGGATACAATGAATCAGTAAACAATGTCACGCAAGTACCCAGGAAGACACACAAAGTAGACCCACAGCCCAAACATCGTAACCTCGTGGACGCGCAAGACGTCAACGCCACGTCATACCGCATGACCCAGCCCATTCATCGTCACCACATGGACACGCAAGACGTCTATGTCACGTCATACCGCATGACGACCCACGATGACGTCAGCGATCAAAAAGACGTCACATATGAAGTCAATACTACGTCATACCGCATGACGACCCACGATGACGTCAGCGATCAAAAAGACGTCACACATACACGCCCAGGACATGAAAATAACACGTGCACTCAAGGAAAGCTCAAAGATGTTTTACGTCACGACACGATCGAAAGAGCAGAACCCCAGGTGAACACGACAGATGCTGACGTCAGATCAGAGGACAACACAGCTCTCGAAAAGGACCGCCTCCTAACCAAAGGAAGCTGCGAAGACGAGAAGAAATATGCTGTTTCGTGTGCATGGAAAACACGGATTGAGCCCTGCACGCACGAACGAGTTCAAGTCCTTATCAACTTGGAAGAGGATCTACTGGATCAGAACGTACTCTTACACGTATTCGGCAATCAAGAGGATTTGATCGAAGGTCTTGAAATAGAAGATCAGATTATCGAGTTCACAGATGGGACGGCACATGTGCTCATCTTTAACCCTGGCACAGAGACGATTACATTACAGAAGAAGACGAATCTCGGAACTGGAGAAATCCTACAGGATGAAGACTTAAAGACATTTAAAGAAGAGCTCCTAACGGAAATTAACCACGTGCGATCCCAAGAAGACTACCCCCTAACTTGGCAAGAATTCATTGATCAGTTCAACCTGGATCATATCAAGGACCAAAGCCTGAAACGCAAAATTATGGACATACTGTGGTCTTACAGAGACGTATTCTCAACGAGCGAAGATGACTTCGGACGGACCGATCTTCTCGAAATGACCATCGAAACCGAAGGAGGCCCAGTTGCTAGCGCCCCATACAGAACCCCGTGGCATTTGAGGCCCTGGTTACGCGAACACATCGCGTCACTTCTAAGGAAAGGAGTCATAACACCTGTCGACAGTGCATTTGCCTCACCCTTGGTCCTAGTCAAGAAGAAATCTGGGGAATACAGAATGTGTGTAGACTATCGTAAGCTGAACGCCGTAACAAGAAAAAGCCAGTTCAGGATCCCGAGATTGGACGACTGTTTAGATGCCATATCAAGCAAAGCACGTTACTTCACGAGCACTGATTTAAATTCAGCATATCATCAGATCCCCATTAAGAAGAGCGATCAAGGTGTCACTGCTTTCGTAACGAGCGAAGGGGAACAATATGCGTTCACGGTAATGCCCTTTGGCATGACCAACTCACCAAGCTGGTTTCAACGACTCATGCATATGGTATTTGGTGACAAAATGTACAAGTCTATCATAGCCTACCTAGATGACGTCATCACTTACAGCGAAACAGAAACGGAGCACCTCGAACACTTACACACACTCTTCACAAGATTCCGGAAAGCCAAGCTCAAGCTACGAACCAGCAAATGTGACATTATGAAGGAATCCATCAAATTCCTTGGATTTGTTGTGGAACACGGACAAATACGAGTGGATCCGGAGAAAACAAGAGCGGTGCAAGAGATTAAGGAACCCCGGAACTTAAAGGAGCTGAGAAGTGTCATTGGACTATTCAGTTTCTTCAGAAAATTCATAAAGAATTTCTCAACAGACTGTCGACCACTAACAACCCTTACGCAGAAGAGCAACCAGCCGTTCAAATTCACGCAAGAAGCCGCAGAAGCCTTAGAATTTCTAAAGAACGAACTGATGAAGCAGCCAATTTTAGCTTTACCTGACTTATCACAGAAGTTCATCCTGCAGACAGACGCTAGTGCCATTGGTATCGGCAGTGTCCTTCTTCAGTCGGTAGACGGCAAGGAGCGCGTCGTCGCATACGCCAGCAAAGCACTCACTAAAGCAGAACAAAATTGGTCAGCAGTGGAACGCGAACTCTTCGCAATTATCAACTTTACGAACTACTTCAGAGCATATCTACTTGGACGGAAGTTTGAACTCAGGACGGACGCAAGGTCCCTGCAATACATCCAAACCGTAAAGGAACCAGCACCCAGGCTGATGAGATGGATTTGGAGACTTCAGGAATATGACTTCGACATTAAATACGTCAAAGGAAAAACGAACGTCGTAGCTGATTTCCTATCTAGAAACCACGAAGTCAACCACGTAACCATCGGTACTCTAGATCTGGAAAACATCTCGCGATACCAACAGCAAGATAGGATATGCGAGGCACTCAGACGCTACTTTGTTGAATGTGATCCTCTACCCCCTGACCTAAATCATTACATGAGGGAAATAGACAACTTTGTCTACAATGAAGAGAAGAAGATAATCTGTCGGATCGTTTGTCCAACACAAAATTACAGGAAGAAGGATGTTCGGATAGTACCATTTATCCCTGAAGGTCTACAAGGAGAAGCACTTCGGTACGTTCACGCGACAGTTTCAGCACACCTAGGAGTAACAAAGACGTTCGCTGCAATCCGGGACCTATACTACATGCCATCGATGTTATTCAAGGTCAAGCAGTTTGTTTCTGACTGCGTCGAGTGCAACAGGCGGAAAAGCCCACCAACACATCCGCATGCACCACTAGGTGAAGTCCCCACCGCATCAGAAGTCATGCAGATCGTCAGCATTGACGTATTCGGGACAGGTTTCCCACTTACCACGAACGGCAACCGCTCCATTATGACAGCATGCTGCCATTTCAGTGGATTTCTGTTTGCCTACCCCTTAAAGGACGAAACCGCACTTTCAATTTGCAAAGCGTTGACCCACTTATTTCTAACATTTGCCACGCCTCAGATAGTATTATCTGACAGAGGAAGTAATTTTCTGGCGGAGATCACAAACGAGCTGATGAGAACACTGAAAGTCACCAGATTTCGCACTTCAAGCTACAGGCCGCAAGCAAACGCGAAAATTGAAAGACGACATACAGACATGGCAAACATAATGAGCATCCTGGTGAAAAAGGACAGGCTTACCTGGGATGAGCAAGTCCCTTTCGTATGTAGTGCTTTAAACGCCACTTGGTCTGAATCACGACGAGAATCACCGTTCTTCTTGATGTTCGGACGAGACCCAAGCTCCACAGAAGAAATCGTCGATTCCAAAACGCATTGGAACTCGCCAGAAACCTATAAGAAAGAATTTGTCACGCGGTTGCAGTCAGCATATTCGGAAGTCAGAAAACAGCTGATGAAGTCAAAACAACAGCAAAAAGAGAAACATGACGAGCGGTTTGCTAAAAACTACAGAAAGTACGAAATTGGAGACATTGTCTGGCTCAGAAACGAGTATTCAGGAGCACTGAAGAAATTAGCAGACAAGTACACAGGACCCTGGAGGATCCTGGAATGTTTCAGTAACAAGTTAACATACAAACTCCGAAACATAGAGACGAACAGAGAGACAATTGCACATATAAACCGACTTAAGGCAGGAAAGATGTCATCCCCATGGGAAAGTGTCCCTATCTCAGAAACAGAATCAGATGAATCAGAAGAAGAATGTTTCCTGGACCCTCAGAAAAACCCATTGTCAAGAGTCAAGGCTCTAAATTGGAAAGACAGGGAAATGGACGAAGAAGAAAAAGAAGACCTGGACAACTATTTATACAGCACAGGTGAGGGAGCTGGTACAGACACGTCCCCGAGTTTCGAAACTGGTAAGACGTCACAGGGTCACCTACCCTTAACTACAGCCCCATCTTTAAACCCAGAAGCACACGCATGGAAACCAGGCAGCTCCCCAAATTCGGATGAAGAAGAAGAAGAAAAACCGAAAACCAGATTTTCCCCAAACCTCTGGTCTACTCCGTTCCCAACCACACGACCTAAAGAAGATGTCGGAACTCCAGTCAGCCCAGTGCCTCGAGAAGAACCGACCCCGGGAAGCTCAAACACTAACGTCCCGTTCATAAAAACCCCACGTGAAAACTTCACAAACATCACGGTATCAGAAGAATATTTGCCGAAATCGAAGAAATGGACAAGATTCCTAAAATACATACCTGATCCATTGGTAGATTTAGGGATCGTTGAGAATTCCAATCCATGGGCACGAAGAAGTCCCAAAAAGGACATATCCGGCTCAAATTCGTCAGAAAGTCGACACGACGAAGAAGAGCGTCCGGATAACCTGGAAGAAAGGTCACAAGAAATTAGAAAAAGGGCAGGATCTACTTCAGGCAACGCGTCGAAGAACGTCGTTAAACGACCTAACACGGATGAACCACGGCAAAGATCGGGATCCATTCCTAGTAACACGCCGAGCAGCGCGACTAGACGACCAAATCCCGTCCCACACACTCCCGTAACTCCCCAAACACTCAGAACAGCCAGTAAGACACCGATAAGACAGTCATTAGGAATTGGTGTTCCTAAAAGACCGGCAATGGCGGAATCAAGGAAACTATTTTTGAAGGGGAAGAAGCATGCCCAGCAACAGCTCGACGAATTTGACAGAGCTACTCTGCGCGAACGGATTCGCTCCGAAAGCGATCCCCCAGTCGTAACCTCGTACGGTAGAACGTCAAAGGTACCAGATCGATATGATCCGAGTAAATGGTTGAAGAAAAAATAGAAAAACACACTCTAACTATGAAAGAATGGCAGGAATGGAATAATGGTTGTTATGCATGGAGTAACAGAATCTAAATGGGAACTAGGATTACTAAGAGCCTCTATTTTTTTCTAATATGTAAATTCAAACTCACCCGTGTTCATCCAAGAACACTCGGATTGTTTCATCCATGATCCAATGCTCCGGCGCAATATCCGTAATACAGGCAACACTAACCCATTATTCACTAGACTAGACACAACAAACTCAAAGAGTATAGCGCGCGGAGAAAGCGAGCGGTTCTATGCTCCTTGGAGGAGGCTACACGGAAATGCCGAAAAATCAAGAATGTAATATGATTTTTAGGAGAAATTATTCTGGTAAACTCGAGTGGGTCGACGTTGAAAGCGCTACACCTTCGACGCGCGCGACAATTTGAGAATAAAGGAAATTTAAAAAAACCGGTATATATTGAAAACTTGAACGGAATAAATTTGATTATAATATTACACAGGGTTTTCATTGAGCGCCTCTTCTAACTCCTGATTAGCCTTATTAAAGGCTTGCTGAGCCCGTATGAGCTCAGCAGAGGCCTGCTGATGAGCCCGGACCCGTTCTTTTAGTCTGTCCCGCTGGGCCTGGGCCCGGGCGTAGCGAGCTTTGGTGGCTTGCAGAACCATTAGAAGGGGCCTCGTGCCCCTCCCGGAAGAAGTATGGTTGGCATTGTCGTTATCCATTTGTTAACTAATTCAGGAAATTAAAAGATGATGATTATGTACCCCACGACAAAAACGTACGGTAGGGAAAGACATAATCACCATAATGCAGATAATTAGTCACCGTAATAGAACACTTAAAAATAAAGTCAGAGTGTTTGTTTTTGCACTTTCTCAGTTGGGTGTGAGAATTGAATTGACTGGAAAAACGAACACAGTATCGTGTAAAAAAAACAACAAAAAAAACGACTTACTTCTCCGTAGGTGCAAACATGGCATTTCCGGAGCAGATCAGAGTGCTACTCCTCTTTGGAACGATCAGAGCGCTCTCTAGTGAGACAATTAAGCATGAGGAGAGAATGAAAGAATTAAATGAATCAAATACTGGCGGCAAAAATTTGGAAGAACTTAGAAATCGCCTACAACTGACATTTACACTGTACGAGGCTGGGTGTACCAGAATGAAAGAAACCACGAAAAGGATGAGTAAACTATTCAGCCTGCCACAGGCGAGACGAAAGAGAGCCGATGGGATGATTCCGTTTATCGGAGAATTAGTAAGCCAGGCGATAGGTTTAACGAGCGGCCGTGAGTTCCAAGCATTAAAGGACTCCGTCGTAAATGTCCGCAGCATGATGAACAGAACTTTGCACAACCAAAAAATGCTGGCCAGCATATCAAACGTGCAACAAAAACAGATCGAAGAGTTACAGGAAAAGGTCAGACAGACCGTTTTAGCTGTACAAGGAACCAGTACTGCCGCGATTCAGGTCATTAGCGCATCGATTATGTACCTATCGTCTGACATAACAAGACTCGAACTCGCAGTTCTGAGCATATTATCAGGCACTTTAAGCCCTGAGATTTTGGACCCTAAAGAGTTTCAAGAGATATTGGACGGAATATCGGAAAACGCACCTTACGGACACAAACTACCAATCGTAGCATCTAGCTCGAATCTGATGAAGTACTACTCAATATTGAAAATACACGTCATTGAACATGACAGTATGATATTCATGACGATTAGAATACCTTTGGCCGACTCCACAAAGAGGTTCGAATTAATCGAAGTAAAGGAGCTGCCAACCCCGGTGGTGAACGAAAGCTATACGCTTACCACAACAGTGGAGAAAAACCTGTTATTATTGGACTACGCCCACCAGCATTATACCTTATTGGACCACAAGGACATGGAGCAATGCCTGGATTTAGCAACCCCTGTTTGCCCGGCCAACTTTCCAATTTATGGAAGATTGCGGCCGCACTGCCTAGTGGAACTTTACGTCAGCCCCCAAGAGAGTTCACTCCCTCCGATATGTGAAGCGAAGATACGGGAGCTCAGGGAAGAGAACTTCGTCAAAATCAGCACAACAGAATGGTTCTACAGCTTACCAAGCAAAACAGTTGCATCAGTGGTGTGTCACAGCTCACCGAAGTCAATAATCCCCGACTCAGTGACGTCGTTGGAGCTGAATGGAGTCGGGATAACCACAGTCAACAAGGGATGTTTCCTCGCTACAAAATTGACCAAGGTCTCATCGCAACAAACGTCGACACTAGCAAGGAAGGAACAGACTAGAATCAGAATCATCCCAACACTGATTTTAACCTCGAATACCCCAGTAAAGGATAAAGGAAAAGCATCCGATCTAATGAAAGCAGCTGTCACCACCAAAACAGCCATTGAACTCACAAAAATCCAGAATGCACTGGAAACAGACATACCGATGTTTAACGAAGAATCAGAAAGACTAAAATACTATGCCAGTCATATGAGCATTAACCACCTCTGGCAGTACACCCTCGCAATTGTTCCCGCAATTCTAGTAGGCCTGTTCACACTTTTACGGTGCGTCTATCTAAAAAGACCGAAAACCGACGCAAGGAAAATCGGTATAAGAATGATTCCAATCAAACCCGGAACCCGTCGATCATCCTTCTAAACGTAGTTTTGTTTTCCCTTTGTTTTTTTGAAAGAATGTTTTACTGTTAATTCATCTAGGCTTTATAAGCTCGCACTTATTATAATAAGTCGTTATTAAATTCCATCATAGTTAGAAGAATTGGATAAATTAACTTCATCTGGTCTGACCAGATAAGGAAGTTATAAACACGTAATTCACCACAGTTCGGATCAGCAAGAAAAATATGCGAGAGAAGAACCAGATCCAATGACGGAAAAAGAAAAAAACAATAAATTTATGATGATATGGCTAAAACATTGTCAGCTTTTATTTTAAGAGGAAGATTACCGGATACGAACAGATCGGAGCACTAAAATGTTTTGTCCAATTTAGTCGAGTCACAGGTAAGGAAGAGATAAGACTAGAATAGCGTTTTTAGAGTTAATATTTAATAGAGAGACGGAAATGTCGGGTATCAAGAGGGAAGCAGCCACTACGACCACACCTACGAAGAAAATCCGCGGTTGGTCGACATTAAATTATAAGCGTGAAGGATGTATGGCCTTTTTCAACTTATTACACCAGATTGCGGAAAGATCGGGATTGGTCGCCGCTCCTAACGCGATTCTGTTCGGATACCACGCAGGGTTAATCTGCCAAAATTTAATGAATGCGAGACAAGTAACAGCGATAAATGTAAACTGGCCAGAATGTGGGGAGCGCGATTTTGGAACAAGGGTTATATCAGACGCCCTCAGCTTAGCGGGCGTACCAGGGTCAGTAGCTGTGAAATTTTTGCCTCAAGGTTTTAAGATATGCGTGAGCGAAAAGGGAACCTTTGTACAGTCACCAAGTGTAGCTGGTGACGACTGGAGTGTGGCTCACCCTTATTGCAAGGGAATAGCCTTATGGGCTGGCATCGATTTCATTTTAGCACAGTCCCCAAGTGGCCCCCTGGTTCGATGGTATAATACGCCAGAACTGAAGGAAACATACTTAACGTTCTTGGAAAAGAAAATAAAGGAGGTACAAAACCGTGGGCCAGTGACGGACTCGACCAGGAGCACCCAGAAATCAGAATATTTTCTCCCGTTCTGTGTAGAGTTTCTACCCCCTAAACAGGACGAGGAGACCCAAACCGAGCCAGACTTCGGGCCACTGGTTTTCAGTGAATTAGACCGGGAGGGAATGCTGAAGGAGTTGTTCCCAATGGATTTTTCGGCAGAGAGGACAGAGGGTCCGTTTTCCATTGGATCAACCCCGTCCGTAGAACCCTCCCATTTACTGACAACCCCATTAATCGCCACAACAAATTCGGATCCCCTGCTGTTAATCGAGGAAGAAAAATGAGAGTCCGGTGAATCTAAAAGTCAATACAAGCACCTAGCAGGTGGAGCCACCTGTATTGACCGCGTTTAAGACGTTTAGTTGTCCCTGTTTTTCGCGACAAGCTCCACCTGCCCAAGTGTTACGACATCCAGCCCAGAACTGTTTAGTAGTATAGAGTTAGCAGTGTTAATAATTCGTGTTACTAATGTTATGAGAGTATAATAATGTATATAGATGAAGAGTGACAAATATTATCATAGGCTAGAGAACAAAGTATGCGTGAAGCATGATAAGATAAGGCACTTATATAAAAGTGGAAAAAAGTGAAGCCTTTTAAAGAAAAAGTGAAAAGTGAAATTAGCGTAAAAATTTGTGTTTGTTAATTTCAAAGGCCCCCGGAACACTCCAATTAGACCACTAGCCCTCGAACTACCTTATAGACTAACCGACAGGGTAGCCCAGAAAACATGCTACTAGAATAATATTACGTGGACGTAAATTTTTCCCACAGATGGAAGGAATGAAAGCAACCATCTTCTGCTAAAAGACTATAACCGACAAATAACGGCCGACCGAACGAATTTGCTAACCCATTACTCTACGGTCGTGAGCTGAAAAACCATATTTTTGACTGTCTTACTACATGCGAAGAACAACATATAACGGCCGACCTAACGAACTTTCTACTCCTCTACTCTATGGTCGCGAGCTGAAAACTATCGACCTTACGAACTCTCTACTTCTCTACTTTATGGTCGCGAGATGAAAACTATCGACCTAACGAACTTTCCTAGCTAACAAAAAGCTAGTGAGTGAACGAAAACGGTGTCCGAGGAGCCAATTTTAAAAAATAAGTGCTCATCATAATTAGGTTAGGTTTGTACATAAGGTAAATGATCGTGTAATTAACCATATTTGATATTCATGCGCTAAGGGTTAAAGCTTGTGTTGTTTGCACCCCGTCATTAGTATCGTAATAATCATTAAGTGTAGTATTCGTATTTTAACATTCAGTAGTAGTAGCAGTATTCATTTATATTGACAGTAGTAGTTAACCATAAGTATATAATCAATGGTTATTCTGTTTTGTATATAGTACGTAATGAATAATTAATTATTACAGATCGGGAGATCTGTTTTTACGAAGGTGGGCCGAGTTGTAACGGATGATCGTAACACTAATATTTAATGACCTGCGAGTCACAACTCCCTTGGTATACGTCACCACGAGTAAGATTTAGATGACGAGTGCTAGATTTATGGCCTCGCGGATTTAGCAAGATCGCTAAATATCTTCAGACTCAGAGTAAACAATATTGGCACAAGTTCTAGCAAGATTGCAAATGTTAGCAATCTTGCAAGTATTTAGCAAGATCGCTAATTCCCTAACCGGGATCACGGAAAGTTATAAAAGCCAGGAGTTGGGACTCGCGGAGTTAGTTGGAGTTTTTGAGTTGGAGTTTTTGAGTTGGAGTTTGAGTTGGAGTTTGAGTTGGAGTTCTTCGTAAGTGAGTCTTTCGGAAGTGAGTTATTCGTCAGTGCTATCTACTCGTCGGTGTTAGTCTTCGTCTTCGTCTACAGTATCCAGTGTTAGTACGACTCCAGTTAAAGTGCAACTGAAGAGCAGATGTCGACATACAGTGAGGATTATTATTAGTAAGCGATATCAGGCTTAGTATTTAGGAGTGGAATAGTAACACCGTTTAGAGGTAAAATAAACATTCATTTAGAAAATTAACCTGTGTTGTATATAGCTCTACCACCGAAGGTAAAGAACCGCCTCACACCGCCTCCGCGCTACCATAGTATACCCACGTATACCCTTAAAGTTTCTCTACCGCTACATCAGTCAATTTAGACAGACAGACATTTGGTCAGTCAAGACAGTCAAGACAAACAGACAGACAGACAGACAGTCAGTCAGTCAAGACAGACAGACAGACAGACAGTCAGTCAGTCAAGACAGACATACAGTCAGTCAAGACAGACAGTCAGTCAAGACAGACAGTAAGTCAAGACAGACATACAGTCAGTCAAGACAGACATACAGTCAGTCAAGACAGACATACAGTCAGTCAAGACAGACATACAGTCAGTCAAGACAGACAGTCAGACAGTTAGTCAAGACAGACAGACAGTCAGTCAAAACAATCAGTCAGTCAGGACAGACAGACAGTTAGTCAAGACAGACAGACAGTCAGTCAAGACAGTCAGACAGACTGACAGACAGAAGGTCAGTTAAGACAGACAGACAGACAGACAGACAGTCAGTCAGTCTAGACAGACTGACAGTCAGTCAGGACAGACAGACAGTTATTCAAGACAGACAGACAGTCAGGACAGACAGTCAAACAGACCGTCAGTCAGGAAAGACAGACGGACAGACATTCAGTCAGACAGACAGACAGTCAGTCAAGACTGTCAGACAGACAGACAGTCAGTCAGACAGACAGACAGTCAGTCAGACAGACAGGCAGTCAGTCAGACTGACAGACAGTCAGTCAGACAGACAGACAGTCAGTCAGACAGACAGACAGTCAGTCAGTCAAGACAGTCAAACAGACAGTCAGTCAGGAAAGACAGACGGACAGACAGTCAGTCAGACAGACAGACAGTCAGTCAAGAAAGTCAGACAGACAGACAGTCAGTCAAAAGAGACAGACAGTCAGTCAGGACAGACAGACAGTTAGTCAAGACAGACAGACAGTCAGTCAGGAAAGACAGACGGACAGACAGTCAAGACAGACAGACAGACAGACAGACAGTCAGACAGACAGACAGTCAATCAGTCAAGACAGACAGTCAGTCAGTCAGGAAAGACAGACGGACAGGCAGTCAAGACAGACAGACAGACAGACAGACAGTCAGACAGACAGACAGTCAGTCAGTCAAGACAGACAGTCAGTCAGTCAAGACAGACAGTCAGTCAGTCAAGACAGACAGACAGTCAGTCAGGACAGACAGACAGTTAGTCAAGACAGACAGAGAGTCAGTCAAGACAGTCAGACAGACAGACAGACAGACAGACAGACAGTCAGTCAGAGATACAGACAGTCAGTTAAGACAGACAGACAGTCAGTCAGTCTAGACAGACTGACAGTCAGTCAGGACAGAAAGACAGTTAGTCAAGACAGACAGACAGTCAGTCAGACAGACAGACAGTCAGTCAGACAGACAGACAGTCAGTCAGACAGACAGACAGTCAGTCAATAAAGACAGACAGACAGTCAGTCAAGAAAGACAGACAGACAGACAGTCAGTCAAGACAGTCAAACAGACAGTCAGTCAGGAAAGACAGACGGACAGACAGTCAGTCAGACAGACAGACAGTCAGTCAAGAAAGTCAGACAGACAGACAGTCAGTCAGTCAAGACAGACAGACAGTCAGTCAAAAGAGACAGACAGTCAGTCAGGACAGACAGACAGTTAGTCAAGACAGACAGACAGTCAGTCAGGAAAGACAGACGGACAGACAGTCAAGACAGACAGACAGACAGACAGACAGTCAGACAGACAGACAGTCAGTCAGTAAAGACAGACAGACAGTCAGTCAGTCAGGAAAGACAGACGGACAGGCAGTCAAGACAGACAGACAGACAGACAGACAGTCAGACAGACAGACAGTCAGTCAGTCAAGACAGACAGTCAGTCAGTCAAGACAGACAGTCAGTCAGTCAAGACAGACAGACAGTCAGTCAGGACAGACAGACAGTTAGTCAAGACAGACAGACAGTCAGTCAAGACAGTCAGACAGACAGACAGACAGACAGTCAGTCAGAGAGACAGACAGTCAGTTAAGACAGACAGACAGACAGACAGTCAGTCAGTCTAGACAGACTGACAGTCAGTCAGGACAGAAAGACAGTTAGTCAAGACAGACAGACAGTCAGTCAAGACAGTCAAACAGACAGTCAGTCAGGAAAGACAGACGGACAGACAGTCAGTCAGACAGACAGACAGTCAGTCAAGACAGTCAGACAGACAGACAGTCAGTCAGTCACGACAGACAGACAGTCAGTCACGACAGACAGACAGTCAGTCAAGACAGACAGACAGTCAGTCAAGACAGACAACCAGACAGTGGTATGTCCTGACTGTCTGTCTGTCTTTATTGACTGACTGTCTGTCTGTCTGACTGTCTTGACTGACTGTCTGTCTGACTGTCTGTCTGTCTGACTGACTGTCTGTCTGTCTGACTGTCTTGACTGACTGTCTGTCTGTCTGACTGACTGTCTGTCCGTCTGTCTGTCTTGACTGACTGACTGTCTGTCTTGACTGACTGACTGTCTGTCTGTCTGACTGTCTGTCTGTCTGTCCATCTGTCTTTACTGACTGACTGTCTGTCTGTCTTGACTAACTGTCTGTCTTGACTGACTGTCTGTCTGACTGTCTGTCTGTCTGACTGACTGTCTGTCTGTCTGACTGTCTTGACTGACTGTCTGTCTGTCTGACTGACTGTCTGTCCGTCTGTCTGTCTTGACTGACTGACTGTCTGTCTTGACTGACTGACTGTCTGTCTGTCTGACTGTCTGTCTGTCTGTCCATCTGTCTTTACTGACTGACTGTCTGTCTGTCTTGACTAACTGTCTGTCTGTCCTGACTGACTGTCTGTCTGTCCTGACTGACTGTCTGTCTGTCTAGACTGACTGACTGTCTGTCTGTCTGACTTTCTGTCTGTCTGTCTTGACTGACCGTCTGTTTGTCTGACTGACTGTCTGTCTGACTGACTGTCTGTCTGTCTGACTGTATTGACTGTATTGACAGTCAGTCAAGACAGACAGACAGTCAGTCAAAACAGACAGACAGTCAGTCAAGACAGTCAAGACAGACAGACAATCAGTAAAGACAGAGAGACAGTCATTCAGTCAAGACAAACAGACAGACTCACAGTAAACCCGAAATAATCAACAGAAGGCTGCAGAAATGCACACTTTGACAATTTCACTTTCAGACCATACTCTCTGAACTTCAAAAGCACTTTCCGCAGATTTGCTAAATGCTCCTCGTCCGTTTCACCTGAAACGATCACATCATCCAAGATGTATGCTACACCATTGACATCAACCAATATGATATCCAACGTATGCTGAAATATCGCACAAGCAGACGAAACACCGAAAGGCAACCTTTTATACTTGTAGAGGCCTTGGTGCGTATTCACCGTTACACACTCCTGAGACTCGTCATCCAACTCCAATTGCAGATATGCATGACGCAAATCTAACTTGCTGAATCTTTTCCCTTTTCGCAATCGAGCTAACACTTCCTCCGCAGCAGGCAAAGGATGCTCGTATTCCTGAATCTGAGAATTGACCGTCACTTTGAAATCTCCACAGATTCTTACTGATCCATCAGGCTTCAGGATTGGAACAACAGGCGCAGCCCACTCACTTTACTGCACTTTCTCAATTATGCCTTGTGCTTCCACTTGATTCAGTTCCATTGACACTTTGTCACGTATCGCGATTGGCACTACTCTTGGCTTGTAAAAGTGCGGTTTAGCATCCTCTTGAAGCTTTATCGTCGCTTTAATTCCTTTCACTTTGCCCAATTTCTCATCAAATACATCTTGAAATTCGCTTACCAGCTTTTTCACCTCACTGTCTGATCCATTTGTGATCTGCTTGATTTCTGGCCAGTTAAGCTTGATACTGCTTAACCAATTCCTTCCGAATAGGGCGGAATCACAATTATCCACCACTATCACTGGTAAAACGTAAGATTTTCCATCATATTCGACGGTAACATGAAGTTCACCACACACTGGTACAGCTGTGCCATTGAATGCTCTCAATGACAAATCACACGGTCTCATTTCCAGTCCATGTTGAATCTCCTTCAGCCGCGAATTTGGCAATACTGTAACCGCTGAGCCTGTATCCAGCTCCATTTCCATAGCTGTGCCATTTATTCTCACTGGCACCAGTATGGGATCGACAACCTGTCCTCTGCTTGACAAGTTGAATATTGGTAAATCGTCAGACACTGTCGTCTCTAACTTCCCCCGATTGATGGATTTCACTTCAGCTCCTCTCTTGAACCCCACTTTGCCAGTCCTGTCTCCACCCTTAGGTGGCATCACACTTCCATTTGACTTGCATGCTGGCTTTATATGCCCCTTCAAGCCACACCCATGACAAGTCGCATCTTTGAACTTGCAAAATTTTGCAACATGTCCAACTTTCATGCAAGCATAGCATGTTTCTTGACTATTACCACTAGACTGTCCTAGTTTGGGCGAATAGTGATGTTGCGGATATTTACTCACGTGTTTCACAGCAACTTGCATCTTCATCTTTTCTGCCTCTGATTCTGCCGCTAAAACACTCTGTGTGATCCTTAGAGCCTTTTCAACTGTGAGACTTTCCTCAGTTTACAGCCGTTTTTGGACTGCAGATGATTGTAGACCACAAACAAATCTATCTCGCAAAGGCTCATTCAGGAAAGTTCCAAACTCACACGATTCAGCCAGTCTCTTGAGTTCATTCAGGTATGTAGCTGCGAGTTCACCTTGCTGTTGGCTACGACCATAAAACTTGAACCTTTCCGCAATAACAAAACGCTTTGGGGAATAATATTCCAAAGCCTTAGCTTTGATGTCACTGTACGGAACTTCATTAAGTCTCTTAGGAAGAACCACTTGCCTGATGGCTGAATAAGTTTCTGACCCACAACTAGTCAGAAATATGGCTCTCTGTCTTGAAGCTTCTGTAACTCCGTTTGCTTCAAAGTACATCTCCAACTGTTCCACATATTCTGCAAAGTCATCATCTTTGTGATACTGACGTATCTGTCCAGTCAGTGGACCATGGCTGCTGGATGGGGTTACACCCTCATTTCCAAAAACACCGCCCTTACTTTCAGGCATATTGGCGCCTTAACTGCACAATATAACACTGCAAAGTCTTCCCGAATAATCCTCGTCACCAATGTTGTGTCCGGTTACGCGATTAACATCGATAACACAAAATATAGTTTTATTGGGAAACCAGTTGGAGAGAGTATTCATCCTTGAACTCAACTGATTACAATGATGATAAACAATAGACACAAAACGACCCCCGCTAGGTGGCGGACCTTAGTACTAATTTACACCGCTAGGTAATGCTCATAGTAACATATACAACAGTTTGTTTTCTCACAAGGTTTGTTTTCCCACAAGGTTTGTTTTCCCACAAGGTTTGTTTTCCCATAAGGTTTGTTTTCCCACAAGGTTTGTTTTCCCATAAGGTTTGTTTTCCCACAAGGTTGGTTTTCCCGAAAGGTTTGTTTCCCCACAAGGTTTGTTTTCCCACAAGGATTGTTTTCTCACAACTTTTGTTTTCCCACTAGGTTTGTTTTTCCACTGTGTTGTTTTTCCCAAAAGGTTCGCTTTCCCAAAAGGTTGGTTTTCCCACAAGGTTGGTTTTCCCGCAGGGTTGCTTTCCCCATAAGGTTGGTTTTCCCACAAGGTTTGTTTTCTCACAAGGTTGGTTTTCCCTAAAGGTTTGTTTCCCCACAAGGTTGGTTTTCCCACAAGGTTGGTTTTCCCGCAAGGTTTGTTTTCCCACAAGGTTAGTTTTCTCACAAGATTTGTTTTCCCACAAGCTTTGTTTTCCCCCAAGGTTGGTTTTCCCGCAAGGTTGGTTTTCCCACAAGGTTTGTTTCCCCACAAGGTTTGTTTTCTCACAAGGTTTGTTTCCCCACAAGGTTGGTTTTCCCACAAGGTTGGTTTTCCCGCAAGGTTTGTTTCCCCACAAGGTTTGTTTTCTCACAAGGTTTGTTTTCCCACAAGCTTTGTTTTCCCCCAAGGTTGGTTTTCCCGCAAGGTTGGTTTTCCCACAAGGTTTGTTTTCCCACTGTGTTGGTTTTCCCAAAAGGTTCGCTTTCCCGCAAGGTTGGTTCTCCCACAAGGTTTGTTTCCCCACAAGGTTTGTTTTCCCATAAGGTTTGTTTTCCCACAAGGTTCGTTTTCACACAAGGTTTGTTTTCCCACAAGGTTTGTTTTCCCATAAGGTTTGTTTTCCCACAAGGTTTGTTTTCTCGAAAGGTTTGTTTCCCCACAAGGTTGGTTTCCCACAAGGTTGGTTTTCCCGCAAGGTTTGTTTTCCCACAAGGTTAGTTTTCCCGCAAGGTTTGTTTCCCCACAAGGTTTGTTTTCCCGCAAGGATTGTTTTCTCACAAGGTTGGTTTTCCCACTAGGTTTGTTTTCCCACTGTGTTGGTTTTCCCGAAAGGTTCGCTTTCCCACAAGGTTGGTTTTCCCACAAGGTTGGTTTTCCCGCAGGGTTGCTTTCCCCATAAGGTTGGTTTTCCCACAAGGTTTGTTTTCTCACAAGGTTTGTTTTCCCACTACTTTTTTTTTCCCACGAGGTTGGTTTTCCCACAAGGTTTGTTTTCCCACTAGCTTTGTTTTCCCCCAAGGTTGGTTTTCCCGCAAGGTTGGTTTTCTCACAAGGTTTGTTTTCCCACTGTGTTGGTTTTAACAAAAGATTCGCTTTCCCGCAAGGTTGGTTTACCCACAAGGTTTGTTTCCCCACAAGGTTTGTTTTCCCATAAGGTTTGTTTTCCCAGAAGGTTCGTTTTCCCACAAGGTTTGTTTTCCCACAAGGTTTGTTTTCCCACAAGGTTGGTTTTCCCGGAAGGTTTGTTTCCCCTCAAGGTTTGTTTTCCCACTAGGTTTGTTTTCCCATAAGGTTGGTTTTCCCACAAGGTTTGTTTTCTCACAAGGTTTGTTTTCCCACTAGGTTTGTTTCCCCACAAGGTTTGTTTTCTCACAAGGTTTGTTTTCCCACAAGGTTTGTTTTCCCATAAGGTTTGTTTTCCCACAGGGTTGGTTTTCCCGAAAGGTTTGTTTCCCCACAAGGTTGGTTTTCCCACAAGGTTGGTTTTCCCGCAAGGTTTGTTTTCCCACAAGGTTAGTTTTTCCGCAAGGTTTGTTTCCCCATAAGGTTTGTTTTCCCACAAGGATTGTTTTCTCACAAGGTTTGTTTTCCCACTAGGTTTATTTTCCCACTGTGTTGGTTTTCCCAAAAGGTTCGCTTTCCCACAAGGTTGGTTTTCCCACAAGGTTCGTTTTCCCGCAGGGTTGCTTTCCCCATAAGGTTGGTTTTCCCACAAGGTTTGTTTTCTCACAAGGTTTGTTTTCCCACTAGGTTGTTTTTCCCACGAGGTTGGTTTTATCACAAGGTTTGTTTTCCCACAAGCTTTCTTTTCCCCCAAGGTTGGTTTTCCCGCAAGGTTGGTTTTCCCACAAGGTTTATTTTCCCACTGTGTTGGTTTTCCCAAAAAGGTTCGCTTTCCCGCAAGGTTGGTTTTCCCACAAGGTTTGTTTCCCCACAAGGTTTGTTTTCCCACAAGGTTAGTTTGCCCGCAAGGTTTGTTTCCCCACAAGGTTTGTTTTCTCACAAGGTTTGTTTCCCCACATGGTTTGTTTTCTCACAAGGTTTGTTTTCCCACAAGGTTTGTTTTCCCCCAAGGTTGGTTTTCCCGCAAGGTTGGTTTTCCCACAAGGTTTGTTTTCCCACTGTGTTGGTTTTCCCAAAAGGTTCGCTTTCCCACAAGGTTGGTTTTCCCACAAGGTTGGTTTTCCCGCAGCTTTGCTTTCCCCATAAGGTTGGTTTTCCCACAAGGTTTGTTTTCTCACAAGGTTTGTTTTCCCACTAGGTTGTTTTTCCTACGAGGTTGGTTTTCCCACAAGGTTTGTTTTCCCACAAGCTTTGTTTTCCCCCAAGGTTGGTTTTCCCGCAAGGTTGGTTTTCCCACAAGGTTTGTTTTCCCACTGTGTTGGTTTTCCCAAAAGGTTCGCTTTCCCACAAGGTTGGTTTTCCCGAAAGGTTTGTTTCCCCACAAGGTTGGTTTTCCCAAAAGGTTGGTTTTCCCGCAAGGTTTGTTTTCCCACAAGGTTAGTTTTCCCGCAAGGTTTGTTTCCCCACAAGGTTGGTTTTCACACAAGGTTGGTTTTCCCACAAGGATTGTTTTCTCACAAGGTTTGTTTTCCCACAAGGTTTGTTTTCCCACTGTGTTGGTTTTCCCAAAAGGGTCGCTTTCCCACAAGGTTGGTTTTCCCACAAGGTTGGTTTTCCCGCAGGGTTGCTTTCCCCATAAGGTTGGTTTTCCCACAAGGTTTGTTTTCTCACAAGGTTTGTTTTCCCACTAGGTTGTTTTTCCCACGAGGTTGGTTTTCCCACAAGGTTTGATTTCCCACAAGCTTTGTTTTCCCCCAAAGTTGGTTTTCCCGCAAGGTTGGTTTTCCCACAAGGTTTGTTTTCCCACTGTGTTGGTTTTCCCAAAAGGTTCGCTTTCCCGCAAGGTTGGTTTACCCACAAGGTTTGTTTCCCACAAGGTTTGTTTTCCCATAAGGTTTGTTTTCCCACAAGGTTCGCTTTCCCACAAGGTTTGTTTTCCCACAAGGTTTGTTTTCCCACAAGGTTTGTTTTCCCACAAGGTTGGTTTTCCCGAAAGGTTTGTTTCCCCACAAGGTTTGTTTTCCCACTAGGTTTGTTTTCCCATAAGGTTGGTTTTCCCACAAGGTTTGTTTTCTCACAAGGTTTGTTTTCCCACTAGGTTTGTTTCCCCACTAGGTTTGTTTTCTCACAAGGTTTGTTTTCCCACAAGGTTTGTTTTCCTACAAGGTTTGTTTTCCCACAAGGTTGGTTTTCCCGAAAGGTTTGTTTCCCCACAAGGTTGGTTTTCCCACAAGGTTGGTTTTCCCGCAAGGTTTGTTTTCCCACAAGGATAGTTTTCCCGCAAGGTTTGTTTCCCCACAAGGTTTGTTTTCTCACAAGGTTTGTTTTCCCACTAGGTTTGTTTCCCCACAAGGTTTGTTTTCTCACAAGGTTTGTTTTCCCACAAGGTTTGTTTTCCCACAAGGTTTGTTTTCCCATAAGGTTTGTTTTCCCACAAGGTTTGTTTTCCCATAAGGTTTGTTTTCCCACAAGGTTGGTTTTCCCGAAAGGTTTGTTTCCCCACAAGGTTTGTTTTCCCACAAAGATTGTTTTCTCACAACTTTTGTTTTCCCACTAGGTTTGTTTTCCCACTGTGTTGTTTTTCCCAAAAGGTTCGCTTTCCCAAAAGGTTGGTTTTCCCACAAGGTTGGTTTTCCCGCAGGGTTGCTTTCCCCATAAGGTTGGTTTTCCCACAAGGTTTGTTTTCTCACAAGGTTGGTTTTCCCACAAGGTTCGTTTTCCCACAAGGTTTCTTTTCTCACAAGGTTTGTTTTCCCACCAGGTTTGTTGTTTCCCCAGAAGGTTCGTTTTCCCATAAGGTTTGTTTTCCCACAAGGTTTGTTTTCCCACAAGGTTTGTTTTCCCACAAGGTTGGTTTTCCCGGAAGGTTTGTTTCCCCTCAAGGTTTGTTTTCCCACTAGGTTTGTTTTCCCATAAGGTTGGTTTTCCCACAAGGTTTGTTTTCTCACAAGGTTTGTTTTCCCACTAGGTTTGTTTCCCCACAAGGTTTGTTTTCTCACAAGGTTTGTTTTCCCACAAGGTTTGTTTTCCCATAAGGTTTGTTTTCCCACAGGGTTGGTTTTCCCGAAAGGTTTGTTTCCCCACAAGGTTGGTTTTCCCACAAGGTTGGTTTTCCCGCAAGGTTTGTTTTCCCACAAGGTTAGTTTTTCCGCAAGGTTTGTTTCCCCATAAGGTTGGTTTTCCCACAAGGTTTGTTTTCTCACAAGGTTTGTTTTCCCACTAGGTTTGTTTCCCCACTAGGTTTGTTTTCTCACAAGGTTTGTTTTCCCACAAGGTTTGTTTTCCTACAAGGTTTGTTTTCCCACAAGGTTGGTTTTCCCGAAAGGTTTGTTTCCCCACAAGGTTGGTTTTCCCACAAGGTTGGTTTTCCCGCAAGGTTTGTTTTCCCACAAGGATAGTTTTCCCGCAAGGTTTGTTTCCCCACAAGGTTTGTTTTCTCACAAGGTTTGTTTTCCCACTAGGTTTGTTTCCCCACAAGGTTTGTTTTCTCACAAGGTTTGTTTTCCCACAAGGTTTGTTTTCCCACAAGGTTTGTTTTCCCATAAGGTTTGTTTTCCCACAAGGTTTGTTTTCTCACAAGGTTGGTTTTCCCGAAAGGTTTGTTTCCCCACAAGGTTTGTTTTCCCACAAAGATTGTTTTCTCACAACTTTTGTTTTCCCACTAGGTTTGTTTTCCCACTGTGTTGTTTTTCCCAAAAGGTTCGCTTTCCCAAAAGGTTGGTTTTCCCACAAGGTTGGTTTTCCCGCAGGGTTGCTTTCCCCATAAGGTTGGTTTTCCCACAAGGTTTGTTTTCTCACAAGGTTGGTTTTCCCGAAAGGTTTGTTTCCCCACAAGGTTGGTTTTCCCACAAGGTTGGTTTTCCCGCAAGGTTTGTTTTCCCACAAGGTTAGTTTTCCCGCAAGGTTTGTTTCCCCACAAGGTTTGTTTTCTCACAAGGTTTGTTTTTCCCACAAGCTTTGTTTTCCCCCAAGGTTGGTTTTCCCGCAAGGTTGGTTTTCCCACAAGGTTTGTTTTCCCACTGTGTTGGTTTTCCCAAAAGGTTCGCTTTCTCGCAAGGTTGGTTCTCCCACAAGGTTTGTTTCCCCACAAGGTTTGTTTTCCCATAAGGTTTGTTTTCCCACAAGGTTCGTTTTCCCACAAGGTTTGTGTTCTCACAAGGTTTGTTTTCCCACCAGGTTTGTTGTTTCCCCAGAAGGTTTGTTTTCTCACAAGATTTGTTTTCCCACAAGGTTTGTTTTCCCACAACCTTTGTTTTCCCATAAGGTTTGTTTTCCCACAAGGTTGGTTTTCCCGAAAGGTTTTTTCCCCACAAGGTTGGTTTTCCCACAAGGTTGGTTTTCCCGCAAGGTTTGTTTTCCCACAAGGTTAGTTTTCCCGCAAGGTTTGTTTCCCCACAAGTTTTGTTTTCCCACAAGGATTGTTTTCTCACAAGGTTTGTTTTCCCACTAGGTTTATTTTCCCACTGTGTTGGTTTTCCCAAAAGGTTTGCTTTCCCACAAGGTTGGTTTTCCCACAAGGTTGGTTTTCCCGCAGGGTTGCTTTCCCCATAAGGTTGGTTTTCCCACAAGGTTTGTTTTCTCACAAGGTTTGTTTTCCCACTAGGTTGTTTTTCCCACGAGGTTGGTTTTCCCACAAGGTTTGTTTTCCCACAAGCTTTCTTTTCCCCCAAGGTTGGTTTTCCCGCAAGGTTGCTTTTCCCACAAGGTTTGTTTTCCCACTGTGTTGGTTTTCCCAAAAGGTTCGCTTTTCCGCAAGGTTGGTTTTCCCACAAGGTTTGTTTCCCCACAAGGTTTGTTTTCCCATAAGGTTTGTTTTCCCACAAGGTTCGTTTTCCCACAAGGTTTGTTTTCCCACAAGGTTTGTTTTCCCATAAGGTTTGTTTTCCCACAAGGTTGGTTTTCCCGAAAGGTTTGTTTCCCCACAAGGTTGGTTTTCCCACAAGGTTGGTTTTCCCGCAAGGTTTGTTTTCCCACAAGGTTAGTTTTCCCGCAAGGTTTGTTTCTCCACAAGGTTTGTTTTCCCACAAGGATTGTTTTCTTACAAGGTTTGTTTTCCCACAAGGTTTGTTTTCCCACTGTGTTGGTTTTCCCAAAAGGGTCGCTTTCCAACAAGGTTGGTTTTCCCACAAGGTTGGTTTTCCCGCAGGGTTGCTTTCCCCATAAGGTTGGTTTTCCCGAAAGGTTTGTTTCCCCACAAGGTTTGTTTTCCCACAAGGATTGTTTTCTCAAAACTTTTGTTTTCCCACTAGGTTTGTTTTCCCACTGTGTTGTTTTTCCCAAAAGGTTCGCTTTCCCAAAAGGTTGGTTTTCCCACAAGGTTGGTTTTCCCGCAGGGTTGCTTTCCCCATAAGGTTGGTTTTCCCACAAGGTTTGTTTTCTCACAAGGTTGGTTTTCCCGAAAGGTTTGTTTCCCCACAAGGTTGGTTTTCCCACAAGGTTGGTTTTCCCGCAAGGTTTGTTTTCCCACAAGGTTAGTTTTCCCGCAAGGTTTGTTTCCCCACAAGGTTTGTTTTCTCACAAGGTTGGTTTTCCCGCAAGGTTGGTTTTCCCACAAGGTTTGTTTTCCCACTGTGTTGGTTTTCCCAAAAGGTTCGCTTTCCCGCAAGGTTGGTTCTCCCACAAGGTTTGTTTCCCCACAAGGTTTGTTTTCCCATAAGGTTTGTTTTCCCACAAGGTTCGTTTTCCCACAAGGTTTCTTTTCTCACAAGGTTTGTTTTCCCACCAGGTTTCTTGTTTCCCCAGAAGGTTTGTTTTCTCACAAGGTTTGTTTTCCCACAAGGTTTGTTTTCCCACAACTTTTGTTTTCCCATAAGGTTTGTTTTCCCACAAGGTTGGTTTTCCCGAAAGGTTTTTTCCCCACAAGGTTGGTTTTCCCACAAGGTTGGTTTTCCCGCAAGGTTTGTTTTCCCACAAGGTTAGTTTTCCCGCAAGGTTTGTTTCCCCACAAGGTTTGTTTTCTCACAAGGTTGGTTTTCCCGCAAGGTTGGTTTTCCCACAAGGTTTGTTTTCCCACTGTGTTGGTTTTCCCAAAAGGTTCGCTTTCCCGCAAGGTTGGTTCTCCCACAAGGTTTGTTTCCCCACAAGGTTTGTTTTCCCATAAGGTTTGTTTTCCCACTAGGTTTATTTTCCCACTGTGTTGGTTTTCCCAAAAGGGTCACCTTCCCACAAGGTTGGTTTTCCCACAAGGTTGGTTTTCCCGCAGGGTTGCTTTCCCCATAAGGTTGGTTTTCCCACAAGGTTTGTTTTCTCACAAGGTTTGTTTTCCCACAAGGTTTGTTTTCCCACTGTGTTGGTTTTCCCAAAAGGTTCGCTTTCCCGCAAGGTTGGTTTTCCCACAAGGTTTGTTTCCCCACAAGGTTTGTTTTCCCATAAGGTTTGTTTTCCCACAAGGTTCGTTTTCCCACAAGGTTTGTTTTCCCACAAGGTTTGTTTTCCCACAAGGTTGGTTTTCCCGAAAGGTTTGTTTCCCCACAAGGTTTGTTTTCCCACCAGGTTTGTTTTCCCATAAGGTTGGTTTTCCCACCAGGTTTGTTTTCTCACAAGGTTTTTTTTTCCCACTAGGTTTGTTTCCCCACAAGGTTTGTTTTCTCACAAGGTTTGTTTTCCACAAGGTTTGTTTTCCCACAAGGTTTGTTTTCCCACAAGGTTTGTTTTCCCACAAGGGTGGTTTTCCGGAAAGGTTTGTTTCCCCACAAGGTTGGTTTTCCCACACGGTTGGTTTTCCCGCTAGGTTTGTTTTCCCACAAGGTTAGTTTTCCCGCAAGGTTTGTTTCCCCACAAGTTTTGTTTTCCCACAAGGTTTGTTTTCTCACAAGGTTTGTTTTCCCACAAGGTTTGTTTTCCCACAAGGTTTGTTTTCCCACACGGTTGGTTTTCCCGCTAGGTTTGTTTTCCCACAAGGTTAGTTTTCCCGCAAGGTTTGTTTCCCCACAAGTTTTGTTTTCCCACAAGGTTTGTTTTCTCACAAGGTTTGTTTTCCCACAAGGTTTGTTTTCCCACAAGGTTTGTTTTCCCATAAGGTTTGTTTTCCCACAAGGTTTGTTTTGCCATAAGGTTTGTTTTCCCACAAGGTTGGTTTTCCCGAAAGGTTTGTTTCCCCACAAGGTTTGTTTTCCCACAAGGATTGTTTTCTCACAACTTTTGTTTTCCCACAAGGTTTGTTTTCCCACTGTGTTGTTTTTCCCAAAAGGTTCGCTTTCCCAAAAGTTTGGTTTTCCCACAAGGTTGGTTTTCCCGCATGGTTGCTTTCCCCATAAGGTTTGTTTTCCCACAAGGTTTGTTTTCCCATAAGGTTTGTTTTCCCACAAGGTTTGTTTTGCCATAAGGTTTGTTTTCCCACAAGGTTGGTTTTCCCGAAAGGTTTGTTTCCCCACAAGGTTTGTTTTCCCACAAGGATTGTTTTCTCACAACTTTTGTTTTCCCACTAGGTTTGTTTTCCCACTGTGTTGTTTTTCCCAAAAGGTTCGCTTTCATAAAAGTTTGGTTTTCCCACAAGGTTGGTTTTCCCGCATGGTTGCTTTCCCCATAAGGTTGGTTTTCCCACAAGGTTTGTTTTCTCACAAGGTTGGTTTTCCCGAAAGGTTTGTTTCCCCACAAGGTTGGTTTTCCCACAAGGTTGGTTTTCCCGCAAGGTTTGTTTTCCCACAAGGTTAGTTTTCCCGCAAGGTTTGTTTCCCCACAAGGTTTGTTTTCTCACAAGGTTTGTTTTCCCACAAGCTTTTTTTCCCCCAAGGTTGGTTTTCCCGCAATCTTGGTTTTCCCACAAGGTTTGTTTTCCCACTGTGTTGGTTTTCCCAAAAGGTTCGCTTTCCCGCAAGGTTGGTTCTCCCACAAGGTTTGTTTCCCCACAAGGTTTGTTTTCCCATAAGGTTTGTTTTCCCACAAGGTTCGTTTTCCCACAAGGTTTGTGTTCTCACAAGGTTTGTTTTCCCACCAGGTTTGTTGTTTCCCCAGAAGGTTTGTTTTCTCACAAGGTTTGTTTTCCCACAAGGTTTGTTTTCCCACAACCTTTGTTTTCCCATAAGGTTTGTTTTCCCACAAGGTTGGTTTTCCCGAAAGTTTTTTTCCCCACAAGGTTGGTTTTCCCACAAGGTTGGTTTTCCCGCAAGGTTTGTTTTCCCACAAGGTTAGTTTTCCCGCAAGGTTTTTTTCCCCACAAGTTTTGTTTTCCCACAAGGATTGTTTTCTCACAAGGTTTGTTTTCCCACTAGGTTTATTTTCCCACTGTGTTGGTTTTCCCAAAAGGTTCGCTTTCCCACAAGGTTGGTTTTCCCACAAGGTTGGTTTTCCCGCAGGGCTGCTTTCCCCATAAGGTTGGTTTTCCCACAAGGTTTGTTTTCTCACAAGGTTTGTTTTCCCACTAGGTTGTTTTTCCCACGAGGTTGGTTTTCCCACAAGGTTTGTTTTCCCACAAGCTTTCTTTTCCCCCAAGGTTGGTTTTCCCGCAAGGTTGGTTTTCCCACAAGGTTTATTTTCCCACTGTGTTGGTTTTTCCAAAAGTTTCGCTTTCCCGCAAGGTTGGTTTTCCCACAAGGTTTGTTTCTCCACAAGGTTTGTTTTCCCACAAGGTTAGTTTGCCCGCAAGGTTTGTTTCCCCACAAGGTTTGTTTTCTCAAAAGGTTTGTTTCCCCACAAGGTTTGTTTTCTCACAAGGTTTGTTTTCCCACAAGGTTTGTTTTCCCCCAAGGTTGGTTTTCCCGCAAGGTTGGTTTTCCCACAAGGTTTGTTTTCCCACTGTGTTGGTTTTCCCAAAAGGTTCGCTTTCCCACAAGGTTGGTTTTCCCACAAGGTTGGTTTTCCCGCAGGGTTGCTTTCCCCATAAGGTTGGTTTTCCCACAAGGTTTGTTTTCTCACAAGGTTTGTTTTCCCACTAGGTTGTTTTTCCTACGAGGTTGGTTTTCCCACAAGGTTTGTTTTCCCACAAGCTTTGTTTTCCCCCAAGGTTGGTTTTCCCGCAAGGTTGGTTTTCCCACAAGGTTTGTTTTCCCACTGTGTTGGTTTTCCCAAAAGGTTCGCTTTCCCGCAAGGTTGGTTTTCCCACAAGGTTTGTTCCCCCACAAGGTTTGTTTTCCCATAAGGTTTGTTTTCCCACAAGGTTCGTTTTCCCACAAGGTTTGTTTTCCCACAAGGTTTGTTTTCCCATAAGGTTTGTTTTCCCACAAGGTTGGTTTTCCCGAAAGGTTTGTTTCCCCACAAGGTTGGTTTTCCCACAAGGTTGGTTTTCCCGCAAGGTTTGTTTTCCCACAAGGTTAGTTTTCCCGCAAGGTTTGTTTCCCCACAAGGTTTATTTTCCCACAAGGATTGTTTTCTTACAAGGTTTGTTTTCCCACAAGGTTTGTTTTCCCACTGTGTTGGTTTTCCCAAAAGGGTCGCTTTCCCACAAGGTTGGTTTTCCCACAAGGTTGGTTTTCCCGCAGGGTTGCTTTCCCCATAAGGTTGGTTTTCCCGAAAGGTTTGTTTCCCCACTTGGTTTGTTTTCCCACAAGGATTGTTTTCTCAAAACTTTTGTTTTCCCACTAGGTTTGTTTTCCCACTGTGTTGTTTTTCCCAAAAGGTTCGCTTTCCCAAAAGGTTGGTTATCCCACAAGGTTGGTTTTCCCGCAGGGTTGCTTTCCCCATAAGGTTGGTTTTCCCACAAGGTTTGTTTTCTCACAAGGTTGGTTTTCCCGAAAGGTTTGTTTCCCCATAAGGTTGGTTTTCCCACAAGGTTGGTTTTCCCGCAAGGTTTGTTTTCCCACAAGGTTAGTTTTCCCGCAAGGTTTGTTTCCCCACAAGGTTTGTTTTCTCACAAGGTTGGTTTTCCCGCAAGGTTGGTTTTCCCACAAGGTTTGTTTTCCCACTGTGTTGGTTTTCCCAAAAGGTTCGCTTTCCCGCAAGGTTGGTTCTCCCACAAGGTTTGTTTCCCCACAAGGTTTGTTTTCCCATAAGGTTTGTTTTCCCACAAGGTTCGTTTTCCCACAAGTTTTCTTTTCTCACAAGGTTTGTTTTCCCACCAGGTTTGTTGTTTCCCCAGAAGGTTTGTTTTCTCACAAGGTTTGTTTTCCCACAAGGTTTGTTTTCCCACAACCTTTGTTTTCCCATAAGGTTTGTTTTCCCACAAGGTCGGTTTTCCCGAAAGGTTTTTTCCCCACAAGGTTGGTTTTCCCACAAGGTTGGTTTTCCCGCAAGGTTTGTTTTCTCACAAGGTTAGTTTTCCCGCAAGGTTTGTTTCCCCTCAAGGTTTGTTTTCCCACAAGGATTGTTTTCTCACAAGGTTTGTTTTCCCACTAGGTTTATTTTCCCACTGTGTTGGTTTTCCCAAAAGGGTCGCCTTCCCACAAGGTTGGTTTTCCCACAAGGTTGGTTTTCCCGCAGGGTTGCTTTCCCCATAAGGTTGGTTTTCCCACAAGGTTTGTTTTCTCACAAGGTTTGTTTTCCCACAAGGTTTGTTTTCCCACTGTGTTGGTTTTCCCAAAAGGTTCGCTTTCCCGCAAGGTTGGTTTTCCCACAAGGTTTGTTTCCCCACAAGGTTTGTTTTCCCATAAGGTTTGTTTTCCCACAATGTTCGTTTTCCCACAAGGTTTGTTTTCCCACAAGGTTTGTTTTCCCACAAGGTTGGTTTTCCCGAAAGGTTTGTTTCCCCACAAGGTTTTTTTTCCCACCAGGTTTGTTTTCCCATAAGGTTGGTTTTCCCACCAGGTTTGTTTTCTCACAAGGTTTTTTTTTCCCACTAGGTTTGTTTCCCCACAAGGTTTGTTTTCTCACAAGGTTTGTTTTCCACAAGGTTTATTTTCCCACAAGGTTTGTTTTCCCACAAGGTTTGTTTTCCCACAAGGGTGGTTTTCCGGAAAGGTTTGTTTCCCCACAAGGTTGGTTTTCCCACACGGTTGGTTTTCCCGCAAGGTTTGTTTTCCCACAAGGTTAGTTTTCCCGCAAGGTTTGTTTCCCCACAAGTTTTGTTTTCTCACAAGGTTTGTTTTCCCACTAGGTTTGTTTCCCCACAAGGTTTGTTTTCTCACAAGTTTTGTTTTCCCCCAAGCTTTGTTTTCCCAAAAGGTTTGTTTTCCCATAAGGTTTGTTTTCCCACAAGGTTTATTTTCCCATAAGGTTTGTTTTCCCACAAGGTTGGTTTTCCCGAAAGGTTTGTTTCCCCACAAGGTTTGTTTTCCCACAAGGATTGTTCTCTCACAACTTTTGTTTTCCCACTAGGTTTGTTTTCTCATTGTGTTGTTTTTCCCAAAAGGTTCGCTTTCCCAAAAGGTTGGTTTTCCCACAAGGTTGGTTTTCCCGCAGGGTTGCTTTCCCCATAAGGTTGGTTTTCCCACAAGGTTTGTTTTCTCACAAGGTTGGTTTTCCCGAAAGGTTTGTTTCCCCACAAGGTTGGTTTTCCCACAAGGTTGGTTTTCCCGCAAGGTTTGTTTTCCCACAAGGTTAGTTTTCCCGCAAGGTTTGTTTCCCCACAAGGTTTGTTTTCTCACAAGGTTTGTTTTCCCACAAGATTTGTTTTCCCCCAAGGTTGGTTTTCCCGCAAGGTTGGTTTTCCCACAAGGTTTGTTTTCCCACTGTGTTGGTTTTCCCAAAAGGTTCGCTTTCCCGCAAGGTTGGTTCTCCCACAAGGTTTGTTTCCCCACAAGGTCTGTTTTCCCATAAGGTTTGTTTTCCCACAAGGTTCGTTTTCCCACAAGGTTTGTTTTCCCACAAGGTTTGTTTTCCCATAAGGTTTGTTTTCCCACAAGGTTTGTTTTCCCGAAAGGTTTGTTTCCCCACAAGGTTGGTTTTCCCACAAGGTTGGTTTTCCCGCAAGGTTTGTTTTCCCACAAGGTTAGTTTTCCCGCAAGGTTTGTTTCCCCACAAGGTTTGTTTTCCCACAAGGATTGTTTTCTCACAAGGTTGGTTTTCCCAGTAGGTTTGTTTTCCCACTGTGTTGGTTTTCCCCAAAGGTTCGCTTTCCCACAAGGTCGGTTTTCCCACAAGGTTGGTTTTCCCGCAGGGTTGCTTTCCCCATAAGGTTGGTTTTCCACAAGGTTTGTTTTCTCACAAGGTTTGTTTCCCACTAGATTGTTTTTCCCACGAGGTTGGTTTTAGCACAAGGTTTGTTTTCCCACAAGCTTTGTTTTCCCCCAAGGTTGGTTTTCCCGCAAGGTTGGTTTTCCCACAAGGTTTGTTTTCCCACTGTGTTGGTTTTAACAAAAGGTTCGCTTTCCCGCAAGGTTGGTTTTCCCACAAGGTTTGTTTCCCCACAAGGTTTGTTTTCCCATAAGGTTTGTTTTCCCACAAGGTTCGTTTTCCCACAAGGTTTGTTTTCCCAAAAGGTTTTTTTTCCCACAAGGTTGGTTTTCCCGAAAGGTTTGTTTCCCCACAAGGTTTGTTTTCCCACTAGGTTTGTTTTCCCATCAGGTTGGTTTTCCCACAAGGTTTGTTTTCTCACAAGGTTTGTTTTCCCACTAGGTTTGTTTTCCCACAAGGTTTGTTTTCCCACAAGGTTGGTTTTCCCGAAAGGGTTGTTTTCCCATAAGGTTTGTTTTCCCACAAGGTTGGTTTTCCCGAAAGGTTTGTTTCCCCACAAGGTTGGTTTTCCCACAAGGTTGGTTTTCCCGCAAGGTTTGTTTTCCCACAAGGTTAGTTTTCCCGCAAGGTTTGTTTCCCCACAAGGTTGGTTTTCCCACAAGGTTGGTTTTCCCGCAAGGTTTGTTTTCCCACAAGGTTAGTTTTCCCGCAAGGTTTGTTTCCCCACAAGGTTTGTTTTCCCACAAGAATTGTTTTCTCACAAGGTTTGTTTTCCCACTAGGTTTATTTTCCCACTGTGTTGGTTTTCCCAAAAGGTTCGCTTTCCCACAAGGTTGGTTTTCCCACAAGGTTGGTTTTCCCGCAGGGTTGCTTTCCCCATAAGGTTGGTTTTCCCACAAGGTTTGTTTTCTCACAAGGTTTGTTTTCCCGCAAGGTTTGTTTTCCCACAAGGTTGGTTTTCCCGAAAGGTTTGTTTCCCCACAAGGTTGGTTTTCCCAAAAGGTTGGTTTTCCCGCAAGGTTTGTTTTCCCACAAGGTTAGTTTTCCCGCAAGGTTTGTTTCCCCACAAGGTTGGCTATCACACAAGGTTGGTTTTCCCGCAAGGTTTGTTTTCCCACAAGATTTGTTTTCCCACTAGGTTTATTTTCCCACTGTGTTGGTTTTCCCAAAAGGTTCGCTTTCCCACAAGGTTGGTTTTCCCACAAGGTTGGTTTTCCCGCAGGGTTGCTTTCCCCATAAGGTTGGTTTTCCCACAAGGTTTGTTTTCTCACAAGGTTTGTTTTCCCACTAGGTTGTTTTTCCTACGAGGTTGGTTTTCCCACAAGGTTTGTTTTCCCACAAGCTTTGTTTTCCCCCAAGGTTGGTTTTCCCGCAAGGTTGGTTTTCCCACAAGGTTTGTTTTCCCACTGTGTTGGTTTTCCCAAAAGGTTCGCTTTCCCGCAAGGTTGGTTTTCCCACAAGGTTTGTTTCCCCACAAGGTTTGTTTTCCCATAAGGTTTGTTTTCCCACAAGGTTCGTTTTCCCACAAGGTTTGTTTTCCCACAAGGTTTGTTTTCCCATAAGGTTTGTTTTCCCACAAGGTTGGTTTTCCCGAAAGGTATGTTTCCCCACAAGGTTGGTTTTCCCACAAGGTTGGTTTTCCCGCAAGGTTTGTTTTCCCACAAGGTTAGTTTTCCCGCAAGGTTTGTTTCCCCACAAGGTTTGTTTTCCCACAAGGATTGTTTTCTTACAAGGTTTGTTTTCTCACAAGGTTTGTTTTCCCACTGTGTTGGTTTTCCCAAAAGGGTCGCTTTCCCACAAGGTTGGTTTTCCCACAAGGTTGGTTTTCCCGCAGGGTTGCTTTCCCCATAAGGTTGGTTTTCCCGAAAGGTTTGTTTCCCCACAAGGTTTGTTTTCCCACTGTGTTGTTTTTCCCAAAAGGTTCGCTTTCCCAAAAGGTTGGTTTTCCCACAAGGTTTGTTTTCTCACAAGGTTGGTTTTCCCGAAAGGTTTGTTTCCCCACAAGGTTGGTTTTCCCACAAGGTTGGTTTTCCCGAAGGTTTGTTTTCCCACAAGGTTAGTTTTCCCGCAAGGTTTGTTTCCCCACAAGGTTTGTTTTCTCACAAGGTTGGTTTTCCCGCAAGGTTGGTTTTCCCACAAGGTTTGTTTTCCCACTGTGTTGGTTTTCCCAAAAGGTTCGCTTTCCCGCGAGGTTGGTTCTCCCACAAGGTTTGTTTCCCCACAAGGTTTGTTTTCCCATAAGGTTTGTTTTCCCACAATGTTCGTTTTCCCACAAGGTTTCTTTTCTCACAAGGTTTGTTTTCCCACCAGGTTTGTTGTTTCCCCAGAAGGTTTGTTTTCTCACAAGGTTTGTTTTCCCACAAGGTTTGTTTTCCCACAACCTTTGTTTTCCCATAAGGTTTGTTTTCCCACAAGGTTGGTTTTCCCGAAAGGTTTTTTCCCCACAAGGTTGGTTTTCCCACAAGGTTGGTTTTCCCGCAAGGTTTGTTTTCTCACAAGGTTAGTTTTCCCGCAAGGTTTGTTTCCCCACAAGGTTTGTTTTCCCACAAGGATTGTTTTCTCACAAGGTTTGTTTTCCCACTAGGTTTATTTTCCCACTGTGTTGGTTTTCCCAAAAGGGTCGCCTTCCCACAAGGTTGGTTTTCCCACAAGGTTGGTTTTCCCGCAGGGTTGCTTTCCCCATAAGGTTGGTTTTCCCACAAGGTTTGTTTTCTCACAAGGTTTGTTTTCCCACAAGGTTTGTTTTCCCACTGTGTTGGTTTTCCCAAAAGGTTCGCTTTCCCGCAAGGTTGGTTTTCCCACAAGGTTTGTTTCCCCACAAGGTTTGTTTTCCCATAAGGTTTGTTTTCCCACAAGGTTCGTTTTCCCACAAGGTTTGTTTACCCACAAGGTTTGTTTTCCCACAAGGTTGGTTTTCCCGAAAGGTTTGTTTCCCCACAAGGTTTGTTTTCCCACCAGATTTGTTTTCCCACAAGGTTTGTTTTCCCACAAGGTTGGTTTTCCCGAAAGGTTTGTTTTCCCATAAGGTTTGTTTTCCCACAAGGTTGGTTTTCCCGAAAGGTTTGTTTCCCCACAAGGTTGGTTTTCCCACAAGGTTGCTTTTCCCGCAAGGTTTGTTTTCCCACAAGGTTAGTTTTCCCGCAAGGTTTGTTTCCCCACAAGGTTGGTTTTCCCACAAGGTTGGTTTTCCCGCAAGGTTTGTTTTCCCACAAGGTTAGTTTTCCCGCAAGGTTTGTTTCCCCACAAGGTTTGTTTTCCCACAAGAATTGTTTTCTCACAAGGTTTGTTTTCCCACTAGGTTTATTTTCCCACTGTGTTGGTTTTCCCAAAAGGTTCGCTTTCCCACAAGGTTGGTTTTCCCACAAGGTTGGTTTTCCCGCAGGGTTGCTTTCCCCATAAGGTTGGTTTTCCCACAAGGTTTGTTTTCTCACAAGGTTTGTTTTCCCGCAAGGTTTGTTTTCCCACAAGGTTGGTTTTCCCGAAAGGTTTGTTTCCCCACAAGGTTGGTTTTCCCAAAAGGTTGTTTTTCCCGCAAGGTTTGTTTTCCCACAAGGTTAGTTTTCCCGCAAGGTTTGTTTCCCCACAAGGTTGGCTTTCACACAAGGTTGGTTTTCCCGCAAGGTTTGTTTTCCCACAAGGTTTGTTTTCCCACTAGGTTTATTTTCCCACTGTGTTGGTTTTCCCAAAAGGTGCGCTTTCCCACAAGGTGGGTTTTCCCACAAGGTTGGTTTTCCCGCAGGGTTGCTTTCCCCATAAGGTTGGTTTTCCCACAAGGTTTGTTTTCTCACAAGGTTTGTTTTCCCACTAGGTTGTTTTTCCCACGAGGTTGGTTTTCCCACAAGGTTTTTTTTCTCACAAGCTTTCTTTTCCCCCAAGGTTGGTTTTCCCACTGTGTTGGTTTTCCCAAAAGGTTCGCTTTCCCACCAGGTTTGTTTCCCCACAAGGTTTGTTTTCCCATAAGGTTTGTTTTCCCAAAAGGTTCGTTTTCCCACAAGGTTTGTTTTCCCACAAGGTTTGTTTTCCCATAAGGTTTGTTTTCCCACAAGGTTGGTTTTCCCGAAAGGTTTGTTTCCCCACAAGGTTGGTTTTCGCACAAGGTTGGTTTTCCCGCAAGGTTTGTTTTCCCACAAGGTTAGTTTTCCCGCAAGATTTGTTTCCCCACAAGGTTTGTTTTCCCACAAGGATTGTTTTCTCACAAGGTTTGTTTTCCCACTAGGTTTGTTTTCCCACTATGTTGGTTTTCCCAAAAGGTTCGCTTTCCCACAAGGTTGGTTTTCCCAAAAGGTTGGTTTTCCCGCAGGGTTGCTTTCCCCATAGGGCTGGTTTTCCCACAAGGTTTGTTTTCTCACAAGGTTGGTTTTCCCGAAAGGTTTGTTTCCCCACAAGGTTGGTTTTCCGACAAGGTTGGTTTTCCCGCAAGGTTTGTTTTCCCACAAGGTTAGTTTTCCGGCAAGGTTGGTTTTCCCACAAGGTTGGTTTTCCCGCAAGGTTTGTTTTCCCACAAGGTTAGTTTTCCCGCAAGGTTTGTTTCCCCACAAGGTTTGTTTTCTCACAAGGTTTGTTTCCCCACAAGGTTTGTTTTCTCACAAGGTTTGTTTTCCCACAAGGTTTGTTTTCCCACAAAGTTTGTTTTCCCATAAGGTTTGTTTTCCCACAAGGTTGGTTTTCCCGAAAGGTTTGTTTCCCCACAAGGTTGGTTTTCCCACTAGGTTGGTTTTCCCGCAAGGTTTGTTTTAGCACAAGGTTAGTTTTCCCGCAAGGTTTGTTTCCCCACAAGGTTTGTTTTCCCACAAGGATTGTTTTCTCACAAGGTTTGTTTTCCCACTAGGTTTGTTTTCCCATAAGGTTTGTTTTCCCGGTTGGTTTTCCCACAAGGTTTGTTTCCCCACAAGGTTTGTTTTCCCACAAGGTTAGTTTTCCCGCAAGGTTTGTTTCCCCACAAGGTTTGTTTACCCACAAGGATTGTTTTCTCACAAGGTTTGTTTTCCCACAAAGTTTGTTTTCCCACTGTGTTTGTTTTCCCAAAAGGGTCGCTTTCCCACAAGGTTGGTTTTCCCACAAGGTTGGTTTTCCCGCAGGGTTGCTTTCCCCATAAGGTTGGTTTTCCCACAAGGTTTGTTTTCTCACAAGGTTTGTTTTCCCATTAGGTTGTTTTTCCCACGAGGTTGGTTTTCCCACAAGGTTTGTTTTCCCACAAGCTTTGTTTTCCCCCAAAGTTGGTTTTCCCGCAAGGTTGGTTTTCCCACAAGGTTTGTTTTCCCACTGTGTTGGTTTTCCCAAAAGGTTCGCTTTCCCGCAAGGTTGGTTTTCCCACAAGGTTTGTTTGCCCACAAGGTTTGTTTTCCCATAAGGTTTGTTTTCCCACAA
Source organism: Branchinecta lynchi (assembly GCA_023053575.1). Taxonomy (NCBI): domain Eukaryota; kingdom Metazoa; phylum Arthropoda; class Branchiopoda; order Anostraca; family Branchinectidae; genus Branchinecta; species Branchinecta lynchi. Next base: position 102,028 of record JAKZAP010000006.1, on the reverse strand, counting down.
GGTTCGTTTTCCCACAAGGTTTGTTTTCCCACAAGGTTTGTTTTCCCACAAGGTTGGTTTTCCCGAAAGGTTTGTTTCCCCACAAGGTTTGTTTTCCCAATAGGTTTGTTTTCCCATAAGGTTGGTTTTCCCACAAGGTTTGTTTTCTCACAAGGTTTGTTTTCCCACTAGGTTTGTTACCCCACAAGGTTTGTTTTCTCACAAGGTTTGTTTTCCCACAAGGTTTGTTTTCCCACAAGGTTTGTTATCCCGCAAGGTTTGTTTCCCACAAGGTTGGTTTTCCCGAAAGGTTTGTTTCCCCACAAGGTTGGTTTTCCCACAAGTTTGGTTTACCCGCCAGGTTTGTTTTCCCACAAGGTTAGTTTTCCCGCAAGGTTTGTTTCCCCACAAGGTTTGTTTTCTCACAAGGTTTGTTTTCCCACTAGGTTTGTTTCCCCACAAGGTTTGTTTTCTCACAAGGTTTGTTTTCCCCCAAGGTTTGTTTTCCCCCAAGGTTTGTTTTCCCATAAGGTTTGTTTTCCCACAAGGTTTGTTTTCCCATAAGGTTTGTTTTCCCACAAGGTTGGTTTTCCCGAAAGGTTTGTTTCCCCACAAGGTTTGTTTTCCCACAAGGATTGTTCTCTAACAACTTTTGTTTTCCCACTAGGTTTGTTTTCCCACTGTGTTGTTTTTCCCAAAAGGTTCGCTTTCCCAAAAGGTTGGTTTTCCCACAAGGTTGGTTTTCCCGCAGGGTTGCTTTCCCCATAAGGTTGGTTTTCCCACAAGGTTTGTTTTCTCACAAGGTTGGTTTTCCCAAAAGGTTTGTTTCCCCACAAGGTTGGTTTTCCCACAAGGTTGGTTTTCCCGCAAGGTTTGTTTTCCCACAAGGTTAGTTTTCCCGCAAGGTTTGTTTCCCCACAAGGTTTGTTTTCTCACAAGGTTTGTTTTCCCACAAGCTTTGTTTTCCCCCAAGGTTGGTTTTCCCGCAAGGTTAGTTTTCCCACAAGGTTTGTTTTCCCACTGTGTTGGTTTTCCCAAAAGGTTCGCTTTCCCGCAAGGTTGGTTCTCCCACAAGGTTTGTTTCCCCACAAGGTTTGTTTTCCCATAAGGTTTGTTTTCCCACAAGGTTCGTTTTCCCACAAGGTTTGTTTTCCCACAAGGTTTGTTTTCCCATAAGGTTTGTTTTCCCACAAGGTTTGTTTTCCCGAAAGGTTTGTTTCCCCACAAGGTTTGTTTTCACACAAGGTTGGTTTTCCCGCAAGGTTTGCTTTCCCACAAGGTTAGTTTTCCCGCAAGGTTTGTTTCCCCACAAGGTTTGTTTTCCCACAAGGATTGTTTTCTCACAAGGTTGGTTTTCCCACTAGGTTTGTTTTCCCACTGTGTTGGTTTTACCGAAAGGTTCGCTTTCCCACAAGGTTGTTTTTCCCACAAGGTTGGTTTTCCCGCAGGGTTGCTTTCCCCATAAGGTTGGTTTTCCCACAAGGTTTGTTTTCTAACAAGGTTTGTTTTCCCACTAGGTTGTTTTTCCCACGAGGTTGGTTTTCCCACAAGGTTTGTTTTCCCACAAGCTTTGTTTTCCCCCAAGGTTGGTTTTCCCGCAAAGTTGGTTTTCCCACAAGGTTTGTTTTCCCACTGTGTTGGTTTTAACAAAAGGTTCGCTTTCCCGCAAGGTTGGTTTTCCCACAAGGTTTGTTTCCCCACAAGGTTTGTTTTCCCATAAGGTTTGTTTTCCCACAAGGTTCGTTTTCCCACAAGGTTTGTTTTCCCACAAGGTTGGTTTTCCCGAAAGGTTTGTTTCCCCACAAGGTTTGTTTTCCCACTAGGTTTGTTTTCCCATAAGGTTGGTTTTCCCACAAGGTTTGTTTTCTCAAAAGGTTTGTTTTCCCACTAGGTTTGTTTCCCCACAAGGTTTGTTTTCTCACAAGGTTTGTTTTCCCACAAGGTTTGTTTTCCCACAAGGTTTGTTTTCCCACAAGGTTTGTTTTCCCACAAGGTTTGTTTTCCCACAAGGTTGGTTTTCCCGAAAGGTTTGTTTCCCCACAAGGTTGGTTTTCCCACAAGGTTGGCTTTCCCACAAGGTTTGTTTTCCCACAAGGTTAGTTTTCCCGCAAGGTTTGTTTCCCCACAAGGTTTGTTTTCTCACAAGGTTTGTTGTTTCCCCACAAGGTTTGTTTTCTCACAAGGTTTGTTTTCCTACAAGGTTTGTTTTCCCACAAGGTTTGTTTTCCCATAAGGTTTGTTTTCCCACAAGGTTGGTTTTCCCGAAAGGTTTGTTTCCCCACAAGGTTGGTTTTCCCACAAGGTTGGTTTTCCCGCAAGGTTTGTTTAGCCACAAGGTTAGTTTTCCCGCAAGGTTTGTTTCCCCACAAGGTTTGTTTTCCCACAAGGATTGTCTTCTCACAAGGTTTGTTTTCCCACTAGGTTTATTTTCCCACTGTGTTGGTTTTCCCAAAATGTTCGCTTTCCCACAAGGTTGGTTTTCCCACAAGGTTGGTTTTACCGCAGGGTTGCTTTCCCCATAAGGTTGGTTTTCCCACAAGGTTTGTTTTCTCACAAGGTTTGTTTTCCCACTAGGTTGTTTTTCCCACGAGGTTGGTTTTCCCACAAGGTTTGTTTTCCCACAAGCTTTGTTTTTCCCCAAGGTTTGTTTTCCCACTGTGTTGGTTTTCCCAAAAGGTTCGCTTTCCCGCAAGGTTGGTTCTCCCACAAGGTTTGTTTCCCCACAAGGTTTGTTTTCCCATAAGGTTTGTTTTCCCACAAGGTTCGTTTTCCCACAAGGTTTGTTTTCCCACAAGGTTTGTTTTCCCATAAGGTTTGTTTTCCCACAAGGTTTGTTTTCCCGAAAGGTTTGTTTCCCCACAAGGTTTGTTTTCACACAAGGTTGGTTTTCCCGCAAGGTTTGCTTTCCCACAAGGTTGGTTTTCCCGAAAGGTTTGTTTCCCCACAAGGTTTGTTTTCCCACTAGGTTTGTTTTCCCATAAGGTTGGTTTTCCCACAAGGTTTGTTTTCTCAAAAGGTTTGTTTTCCCACTAGGTTTGTTTCCCCACAAGGTTTGTTTTCTCACAAGGTTTGTTTTCCCACAAGGTTTGTTTTCCCACAAGGTTTGTTTTCCCACAAGGTTTGTTTTCCCACAAGGTTTGTTTTCCCACAAGGTTGGTTTTCCCGAAAGGTTTGTTTCCCCACAAGGTTGGTTTTCCCACAAGGTTGGCTTTCCCACAAGGTTTGTTTTCCCACAAGGTTAGTTTTCCCGCAAGGTTTGTTTCCCCACAAGGTTTGTTTTCTCACAAGGTTTGTTGTTTCCCCACAAGGTTTGTTTTCTCACAAGGTTTGTTTTCCTACAAGGTTTGTTTTCCCACAAGGTTTGTTTTCCCATAAGGTTTGTTTTCCCACAAGGTTGGTTTTCCCGAAAGGTTTGTTTCCCCACAAGGTTGGTTTTCCCACAAGGTTGGTTTTCCCGCAAGGTTTGTTTAGCCACAAGGTTAGTTTTCCCGCAAGGTTTGTTTCCCCACAAGGTTTGTTTTCCCACAAGGATTGTTTTCTCACAAGGTTTGTTTTCCCACTAGGTTTATTTTCCCACTGTGTTGGTTTTCCCAAAATGTTCGCTTTCCCACAAGGTTGGTTTTCCCACAAGGTTGGTTTTACCGCAGGGTTGCTTTCCCCATAAGGTTGGTTTTCCCACAAGGTTTGTTTTCTCACAAGGTTTGTTTTCCCACTAGGTTGTTTTTCCCACGAGGTTGGTTTTCCCACAAGGTTTGTTTTCCCACAAGCTTTGTTTTTCCCCAAGGTTGGTTTTCCCACTGTGTTGGTTTTCCCAAAAGGTTCGCTTTCCCGCAAGGTTGGTTTTCCCACAAGGTTTGTTTCCCCACAAGGTTTGTTTTCCCATCAGGTTTGTTTTCCCACAAGGTTCGTTTTCCCACAAGGTTTGTTTTCCCACAAGGTTTGTTTTCCCATAAGGTTTGTTTTCCCACAAGGTTGGTTTTCCCGAAAGGTTTGTTTCCCCACAAGGTTGGTTTTCCCACAAGGTTGGTTTTCCCGCAAGGTTTGTTTTCCCACAAGGTTAGTTTTCCCGCAAGGTTTGTTTCCCCACAAGGTTTGTTTTCCCACAAGGATTGTTTTCTCACAAGGTTTGTTTTCCCACTAGGTTTTTTTTACCACTGTGTTGGTTTTCCCAAAAGGTTCGCTTTCCCACAAGGTTGGTTTTCCCGCAGGGTTGCTTTCCCCATAAGGTTGGTTTTCCCACAAGGTTTGTTTTCTCACAAGGTTTGTTTTCCCACTAGGTTGTTTTTGACACGAGGTTGGTTTTCCCACAAGGTTTGTTTTCCCACAAGCTTTGTTTTCCCCCAAGGTTGGTTTTCCCGCAAGGTTGGTTTTCCCACAAGGTTTGTTTTCCCACTGTGTTGGTTTTCCCAAAAGGTTCGCTTTCCCACAAGGTTGGTTTTCCCACAAGATTGGTTTTCCCACAGGGTTGCTTTCCCCATAAGGTTGGTTTTCCCACAAGGTTGGTTTTCCCACAAGGTTCGTTTTCCCGCAAGGTTTGTTTTCCCACAAGGTTAGTTTTCCCGCAAGGTTTGTTTCCCCACAAGGTTTGTTTTCTCACAAGGTTTGTTTTCCCACTAGGTTCGTTTCCCCACAAGGTTTGTTTTCTCACAAGGTTTGTTTTCCCACAAGGTTTGTTTTCCCACAAGGTTTGTTTTCCCATAAGGTTTGTTTTCCCACAAGGTTGGTTTTCCCGAAAGGTTTGTTTCCCCACAAGGTTGGTTTTCCAACAAGGTTGGTTTTCCCGCAAGGTTTGTTTTCCCACAAGGTTAGTTTTCCCGCAAGGTTTGTTTCCCCACAAGGTTTGTTTTCCCACAAGGATTGTTTTCTCACAAGGTTTGCTTTCCCACTAGGTTTGTTTTCCCACTGTGTTGGTTTTCCCAAAAGGGTCGCTTTCCCACAAGGTTGGTTTTCCCACAAGGTTGATTTTCCCGCAGGGTTGCTTTCCCCATAAGGTTGGTTTTCTCACAAGGTTTGTTTTCCCACTAGGTTGTTTTTCCCACGAGGTTGGTTTTCCCACAAGGTTTGTTTTCCCACAAGCTTTGTTTTCCCCCAAGGTTGGTTTTCCCGCAAGGTTGGTTTTCCCACAAGGTTTGTTTTCCCACTGTGTTGGTTTTCCCAAAAGGTTCGTTTTCCCGCAAGGTTGGTTTTCCCACAAGGTTTGTTTCCCCACAAGGTTTGTTTTCCCATAAGGTTTATTTTCCCACAAGGTTGGTTTTCCCACAAGGTTCGTTTTCCCGCAAGGTTTGTTTTCCCACAAGGTTAGTTTTCCCGCAAGGTTTGTTTCCCCACAAGGTTTGTTTTCTCACAAGGTTTGTTTTCCCACTAGGTTCGTTTCCCCACAAGGTTTGTTTTCTCACAAGGTTTGTTTTCCCACAAGGTTTGTTTTCCCACAAGGTTTGTTTTCCCATAAGGTTTGTTTTCCCACAAGGTTGGTTTTCCCGAAAGGTTTGTTTCCCCACAAGTTTGGTTTTCCCACAAGTTTGGTTTTCCCGCAAGGTTTGTTTTCCCACAAGGTTAGTTTTCCCGCAAGGTTTGTTTCCCCACAAGGTTTGTTTTCCCACAAGGTTTGTTTTCCCACTAGGTTTGTTTACCCACAAGGTTTGTTTTCTCACAAGGTTTATTTTCCCACAAGGTTTGTTTTCCCATAAGGTTTTTTTTCCCACAAGGTTGGTTTTCCCGAAAGGTTTGTTTCCCCACAAGGTTGGTTTTCCCGCAAGGTTTGTTTTCCCACAAGGTTAGTTTTCCCGCAAGGTTTGTTTCCCCACAAGGTTTGTTTTCCCACAAGGATTGTTTTCTCACAAGGTTTGTTTTCCCACTAGGTTTATTTTCCCACTGTGTTGGTTTTCACAAAAGGTTCGCTTTCCCACAAGGTTGGTTTTCCCACAAGGTTGGTTTTCCCACAGGGTTGCTTTCCCCATAAGGTTGGTTTTCCCACAAGGTTTGTTTTCTCACAAGGTTTGTTTTCCCACTAGGTTGTTTTTCCCACGACGTTGGTTTTCCCACAAGGTTTGTTTTCCCACAAGCTTTGTTTTCCCCCAAGGTTGGTTTTCCCGCAAGGTTGGTTTTCCCGCAAGGTTGGTTTTCCCACAAGGTTTGTTTTCCCCCAAGGTTTGTTTTCCCATAAGGTTTGTTTTCCCACAAGGTTGGTTTTCCCACAAGGTTGGTTTTCCCTCAAGGTTTGTTTTCCCACAAGGTTGGTTTTCCCACAAGGTTTATTTTCCCACTGTGTTGGTTTTCCCAAAAGGTTCGCTTTCCCGCAAGGTTGGTTTTCCCGCAAGGTTGGTTTTCCCACAAGGTTTGTTTTCCCACTGTGTTGGTTTTCCCAAAAGGTTCGCTTTCCCACAAGGTTGGTTTTCCCACAAGATTGTTTTTCCCGCAGGGTTGCTTTCCCCATAAGGTTGGTTTTCCCACAAGGTTTGTTTTCTCACAAGGTTGGTTTTCCCGAAAGGTTTGTTTCCCCACAAGGTTGGTTTTCCCGCAAGGTTTGTTTCCCCACAAGGTTAGTTTTCCCGGAAGGTTGGTTTTCCCACAAGGTTGGTTTTCCCGCAAGGTTTGTTTTCCCACAAGGTTAGTTTGCCCACAAGGTTTGTTTTCTCACAAGGTTTGTTTTCCCACAAGGTTTGTTTTCCCCCAAGTTTGGTTTTCCCGCAAGGTTGGTTTTCCCACAAGGTTTGTTTTCCCACTGTTTTGGTTTTCCCAAAAGGTTCGCTTTCTCACAAGGTTGGTTTTCCCACAAGGTTGGTTTTCCCGCAGGGTTGCTTTCCCCATAAGGTTGGTTTTCCCACAAGGTTTGTTTTCTCACAAGGTTTGTTTTTCCACTAGGTTGTTTTTCCTACGAGGTTGGTTTTCCCACAAGGTTTGTTTTCCCACAAGCTTTGTTTTCCCCCAAGGTTGGTTTTCCCGCAAGGTTGGTTTTCCCACAAGGTTTGTTTTCCCACTGTGTTGGTTTTCCCAAAAGGTTCGCTTTCCCGCATGGTTGGTTTTCCCACAAGGTTTGTTTCAACACAAGGTTTGTTTTCCCAGAAGCTTTGTTTTCCCACAAGGTTCGTTTTCCCACAAGGTTTGTTTTCCCACAAGGTTTGTTTTCCCATAAGGTTTGTTTTCCCACAAGGTTGGTTTTCCCGAAAGGTTTGTTTCCCCACAAGGTTGGTTTTCCCACAAGGTTGGTTTTCCCGCAAGGTTTGTTTTCCCACAAGGTTAGTTTTCCCGCAAGGTTTGTTTCCCCACAAGGTTTGTTTTCCCGCAAGGATTGTTTTCTCACAAGGTTTGTTTTCCCACAAGGTTTGTTTTCCCACTGTGTTGGTTCTCCCAAAAGGGTCGCTTTCCCACAAGGTTGGTTTTCCCACAAGGTTGGTTTTCCCACAGGGTTGCTTTCCCCATAAGGTTGGTTTTCCCACAAGGTTTGTTTTCTCACAAGGTTTGTTTTCCCACTAGGTTGTTTTTCCCACGAGGTTGGTTTTCCCACAAGGTTTGTTTCCCCACAAGGTTTGTTTTCCCATAAGGTTTGTTTTCCCACAAGGTTCGTTTTCCCACAAGGTTTGTTTTCCCACAAGGTTTGTTTTCCCACAAGGTTGGTTTTCCCGAAAGGTTTGTTTCCCCACAAGGTTTGTTTTCCCACTAGGTTTGTTTTCCCATAAGGTTGGTTTTCCCACAAGGTTTGTTTTCTCAAAAGGTTTGTTTTCCCATAGGTTTGTTTCCCCACAAGGTTTGTTTTCTCACAAGGATTGTTTTCCCACAAGGTTTGTTTTCCCACAAGGTTTGTTTTCCCACAAGGTTTGTTTTCCCACAAGGTTTGTTTTCCCACAAGGTTGGTTTTCCCGAAAGGTTTGTTTCCCCACAAGGTTGGTTTTCCCACAAGGTTGGCTTTCCCACAAGGTTTGTTTTCCCACAAGGTTAGTTTTCCCGCAAGGTTTGTTTCCCCACAAGGTTTGTTTTCTCACAAGGTTTGTTGTTTCCCCACAAGGTTTGTTTTCTCACAAGGTTTGTTTTCCCACAAGGTTTGTTTTCCCACAAGGTTTGTTTTCCCATAAGGTTTGTTTTCCCACAAGGTTGGTTTTCCCGAAAGGTTTGTTTCCCCACAAGGTTGGTTTTCCCACAAGGTTGGTTTTCCCGCAAGGTTTGTTTAGCCACAAGGTTAGTTTTCCCGCAAGGTTTGTTTCCCCACAAGGTTTGTTTTCCCACAAGGATTGTTTTCTCACAAGGTTTGTTTTCCCACTAGGTTTATTTTCCCACTGTGTTGGTTTTCCCAAAAGGTTCGCTTTCCCACAAGGTTGGTTTTCCCACAAGGTTGGTTTTACCGCAGGGTTGCTTTCCCCATAAGGTTGGTTTTCCCACAAGGTTTGTTTTCTCACAAGGTTTGTTTTCCCACTAGGTTGTTTTTCCCACGAGGTTGGTTTTCCCACAAGGTTTGTTTTCCCACAAGCTTTGTTTTTCCCCAAGGTTGTTTTTCCCGCAAGGTTGGTTTTCCCACAAGGTTTGTTTCCCACTGTGTTGGTTTTCCCAAAAGGTTCGCTTTCCCGCATGGTTGGTTTTCCCACAAGGTTTGTTTTCTCAAAAGGTTTGTTTTCCCACTAGGTTTGTTTCCCCACAAGGTTTGTTTTCTCACAAGGTTTGTTTTCCCACAAGGTTTGTTTTCCCACAAGGTTTGTTTTCCCACAAGGTTTGTTTTCCCACAAGGTTTGTTTTCCCACAAGGTTGGTTTTCCCGAAAGGTTTGTTTCCCCACAAGGTTGGTTTTCCCACAAGGTTGGCTTTCCCACAAGGTTTGTTTTCCCACAAGGTTAGTTTTCCCGCAAGGTTTGTTTCCCCACAAGGTTTGTTTTCTCACAAGGTTTGTTGTTTCCCCACAAGGTTTGTTTTCTCACAAGGTTTGTTTTCCCACAAGGTTTGTTTTCCCACAAGGTTTGTTTTCCCATAAGGTTTGTTTTCCCACAAGGTTGGTTTTCCCGAAAGGTTTGTTTCCCCACAAGGTTGGTTTTCCCACAAGGTTGGTTTTCCCGCAAGGTTTGTTTAGCCACAAGGTTAGTTTTCCCGCAAGGTTTGTTTCCCCACAAGGTTTGTTTTCCCACAAGGATTGTTTTCTCACAAGGTTTGTTTTCCCACTAGGTTTATTTTCCCACTGTGTTGGTTTTCCCAAAAGGTTCGCTTTCCCACAAGGTTGGTTTTCCCACAAGGTTGGTTTTACCGCAGGGTTGCTTTCCCCGTAAGGTTGGTTTTCCCACAAGGTTTGTTTTCTCACAAGGTTTGTTTTCCCACTAGGTTGTTTTTCCCACGAGGTTGGTTTTCCCACAAGGTTTGTTTTCCCACAAGCTTTGTTTTTCCCCAAGGTTGGTTTTCCCACTGTGTTGGTTTTCCCAAAAGGTTCGCTTTCCCGCAAGGTTGGTTTTCCCACAAGGTTTGTTTCCCCACAAGGTTTGTTTTCCCATCAGGTTTGTTTTCCCACAAGGTTCGTTTTCCCACAAGGTTTGTTTTCCCACAAGGTTTGTTTTCCCATAAGGTTTGTTTTCCCACAAGGTTGGTTTTCCCGAAAGGTTTGTTTCCCCACAAGGTTGGTTTTCCCACAAGGTTGGTTTTCCCGCAAGGTTTGTTTTCCCACAAGGTTAGTTTTCCCGCAAGGTTTGTTTCCCCACAAGGTTTGTTTTCCCACAAGGATTGTTTTCTCACAAGGTTTGTTTTCCCACTAGGTTTGTTTTACCACTGTGTTGGTTTTCCCAAAAGGTTCGCTTTCCCACAAGGTTGGTTTTCCCGCAGGGTTGCTTTCCCCATAAGGTTGGTTTTCCCACAAGGTTTGTTTTCTCACAAGGTTTGTTTTCCCACTAGGTTGTTTTTGACACGAGGTTGGTTTTCCCACAAGGTTTGTTTTCCCACAAGCTTTGTTTTCCCCCAAGGTTGGTTTTCCCGCAAGGTTGGTTTTCCCACAAGGTTTGTTTTCCCACTGTGTTGGTTTTCCCAAAAGGTTCGCTTTCCCACAAGGTTGGTTTTCCCACAAGATTGGTTTTCCCACAGGGTTGCTTTCCCCATAAGGTTGGTTTTCCCACAAGGTTGGTTTTCCCACAAGGTTCGTTTTCCCGCAAGGTTTGTTTTCCCACAAGGTTAGTTTTCCCGCAAGGTTTGTTTCCCCACAAGGTTTGTTTTCTCACAAGGTTTGTTTTCCCACTAGGTTCGTTTCCCCACAAGGTTTGTTTTCTCACAAGGTTTGTTTTCCCACAAGGTTTGTTTTCCCACAAGGTTTGTTTTCCCATAAGGTTTGTTTTCCCACAAGGTTGGTTTTCCCGAAAGGTTTGTTTCCCCACAAGGTTGGTTTTCCAACAAGGTTGGTTTTCCCGCAAGGTTTGTTTTCCCACAAGGTTAGTTTTCCCGCAAGGTTTGTTTCCCCACAAGGTTTGTTTTCCCACAAGGATTGTTTTCTCACAAGGTTTGCTTTCCCACTAGGTTTGTTTTCCCACTGTGTTGGTTTTCCCAAAAGTGTCGCTTTCCCACAAGGTTGTTTTTCCCACAAGGTTGATTTTCCCGCAGGGTTGCTTTCCCCATAAGGTTGGTTTTCCCACAAGGTTTGTTTTCTCACAAGGTTTGTTTTCCCACTAGGTTGTTTTTCCCACGAGGTTGGTTTTCCCACAAGGTTTGTTTTCCCACAAGCTTTGTTTTCCCCCAAGGTTGGTTTTCCCGCAAGGTTGGTTTTCCCACAAGGTTTGTTTTCCCACTGTGTTGGTTTTCCCAAAAGGTTCGTTTTCCCACAAGGTTGGTTTTCCCACAAGGTTTGTTTCCCCACAAGGTTTGTTTTCCCATAAGGTTTATTTTCCCACAAGGTTGGTTTTCCCACAAGGTTCGTTTTCCCGCAAGGTTTGTTTTCCCACAAGGTTAGTTTTCCCGCAAGGTTTGTTTCCCCACAAGGTTTGTTTTCTCACAAGGTTTGTTTTCCCACTAGGTTCGTTTCCCCACAAGGTTTGTTTTCTCACAAGGTTTGTTTTCCCACAAGGTTTGTTTTCCCACAAGGTTTGTTTTCCCATAAGGTTTGTTTTCCCACAAGGTTGGTTTCCCCGAAAGGTTTGTTTCCCCACAAGTTTGGTTTTCCCACAAGGTTGGTTTTCCCGCAAGGTTTGTTTTCCCACAAGGTTAGTTTTCCCGCAAGGTTTGTTTCCCCACAAGGATGGTTTTCCCACAAGGTTTGTTTTCCCACTAGGTTTGTTTACCCACAAGGTTTGTTTTCTCACAAGGTTTATTTTCCCACAAGGTTTGTTTTCCCATAAGGTTTTTTTTCCCACAAGGTTGGTTTTCCCGAAAGGTTTGTTTCCCCACAAGGTTGGTTTTCCCGCAAGGTTTGTTTTCCCACAAGGTTAGTTTTCCCGCAAGGTTTGTTTCCCCACAAGGTTTGTTTTCCCACAAGGATTGTTTTCTCACAAGGTTTGTTTTCCCACTAGGTTTATTTTCCCACTGTGTTGGTTTTCCCAAAAGGTTCGCTATCCCACAAGGTTGGTTTTCCCACAGGGTTGCTTTCCCCATAAGGTTGGTTTTCCCACAAGGTTTGTTTTCTCACAAGGTTTGTTTTCCCACTAGGTTGTTTTTCCCACGACGTTGGTTTTCCCACAAGGTTTGTTTTCCTACAAGCTTTGTTTTCCCCCAAGGTTGGTTTTCCCGCAAGGTTGGTTTTCCCACAAGGTTTATTTTCCCACTGTGTTGGTTTTCCCAAAAGGTTCGCTTTCCCGCAAGGTTGGTTTTCCCACAAGGTTTGTTTCCCCACAAGGTTTGTTTTCCCATAAGGTTTGTTTTCCCACAAGGTTCGTTTTCCCACAAGTTTTGTTTTCCCACAAGGTTTGTTTTCCCATAAGGTTTGTTTTCCCACAAGGTTGGTTTTCCCGAAAGGTTTGTTTTCCCACAAGGAGTGTTTTCTCACAAGGTTTGTTTTCCCACTAGGTTTGTTTTCCCAATGTGTTGGTTTTTCCAAAAGGTTCGCTTTCCCACAAGGTTGGTTTTCCCGCAGGGTTGCTTTCCCCATAAGGTTTGTTTTCCCACAAGGTTTGTTTTCTCACAAGGTTTGTTTTCCCACTAGGTTGTTTTTCCCACGAGGTTGGTTTTCCCACAAGGTTTGTTTTCCCACAAGCTTTGTTTTCCCCCAAGGTTGGTTTTCACGCAAGGTTGGTTTTCCCACAAGGTTTATTTTCCCACTGTGTTGGTTTTCCCAAAAGGTTCGCTTTCCCGCAAGGTTGGTTTTCCCGCAAGGTTGGTTTTCCCACAAGGTTTGTTTTCCCCCAAGGTTTGTTTTCCCATAAGGTTTGTTTTCCCACAAGGTTGGTTTTCCCACAAGGTTGGTTTTCCCTCAAGGTTTGTTTTCCCACAAGGTTGGTTTTCCCACAAGGTTGGTTTTCCCACAAGGTTTATTTTCCCACTGTGTTGGTTTTCCCAAAAGGTTCGCTTTCCCGCAAGGTTGGTTTTCCCGCAAGGTTGGTTTTCCCACAAGGTTTGTTTTCCCACTGTGTTGGTTTTCCCAAAAGGTTCGCTCTCCCACAAGGTTGGTTTTCCCGCAAGGTTTGTTTAGCCACAAGGTTAGTTTTCCCGCAAGGTTTGTTTCCCCACAAGGTTTGTTTTCCCACAAGGATTGTTGTCTCACAAGGTTTGTTTTCCCACTAGGTTTATTTTCCCACTGTGTTGGTTTTCCCAAAAGGTTCGCTTTCCCACAAGGTTGGTTTTCCCACAAGGTTGGTTTTACCGCAGGGTTGCTTTCCCCATAAGGTTGGTTTTCCCACAAGGTTTGTTTTCTCACAAGGTTTGTTTTCCCACTAGGTTGTTTTTCCCACGAGGTTGGTTTTCCCACAAGGTTTGTTTTCCCACAAGCTTTGTTTTTCCCCAAGGTTGGTTTTCCCGCAAGGTTGGTTTTCCCACAAGGTTTGCTTCCCACTGTGTTGGTTTTCCCAAAAGGTTCGCTTTCCCGCATGGTTGGTTTTCCCACAAGGTTTGTTTTCTCAAAAGGTTTGTTTTCCCACTAGGTTTGTTTCCCCACAAGGTTTGTTTTCTCACAAGGTTTGTTTTCCCACAAGGTTTGTTTTCCCACAAGGTTTGTTTTCCCACAAGGCTTGTTTTCCCACAAGGTTTGTTTTCCCACAAGGTTGGTTTTCCCGAAAGGTTTGTTTCCCCACAAGGTTGGTTTTCCCACAAGGTTGGCTTTCCCACAAGGTTTGTTTTCCCACAAGGTTAGTTTTCCCGCAAGGTTTGTTTCCCCACAAGGTTTGTTTTCTCACAAGGTTTGTTGTTTCCCCACAAGGTTTGTTTTCCCACAAGGTTTGCTTTCCCATAAGGTTTGTTTTCCCACAAGGTTGGTTTTCCCGAAAGGTTTGTTTCCCCACAAGGTTGGTTTTCCCACAAGGTTGGTTTTCCCGCAAGGTTTGTTTAGCCACAAGGTTAGTTTTCCCGCAAGGTTTGTTTCCCCACAAGGTTTGTTTTCCCACAAGGATTGTTTTCTCACAAGGTTTGTTTTCCCACTAGGTTTATTTTCCCACTGTGTTGGTTTTCCCAAAAGGTTCGCTTTCCCACAAGTTTGGTTTTACCGCAGGGTTGCTTTCCCCGTAAGGTTGGTTTTCCCACAAGGTTTGTTTTCTCACAAGGTTTGTTTTCCCACTAGGTTGTTTTTCCCACGAGGTTGGTTTTCCCACAAGGTTTGTTTTCCCACAAGCTTTGTTTTTCCCCAAGGTTGGTTTTCCCACTGTGTTGGTTTTCCCAAAAGGTTCGCTTTCCCGCAAGGTTGGTTTTCCCACAAGGTTTGTTTCCCCACAAGGTTTGTTTTCCCATCAGGTTTGTTTTCCCACAAGGTTCGTTTTCCCACAAGGTTTGTTTTCCCACAAGGTTTGTTTTCCCATAAGGTTTGTTTTCCCACAAGGTTGGTTTTCCCGAAAGGTTTGTTTCCCCACAAGGTTGGTTTTCCCACAAGGTTGGTTTTCCCGCAAGGTTTGTTTTCCCACAAGGTTAGTTTTCCCGCAAGGTTTGTTTCCCCACAAGGTTTGTTTTCCCACAAGGATTGTTTTCTCACAAGGTTTGTTTTCCCACTAGGTTTGTTTTACCACTGTGTTGGTTTTCCCAAAAGGTTCGCTTTCCCACAAGGTTGGTTTTCCCGCAGGGTTGCTTTCCCCATAAGGTTGGTTTTCCCACAAGGTTTGTTTTCTCACAAGGTTTGTTTTCCCACTAGGTTGTTTTTGACACGAGGTTGGTTTTCCCACAAGGTTTGTTTTCCCACAAGCTTTGTTTTCCCCCAAGGTTGGTTTTCCCGCAAGGTTGGTTTTCCCACAAGGTTTGTTTTCCCACTGTGTTGGTTTTCCCAAAAGGTTCGCTTTCCCACAAGGTTGGTTTTCCCACAAGATTGGTTTTCCCACAGGGTTGCTTTCCCCATAAGGTTGGTTTTCCCACAAGGTTGGTTTTCCCACAAGGTTCGTTTTCCCGCAAGGTTTGTTTTCCCACAAGGTTAGTTTTCCCGCAAGGTTTGTTTTCCCACAAGGTTTGTTTTCCCATAAGGTTTGTTTTCCCACAAGGTTGGTTTTCCCGAAAGGTTTGTTTCCCCACAAGGTTGGTTTTCCAACGAGGTTGGTTTTCCCGCAAGGTTTGTTTTCCCACAAGGTTAGTTTTCCCGCAAGGTTTGTTTCCCCACAAGGTTTGTTTTCCCACAAGGATTGTTTTCTCACAAGGTTTGCTTTCCCACTAGGTTTGTTTTCCCACTGTGTTGGTTTTCCCAAAAGGGTCGCTTTCCCACAAGGTTGTTTTTCCCACAAGGTTGATTTTCCCGCAGGGTTGCTTTCCCCATAAGGTTGGTTTTCCCACAAGGTTTGTTTTCTCACAAGGTTTGTTTTCCCACTAGGTTGTTTTTCCCACGAGGTTGGTTTTCCCACAAGGTTTGTTTTCCCACAAGCTTTGTTTTCCCCCAAGGTTGGTTTTCCCGCAAGGTTGGTTTTCCCACAAGGTTTGTTTTCCCACTGTGTCGGTTTTCCCAAAAGGTTCGTTTTCCCGCAAGGTTGGTTTTCCCACAAGGTTGGTTTCCCCACAAGGTTTGTTTTCCCATAAGGTTTATTTTCCCACAAGGTTGGTTTTCCCACAAGGTTCGTTTTCCCGCAAGGTTTGTTTTCCCACAAGGTTAGTTTTCCCGCAAGGTTTGTTTCCCCACAAGGTTTGTTTTCTCACAAGGTTTGTTTTCCCACTAGGTTCGTTTCCCCACAAGGTTTGTTTTCTCACAAGGTTTGTTTTCCCACAAGGTTTGTTTTCCCACAAGGTTTGTTTTCCCATAAGATTTGTTTTCCCACAAGGTTGGTTTTCCCGAAAGGTTTGTTTCCCCACAAGTTTGGTTTTCCCACAAGGTTGGTTTTCCCGCAAGGTTTGTTTTCCCACAAGGTTAGTTTTCCCGCAAGGTTTGTTTCCCCACAAGGTTTGTTTTCCCACAAGGTTTGTTTTCCCACTAGGTTTGTTTACCCACAAGGTTTGTTTTCTCACAAGGTTTATTTTCCCACACGGTTTGTTTTCCCATAAGGTTTTTTTTCCCACAAGGTTGGTTTTCCCGAAAGGTTTGTTTTCCCACAAGGTTAGTTTTCCCACAAGGATTGTTTTCTCACAAGGTTTGTTTTCCCACTAGGTTTATTTTCCCGAAAGGTTTGTTTCCCCACAAGGTTTGTTTTCCCATAAGGTTTTTTTTCCCACAAGGTTGGTTTTCCCGAAAGGTTTGTTTCCCCACAAGGTTGGTTTTCCCGCAAGGTTTGTTTTCCCACAAGGTTAGTTTTCCCACAAGGATTGTTTTCTCACAAGGTTTTTTTTCCCACAAGGTTGGTTTTCCCGAAAGGTTTGTTTCCCCACAAGGTTGGTTTTCCCGCAAGGTTTGTTTCCCCACAAGGTTTGTTTTCCCACAAGGATTGTTTTCTCACAAGGTTTGTTTTCCCACTAGGTTTATTTTCCCACTGTGTTGGTTTTCCCAAAAGGTTCGCTATCCCACAAGGTTGGTTTTCCCACAAGGTTGGTTTTCCCACAGGGTTGCTTTCCCCATAAGGTTGGTTTTCCCACAAGGTTTGTTTTCTCACAAGGTTTGTTTTCCCACTAGGTTGTTTTTCCCACGACGTTGGTTTTCCCACAAGGTTTGTTTTCCTACAAGCTTTGTTTTCCCCCAAGGTTGGTTTTCCCGCAAGGTTGGTTTTCCCACAAGGATTGTTTTCTCACAAGGTTTGTTTTCCCACTAGGTTTATTTTCCCGAAAGGTTTGTTTCCCCACAAGGTTTGTTTTCCCATAAGGTTTTTTTTCCCACAAGGTTGGTTTTCCCGAAAGGTTTGTTTCCCCACAAGGTTGGTTTTCCCGCAAGGTTTGTTTTCCCACAAGGATTGTTTTCTCACAAGGTTTGTTTTCCCACTAGGTTTATTTTCCCGAAAGGTTTGTTTCCCCACAAGGTTTGTTTTCCCATAAGGTTTTTTTTCCCACAAGGTTGGTTTTCCCGAAAGGTTTGTTTCCCCACAAGGTTGGTTTTCCCGCAAGGTTTGTTTTCCCACAAGGTTAGTTTTCCCACAAGGATTGTTTTCTCACAAGGTTTTTTTTCCCACAAGGTTGGTTTTCCCGAAAGGTTTGTTTCCCCACAAGGTTGGTTTTCCCGCAAGGTTTGTTTCCCCACAAGGTTTGTTTTCCCACAAGGATTGTTTTCTCACAAGGTTTGTTTTCCCACTAGGTTTATTTTCCCACTGTGTTGGTTTTCCCAAAAGGTTCGCTATCCCACAAGGTTGGTTTTCCCACAAGGTTGGTTTTCCCACAGGGTTGCTTTCCCCATAAGGTTGGTTTTCCCACAAGGTTTGTTTTCTCACAAGGTTTGTTTTCCCACTAGGTTGTTTTTCCCACGACGTTGGTTTTCCCACAAGGTTTGTTTTCCTACAAGCTTTGTTTTCCCCCAAGGTTGGTTTTCCCGCAAGGTTTGTTTTCCCACAAGGTTAGTTTTCCCACAAGGATTGTTTTCTCACAAGGTTTGTTTTCCCACTAGGTTTATTTTCCCGAAAGGTTTGTTTCCCCACAAGGTTTGTTTTCCCATAAGGTTTTTTTTCCCACAAGGTTGGTTTTCCCGAAAGGTTTGTTTCCCCACAAGGTTGGTTTTCCCGCAAGGTTTGTTTTCCCACAAGGTTAGTTTTCCCACAAGGATTGTTTTCTCACAAGGTTTTTTTTCCCACAAGGTTGGTTTTCCCGAAAGGTTTGTTTCCCCACAAGGTTGGTTTTCCCGCAAGGTTTGTTTCCCCACAAGGTTTGTTTTCCCACAAGGATTGTTTTCTCACAAGGTTTGTTTTCCCACTAGGTTTATTTTCCCACTGTGTTGGTTTTCCCAAAAGGTTCGCTATCCCACAAGGTTGGTTTTCCCACAAGGTTGGTTTTCCCACAGGGTTGCTTTCCCCATAAGGTTGGTTTTCCCACAAGGTTTGTTTTCTCACAAGGTTTGTTTTCCCACTAGGTTGTTTTTCCCACGACGTTGGTTTTCCCACAAGGTTTGTTTTCCTACAAGCTTTGTTTTCCCCCAAGGTTGGTTTTCCCGCAAGGTTGGTTTTCCCACAAGGTTTATTTTCCCACTGTGTTGGTTTTCCCAAAAGGTTCGCTTTCCCGCAAGGTTGGTTTTCCCACAAGGTTTGTTTCCCCACAAGGTTTGTTTTCCCATAAGGTTTGTTTTCCCACAAGGTTCGTTTTCCCACAAGTTTTGTTTTCCCACAAGGTTTGTTTTCCCATAAGGTTTGTTTTCCCACAAGGTTGGTTTTCCCGAAAGGTTTGTTTTCCCACAAGGAGTGTTTTCTCACAAGGTTTGTTTTCCCACTAGGTTTGTTTTCCCAATGTGTTGGTTTTTCCAAAAGGTTCGCTTTCCCACAAGGTTGGTTTTCCCGCAGGGTTGCTTTCCCCATAAGGTTTGTTTTCCCACAAGGTTTGTTTTCTCACAAGGTTTGTTTTCCCACTAGGTTGTTTTTCCCACGAGGTTGGTTTTCCCACAAGGTTTGTTTTCCCACAACCTTTGTTTTCCCCCAAGGTTGGTTTTCCCGCAAGGTTGGTTTTCCCACAAGGTTTATTTTCCCACTGTGTTGGTTTTCCCAAAAGGTTCGCTTTCCCGCAAGGTTGGTTTTCCCGCAAGGTTGGTTTTCCCACAAGGTTTGTTTTCCCCCAAGGTTTGTTTTCCCATAAGGTTTGTTTTCCCACAAGGTTGGTTTTCCCACAAGGTTGGTTTTCCCTCAAGGATTGTTTTCCCACAAGGTTGGTTTTCCCACAAGGTTGGTTTTCCCACAAGGTTTATTTTCCCACTGTGTTGGTTTTCCCAAAAGGTTCGCTATCCCGCAAGGTTGGTTTTCCCGCAAGGTTGGTTTTCCCACAAGGTTTGTTTTCCCACTGTGTTGGTTTTCCCAAAAGGTTTGCTTTCCCACAAGGTTGGTTTTCCCACAAGATTGTTTTTCCCGCAGGGTTGCTTTTCCCCATAAGGTTGGTTTTCCCACAAGGTTTGTGTTCTCACAAGGTTGGTTTTCCCGAAAGGTTTGTTTCCCCACAAGGTTGGTTTTCCCGCAAGGTTTGTTTTCCCACAAGGTTAGTTTTCCCGGAAGGTTGGTTTTCCCACAAGGTTGGTTTTCCCGCAAGGTTTGTTTTCCCACAAGGTTAGTTTGCCCACAAGGTTTGTTTCCCCACAAGGTTTGTTTTCTCACAAGGTTTGTTTCCCCACAAGGTTTGTTTTCTCACAAGGTTTGTTTTCCCACAAGGTTTGTTTTCCCCCAAGTTTGGTTTTCCCGCAAGGTTGGTTTTCCCACAAGGTTTGTTTTCCCACTGTGTTGGTTTTCCCAAAAGGTTCGCTTTCTCACAAGGTTGGTTTTCCCACAAGGTTGGTTTTCCCGCAAGGTTTGTTTTCCCACAAGGTTAGTTTTCCCACAAGGATTGTTTTCTCACAAGGTTTTTTTTCCCACAAGGTTGGTTTTCCCGAAAGGTTTGTTTCCCCACAAGGTTGGTTTTCCCGCAAGGTTTGTTTCCCCACAAGGTTTGTTTTCCCACAAGGATTGTTTTCTCACAAGGTTTGTTTTCCCACTAGGTTTATTTTCCCACTGTGTTGGTTTTCCCAAAAGGTTCGCTATCCCACAAGGTTGGTTTTCCCACAAGGTTGGTTTTCCCACAGGGTTGCTTTCCCCATAAGGTTGGTTTTCCCACAAGGTTTGTTTTCTCACAAGGTTTGTTTTCCCACTAGGTTGTTTTTCCCACGACGTTGGTTTTCCCACAAGGTTTGTTTTCCTACAAGCTTTGTTTTCCCCCAAGGTTGGTTTTCCCGCAAGGTTGGTTTTCCCACAAGGTTTATTTTCCCACTGTGTTGGTTTTCCCAAAAGGTTCGCTTTCCCGCAAGGTTGGTTTTCCCACAAGGTTTGTTTCCCCACAAGGTTTGTTTTCCCATAAGGTTTGTTTTCCCACAAGGTTCGTTTTCCCACAAGTTTTGTTTTCCCACAAGGTTTGTTTTCCCATAAGGTTTGTTTTCCCACAAGGTTGGTTTTCCCGAAAGGTTTGTTTTCCCACAAGGAGTGTTTTCTCACAAGGTTTGTTTTCCCACTAGGTTTGTTTTCCCAATGTGTTGGTTTTTCCAAAAGGTTCGCTTTCCCACAAGGTTGGTTTTCCCGCAGGGTTGCTTTCCCCATAAGGTTTGTTTTCCCACAAGGTTTGTTTTCTCACAAGGTTTGTTTTCCCACTAGGTTGTTTTTCCCACGAGGTTGGTTTTCCCACAAGGTTTGTTTTCCCACAACCTTTGTTTTCCCCCAAGGTTGGTTTTCCCGCAAGGTTGGTTTTCCCACAAGGTTTATTTTCCCACTGTGTTGGTTTTCCCAAAAGGTTCGCTTTCCCGCAAGGTTGGTTTTCCCGCAAGGTTGGTTTTCCCACAAGGTTTGTTTTCCCCCAAGGTTTGTTTTCCCATAAGGTTTGTTTTCCCACAAGGTTGGTTTTCCCACAAGGTTGGTTTTCCCTCAAGGATTGTTTTCCCACAAGGTTGGTTTTCCCACAAGGTTGGTTTTCCCACAAGGTTTATTTTCCCACTGTGTTGGTTTTCCCAAAAGGTTCGCTATCCCGCAAGGTTGGTTTTCCCGCAAGGTTGGTTTTCCCACAAGGTTTGTTTTCCCACTGTGTTGGTTTTCCCAAAAGGTTTGCTTTCCCACAAGGTTGGTTTTCCCACAAGATTGTTTTTCCCGCAGGGTTGCTTTCCCCATAAGGTTGGTTTTCCCACAAGGTTTGTGTTCTCACAAGGTTGGTTTTCCCGAAAGGTTTGTTTCCCCACAAGGTTGGTTTTCCCGCAAGGTTTGTTTTCCCACAAGGTTAGTTTTCCCGGAAGGTTGGTTTTCCCACAAGGTTGGTTTTCCCGCAAGGTTTGTTTTCCCACAAGGTTAGTTTGCCCACAAGGTTTGTTTCCCCACAAGGTTTGTTTTCTCACAAGGTTTGTTTCCCCACAAGGTTTGTTTTCTCACAAGGTTTGTTTTCCCACAAGGTTTGTTTTCCCCCAAGTTTGGTTTTCCCGCAAGGTTGGTTTTCCCACAAGGTTTGTTTTCCCACTGTGTTGGTTTTCCCAAAAGGTTCGCTTTCTCACAAGGTTGGTTTTCCCACAAGGTTGGTTTTCCCGCAAGGTTGCTTTCCCCATAAGGTTGGTTTTCCCACAAGGTTTGTTTTCTCACAAGGTTTGTTTTTCCACTAGGTTGTTTTTCCTACGAGGTTGGTTTTCCCACAAGGTTTGTTTTCCCACAAGCTTTGTTTTCCCCCAAGGTTGGTTTTCCCGCAAGGTTGGTTTTCCCACAAGGTTTGTTTTCCCACTGTGTTGGTTTTCCCAAAAGGTTCGCTTTCCCGCATGGTTGGTTTTCCCACAAGGTTTGTTTCCCCACAAGGTTTGTTTTCCCAGAAGCTTTGTTTTCCCACAAGGTTCGTTTTCCCACAAGGTTTGTTTTCCCACAAGGTTTGTTTTCCCATAAGGTTTGTTTTCCCACAAGGTTGGTTTTCCCGAAAGGTTTGTTTCCCCACAAGGTTGGTTTTCCCACAAGGTTGGTTTTCCCGCAAGGTTTGTTTTCCCACAAGGTTAGTTTTCCCGCAAGGTTTGTTTCCCCACAAGGTTTGTTTTCCCGCAAGGATTGTTTTCTCACAAGTTTTGTTTTCCCACAAGGTTTGTTTTCCCACTGTGTTGGTTTTCCCAAAAGGGTCGCTTTCCCACAAGGTTGGTTTTCCCACAAGGTTGGTTTTCCCACAGGGTTGCTTTCCCCATAAGGTTGGTTTTCCCACAAGGTTTGTTTTCTCACAAGGTTTGTTTTCCCATAAGGTTTGTTTTCCCACAAGGTTCGTTTTCCCACAAGGTTTGTTTTCCCACAAGGTTTGTTTTCCCACAAGGTTGGTTTTCCCGAAAGGTTTGTTTCCCCACAAGGTTTGTTTTCCCACTAGGTTTGTTTTCCCATAAGGTTGGTTTTCCCACAAGGTTTGTTTTCTCAAAAGGTTTGTTTTCCCACTAGGTTTGTTTCCCCACAAGGTTTGTTTTCTCACAAGGTTTGTTTTCCCACAAGGTTTGTTTTCCCACAAGGTTTGTTTTCCCACAAGGTTTGTTTTCCCACAAGGTTTGTTTTCCCACAAGGTTGGTTTTCCCGAAAGGTTTGTTTCCCCACAAGGTTGGTTTCCCACAAGGTTGGCTTTCCCACAAGGTTTGTTTTCCCACAAGGTTAGTTTTCCCGCAAGGTTTGTTTCCCCACAAGGTTTGTTTTCTCACAAGGTTTGTTGTTTCCCCACAAGGTTTGTTTTCTCACAAGGTTTGTTTTCCCACAAGGTTTGTTTTCCCACAAGGTTTGTTTTCCCATAAGGTTTGTTTTCCCACAAGGTTGGTTTTCCCGAAAGGTTTGTTTCCCCACAAGGTTGGTTTTCCCACAAGGTTGGTTTTCCCGCAAGGTTTGTTTAGCCACAAGGTTAGTTTTCCCGCAAGGTTTGTTTTCTCACAAGGTTTGTTTTCCCACTAGGTTTGTTTTACCACTGTGTTGGTTTTCCCAAAAGGTTCGCTTTCCCACAAGGTTGGTTTTCCCGCAGGGTTGCTTTCCCCATAAGGTTGGTTTTCCCACAAGGTTTGTTTTCTCACAAGGTTTGTTTTCCCACTAGGTTGTTTTTCCCACGAGTGGTTTTCCCACAAGGTTTGTTTTCCCACAAGCTTTGTTTTCCCCCAAGGTTGGTTTTCCCGCAAGGTTGGTTTTCCCACAAGGTTTGTTTTCCCACTGTGTTGGTTTTCCCAAAAGGTTCGCTTTCCCACAAGGTTGGTTTTCCCACAAGATTGGTTTTCCCACAGGGTTGCTTTCCCCATAAGGTTGGTTTTCCCACAAGGTTCGTTTTCCCGCAAGGTTTGTTTTCCCACAAGGTTAGTTTTCCCGCAAGGTTTGTTTCCCCACAAGGTTTGTTTTCTCACAAGGTTTGTTTTCCCACTAGGTTCGTTTCCCCACAAGGTTTGTTTTCTCACAAGGTTTGTTTTCCCACAAGGTTTGTTTTCCCACAAGGTTTGTTTTCCCATAAGGTTTGTTTTCCCACAAGGTTGGTTTTCCCGAAAGGTTTGTTTCCCCACAAGGTTGGTTTTCCAACAAGGTTGGTTTTCCCGCAAGGTTTGTTTTCCCACATGGTTAGTTTTCCCGCAAGGTTTGTTTCCCCACAAGGTTTGTTTTCCCACAAGGATTGTTTTCTCACAAGGTTTGCTTTCCCACTAGGTTTGTTTTCCCACTGTGTTGGTTTTCCCAAAAGGGTCGCTTTCCCACAAGGTTGGTTTTCCCACAAGGTTGATTTTCCCGCAGGGTTGCTTTCCCCATAAGGTTGTTTTTCCCACAAGGTTTGTTTTCTCACAAGGTTTGTTTTCCCACTAGGTTGTTTTTCCCACGAGGTTGTTTTTCCCACAAGGTTTGTTTTCCCACAAGCTTTGTTTTTCCCCAAGGTTGGTTTTCCCGCAAGGTTGGTTTTCCCACAAGGTTTGTTTTCCCACTGTGTTGGTTTTCCCAAAAGGTTCGTTTTCCCGCACGGTTGGTTTTCCCACAAGGTTAGTTTCCCCACAAGGTTTGTTTTCCCATAAGGTTTATTTTCCCACAAGGTTGGTTTTCCCACAAGGTTCGTTTTCCCGCAAGGTTTGTATTCCCACAAGGTTAGTTTTCCCGCAAGGTTTGTTTCCCCACAAGGTTTGTTTTCTCACAAGGTTTGTTTTCCCACTAGGTTCGTTTCCCCACAAGGTTTGTTTTCTCACAAGGTTTGTTTCCCCACAAGGTTTGTTTTCCCACAAGGTTTGTTTTCCCACAAGGTTTGTTTTCCCATAAGGTTTGTTTTCCCACAAGGTTGGTTTTCCCGAAAGGTTTGTTTCCCCACAAGGTTGGTTTTCCCACAAGGTTGGTTTTCCCGCAAGGTTTGTTTTCCCACAAGGTTAGTTTTCCCGCAAGGTTTGTTTCCCCACAAGGTTTGTTTTCCCGCAAGGATTGTTTTCTCACAAGTTTTGTTTTCCCACAAGGTTTGTTTTCCCACTGTGTTGGTTTTCCCAAAAGGGTCGCTTTCCCACAAGGTTGGTTTTCCCACAAGGTTGGTTTTCCCACAGGGTTGCTTTCCCCATAAGGTTGGTTTTCCCACAAGGTTTGTTTTCTCACAAGGTTTGTTTTCCCATAAGGTTTGTTTTCCCACAAGGTTCGTTTTCCCACAAGGTTTGTTTTCCCACAAGGTTTGTTTTCCCACAAGGTTGGTTTTCCCGAAAGGTTTGTTTCCCCACAAGGTTTGTTTTCCCACTAGGTTTGTTTTCCCATAAGGTTGGTTTTCCCACAAGGTTTGTTTTCTCAAAAGGTTTGTTTTCCCACTAGGTTTGTTTCCCCACAAGGTTTGTTTTCTCACAAGGTTTGTTTTCCCACAAGGTTTGTTTTCCCACAAGGTTTGTTTTCCCACAAGGTTTGTTTTCCCACAAGGTTTGTTTTCCCACAAGGTTGGTTTTCCCGAAAGGTTTGTTTCCCCACAAGGTTGGTTTCCCACAAGGTTGGCTTTCCCACAAGGTTTGTTTTCCCACAAGGTTAGTTTTCCCGCAAGGTTTGTTTCCCCACAAGGTTTGTTTTCTCACAAGGTTTGTTGTTTCCCCACAAGGTTTGTTTTCTCACAAGGTTTGTTTTCCCACAAGGTTTGTTTTCCCACAAGGTTTGTTTTCCCATAAGGTTTGTTTTCCCACAAGGTTGGTTTTCCCGAAAGGTTTGTTTCCCCACAAGGTTGGTTTTCCCACAAGGTTGGTTTTCCCGCAAGGTTTGTTTAGCCACAAGGTTAGTTTTCCCGCAAGGTTTGTTTTCTCACAAGGTTTGTTTTCCCACTAGGTTTGTTTTACCACTGTGTTGGTTTTCCCAAAAGGTTCGCTTTCCCACAAGGTTGGTTTTCCCGCAGGGTTGCTTTCCCCATAAGGTTGGTTTTCCCACAAGGTTTGTTTTCTCACAAGGTTTGTTTTCCCACTAGGTTGTTTTTCCCACGAGTGGTTTTCCCACAAGGTTTGTTTTCCCACAAGCTTTGTTTTCCCCCAAGGTTGGTTTTCCCGCAAGGTTGGTTTTCCCACAAGGTTTGTTTTCCCACTGTGTTGGTTTTCCCAAAAGGTTCGCTTTCCCACAAGGTTGGTTTTCCCACAAGATTGGTTTTCCCACAGGGTTGCTTTCCCCATAAGGTTGGTTTTCCCACAAGGTTCGTTTTCCCGCAAGGTTTGTTTTCCCACAAGGTTAGTTTTCCCGCAAGGTTTGTTTCCCCACAAGGTTTGTTTTCTCACAAGGTTTGTTTTCCCACTAGGTTCGTTTCCCCACAAGGTTTGTTTTCTCACAAGGTTTGTTTTCCCACAAGGTTTGTTTTCCCACAAGGTTTGTTTTCCCATAAGGTTTGTTTTCCCACAAGGTTGGTTTTCCCGAAAGGTTTGTTTCCCCACAAGGTTGGTTTTCCAACAAGGTTGGTTTTCCCGCAAGGTTTGTTTTCCCACATGGTTAGTTTTCCCGCAAGGTTTGTTTCCCCACAAGGTTTGTTTTCCCACAAGGATTGTTTTCTCACAAGGTTTGCTTTCCCACTAGGTTTGTTTTCCCACTGTGTTGGTTTTCCCAAAAGGGTCGCTTTCCCACAAGGTTGGTTTTCCCACAAGGTTGATTTTCCCGCAGGGTTGCTTTCCCCATAAGGTTGTTTTTCCCACAAGGTTTGTTTTCTCACAAGGTTTGTTTTCCCACTAGGTTGTTTTTCCCACGAGGTTGTTTTTCCCACAAGGTTTGTTTTCCCACAAGCTTTGTTTTTCCCCAAGGTTGGTTTTCCCGCAAGGTTGGTTTTCCCACAAGGTTTGTTTTCCCACTGTGTTGGTTTTCCCAAAAGGTTCGTTTTCCCGCACGGTTGGTTTTCCCACAAGGTTAGTTTCCCCACAAGGTTTGTTTTCCCATAAGGTTTATTTTCCCACAAGGTTGGTTTTCCCACAAGGTTCGTTTTCCCGCAAGGTTTGTATTCCCACAAGGTTAGTTTTCCCGCAAGGTTTGTTTCCCCACAAGGTTTGTTTTCTCACAAGGTTTGTTTTCCCACTAGGTTCGTTTCCCCACAAGGTTTGTTTTCTCACAAGGTTTGTTTCCCCACAAGGTTTGTTTTCCCACAAGGTTTGTTTTCCCATAAGGTTTGTTTTCCCACAAGGTTGGTTTTCCCGAAAGGTTTGTTTCCCCACAAGTTTGGTTTTCCCACAAGGTTGGTTTTCCCGCAAGGTTTGTTTTCCCACAAGGTTAGTTTTCCCGCAAGGTTTGTTTCCCCACAAGGTTTGTTTTCCCACAAGGTTTGTTTTCCCACTAGGTTTGTTTACCCACAAGGTTTGTTTTCTCACAAGGTTTATTTTCCCACAAGGTTTGTTTTCCCATAAGGTTTTTTTTCCCACAAGGTTGGTTTTCCCGAAAGGTTTGTTTCCCCACAAGGTTGGTTTTCCCGCAAGGTTTGTTTTCCCACAAGGTTAGTTTTCCCGCAAGGTTTGTTTCCCCACAAGGTTTGTTTTCCCACAAGGATTGTTTTCTCACAAGGTTTGTTTTCCCACTAGATTTATTTTCCCACTGTGTTGGTTTTCCCAAAAGGTTCACTTTCCCACAAGGTTGGTTTTCCCACAAGGTTGGTTTTCCCACAGGGTTGCTTTCCCCATAAGGTTGAATTCCCACAAGGTTTGTTTTCTCACAAGGTTTGTTTTCCCACTAGGTTGTTTTTCCCACGACGTTGGTTTTCCCACAAGGTTTGTTTTCCCACAAGCTTTGTTTTCCCCCAAGGTTGGTTTTCCCGCAAGGTTGGTTTTCCCACAAGGTTTATTTTCCCACTGTGTTGGTTTTCCCAAAAGGTTCGCTTTCCCGCAAGGTTGGTTTTCCCACAAGGTTGGTTTTCCCACAAGGTTTGTTTCCCCACAAGGTTTGTTTTCCCATAAGGTTTGTTTTCCCACAAGGTTCGTTTTCCCACAAGTTTTGTTTTCCCACAAGGTTTGTTTTCCCATAAGGTTTGTTTTCCCACAAGGTT
Source organism: Branchinecta lynchi (assembly GCA_023053575.1). Lineage (NCBI taxonomy): Eukaryota > Metazoa > Arthropoda > Branchiopoda > Anostraca > Branchinectidae > Branchinecta > Branchinecta lynchi. The sequence goes on along the minus strand of JAKZAP010000006.1, from coordinate 75,527 downwards.
GGTTTTCCCGAAAGGTTTGTTTTCCCACAAGGAGTGTTTTCTCACAAGGTTTGTTTTCCCACTAGGTTTGTTTTCCCAATGTGTTGGTTTTTCCAAAAGGTTCGCTTTCCCACAAGGTTGGTTTTCCCGCAGGGTTGCTTTCCCCATAAGGTTGGTTTTCCCACAAGGTTTGTTTTCTCACAAGGTTTGTTTTCCCACTAGGTTGTTTTTCCCACGAGGTTGGTTTTCCCACAAGGTTTGTTTTCCCACAAGCTTTGTTTTCCCCCAAAGTTGGTTTTCCCGCAAGGTTGGTTTTCCCACAAGGTTTATTTTCCCACTGTGTTGGTTTTCCCAAAAGGTTCGCTTTCCCGCAAGGTTGGTTTTCCCGCAAGGTTGGTTTTCCCACAAGGTTTGTTTTCCCCCAAGGTTTGTTTTCCCATAAGGTTTGTTTTCCCACAAGGTTGGTTTTCCCACAAGGTTGGTTTTCCCTCAAGGTTTGTTTTCCCACAAGGTTGGTTTTCCCACAAGGTTGGTTTTCCCACAAGGTTTGTTTTCCCACAAGGTTTGTTTTCCCACAAGGTTGGTTTTCCCGAAAGGTTTGTTTCCCCACAAGGTTGGTTTTCCCACAAGGTTGGCTTTCCCACAAGGTTTGTTTTCCCACAAGGTTAGTTTTCCCGCAAGGTTTGTTTCCCCACAAGGTTTGTTTTCTCACAAGGTTTGTTGTTTCCCCACAAGGTTTGTTTTCTCACAAGGTTTGTTTTCCCACAAGGTTTGTTTTCCCACAAGGTTTGTTTTCCCATAAGGTTTGTTTTCCCACAAGGTTGGTTTTCCCGAAAGGTTTGTTTCCCCACAAGGTTGGTTTTCCCACAAGGTTGGTTTTCCCGCAAGGTTTGTTTAGCCACAAGGTTAGTTTTCCCGCAAGGTTTGTTTCCCCACTAGGTTTATTTTCCCACTGTGTTGGTTTTTCCAAAAGGTTCGCTTTCCCACAAGGTTGGTTTTCCCACAAGGTTGGTTTTACCGCAGGGTTGCTTTCCCCATAAGGTTGGTTTTCCCACAAGGTTTGTTTTCTCACAAGGTTTGTTTTCCCACTAGGTTGTTTTTCCCACGAGGTTGGTTTTCCCACAAGGTTTGTTTTCCCACAAGCTTTGTTTTTCCCCAAGGTTGGTTTTCCCACTGTGTTGGTTTTCCCAAAAGGTTCGCTTTCCCGCAAGGTTGGTTTTCCCACAAGGTTTGTTTCCCCACAAGGTTTGTTTTCCCATAAGGTTTGTTTTCCCACAAGGTTCGTTTTCCCACAAGGTTTGTTTTCCCACAAGGTTTGTTTTCCCATAAGGTTTGTTTTCCCACAAGGTTGGTTTTCCCGAAAGGTTTGTTTCCCCACAAGGTTGGTTTTCCCACAAGGTTGGTTTTCCCGCAAGGTTTGTTTTCCCACAAGGTTAGTTTTCCCGCAAGGTTTGTTTTCCCACAAGGATTAATTTCTCACAAGGTTTGTTTTCCCACTAGGTTTGTTTTACCACTGTGTTGGTTTTCCCAAAAGGTTCGCTTTCCCACAAGGTTGGTTTTCCCGCAGGGTTGCTTTCCCCATAAGGTTGGTTTTCCCACAAGGTTTGTTTTCTCACAAGGTTTGTTTTCCCACTAGGTTGTTTTTCCCACGAGTGGTTTTCCCACAAGGTTTGTTTTCCCACAAGCTTTGTTTTCCCCCAAGGTTGGTTTTCCCGCAAGGTTGGTTTTCCCACAAGGTTTGTTTTCCCACTGTGTTGGTTTTCCCAAAAGGTTCGCTTTCCCACAAGGTTGGTTTTCCCACAAGATTGGTTTTCCCACAGGGTTGCTTTCCCCATAAGGTTGGTTTTCCCACAAGGTTGGTTTTCCCACAAGGTTCGTTTTCCCGCAAGGTTTGTTTTCCCACAAGGTTAGTTTTCCCGCAAGGTTTGTTTCCCCACAAGGTTTGTTTTCTCACAAGGTTTGTTTTCCCACTAGGTTCGTTTCCCCACAAGGTTTGTTTTCTCACAAGGTTTGTTTTCCCACAAGGTTTGTTTTCCCACAAGGTTTGTTTTCCCATAAGGTTTGTTTTCCCACAAGGTTGGTTTTCCCGAAAGGTTTGTTTCCCCACAAGGTTGGTTTTCCAACAAGGTTGGTTTTCCCGCAAGGTTTGTTTTCCCACATGGTTAGTTTTCCCGCAAGGTTTGTTTCCCCCCAAGGTTTGTTTTCCCACAAGGATTGTTTTCTCACAAGGTTTGCTTTCCCACTAGGTTTGTTTTCCCACTGTGTTGGTTTTCCCAAAAGGGTCGCTTTCCCACAAGGTTGGTTTTCCCACAAGGTTGATTTTCCCGCAGGGTTGCTTTCCCCATAAGGTTGGTTTTCCCACAAGGTTTGTTTTCTCACAAGGTTTGTTTTCCCACTAGGTTGTTTTTCCCACGAGGTTGTTTTTCCCACAAGGTTTGTTTTCCCACAAGCTTTGTTTTTCCCCAAGGTTGGTTTTCCCGCAAGGTTGGTTTTCCCACAAGGTTTGTTTTCCCACTGTGTTGGTTTTCCCAAAAGGTTCGTTTTCCCGCACGGTTGGTTTTCCCACAAGGTTAGTTTCCCCACAAGGTTTGTTTTCCCATAAGGTTTATTTTCCCACAAGGTTGGTTTTCCCACAAGGTTCGTTTTCCCGCAAGGTTTGTATTCCCACAAGGTTAGTTTTCCCGCAAGGTTTGTTTCCCCACAAGGTTTGTTTTCTCACAAGGTTTGTTTTCCCACTAGGTTCGTTTCCCCACAAGGTTTGTTTTCTCACAAGGTTTGTTTCCCCACAAGGTTTGTTTTCCCACAAGGTTTGTTTTCCCATAAGGTTTGTTTTCCCACAAGGTTGGTTTTCCCGAAAGGTTTGTTTCCCCACAAGTTTGGTTTTCCCACAAGGTTGGTTTTCCCGCAAGGTTTGTTTTCCCACAAGGTTAGTTTTCCCGCAAGGTTTGTTTCCCCACAAGGTTTGTTTTCCCACAAGGTTTGTTTTCCCACTAGGTTTGTTTACCCACAAGGTTTGTTTTCTCACAAGGTTTATTTTCCCACAAGGTTTGTTTTCCCATAAGATTTTTTTTCCCACAAGGTTGGTTTTCCCGAAAGGTTTGTTTCCCCACAAGGTTGGTTTTCCCGCAAGGTTTGTTTTCCCACAAGGTTAGTTTTCCCGCAAGGTTTGTTTCCCCACAAGGTTTGTTTTCCCACAAGGATTGTTTTCCCACAAGGTTCGTTTCCCCACAAGGTTTGTTTTCTCACAAGGTTTGTTTTCCCACAAGGTTTGTTTTCCCACAAGGTTTGTTTTCCCATAAGGTTTGTTTTCCCACAAGGTTGGTTTTCCCGAAAGGTTTGTTTCCCCACAAGGTTGGTTTTCCAACAAGGTTGGTTTTCCCGCAAGGTTTGTTTTCCCACATGGTTAGTTTTCCCGCAAGGTTTGTTTCCCCCCAAGGTTTGTTTTCCCACAAGGATTGTTTTCTCACAAGGTTTGCTTTCCCACTAGGTTTGTTTTCCCACTGTGTTGGTTTTCCCAAAAGGGTCGCTTTCCCACAAGGTTGGTTTTCCCACAAGGTTGATTTTCCCGCAGGGTTGCTTTCCCCATAAGGTTGTTTTTCCCACAAGGTTTGTTTTCTCACAAGGTTTGTTTTCCCACTAGGTTGTTTTTCCCACGAGGTTGTTTTTCCCACAAGGTTTGTTTTCCCACAAGCTTTGTTTTTCCCCAAGGTTGGTTTTCCCGCAAGGTTGGTTTTCCCACAAGGTTTGTTTTCCCACTGTGTTGGTTTTCCCAAAAGGTTCGTTTTCCCGCACGGTTGGTTTTCCCACAAGGTTAGTTTCCCCACAAGGTTTGTTTTCCCATAAGGTTTATTTTCCCACAAGGTTGGTTTTCCCACAAGGTTCGTTTTCCCGCAAGGTTTGTATTCCCACAAGGTTAGTTTTCCCGCAAGGTTTGTTTCCCCACAAGGTTTGTTTTCTCACAAGGTTTGTTTTCCCACTAGGTTCGTTTCCCCACAAGGTTTGTTTTCTCACAAGGTTTGTTTCCCCACAAGGTTTGTTTTCCCACAAGGTTTGTTTTCCCATAAGGTTTGTTTTCCCACAAGGTTGGTTTTCCCGAAAGGTTTGTTTCCCCACAAGTTTGGTTTTCCCACAAGGTTGGTTTTCCCGCAAGGTTTGTTTTCCCACAAGGTTAGTTTTCCCGCAAGGTTTGTTTCCCCACAAGGTTTGTTTTCCCACAAGGTTTGTTTTCCCACTAGGTTTGTTTACCCACAAGGTTTGTTTTCTCACAAGGTTTATTTTCCCACAAGGTTTGTTTTCCCATAAGGTTTTTTTTCCCACAAGGTTGGTTTTCCCGAAAGGTTTGTTTCCCCACAAGGTTGGTTTTCCCGCAAGGTTTGTTTTCCCACAAGGTTAGTTTTCCCGCAAGGTTTGTTTCCCCACAAGGTTTGTTTTCCCACAAGGATTGTTTTCTCACAAGGTTTGTTTTCCCACTAGATTTATTTTCCCACTGTGTTGGTTTTCCCAAAAGGTTCACTTTCCCACAAGGTTGGTTTTCCCACAAGGTTGGTTTTCCCACAGGGTTGCTTTCCCCATAAGGTTGAATTCCCACAAGGTTTGTTTTCTCACAAGGTTTGTTTTCCCACTAGGTTGTTTTTCCCACGACGTTGGTTTTCCCACAAGGTTTGTTTTCCCATAAGCTTTGTTTTCCCCCAAGGTTGGTTTTCCCGCAAGGTTGGTTTTCCCACAAGGTTTATTTTCCCACTGTGTTGGTTTTCCCAAAAGGTTCGCTTTCCCGCAAGGTTGGTTTTCCCACAAGGTTGGTTTTCCCACAAGGTTTGTTTCCCCACAAGGTTTGTTTTCCCATAAGGTTTGTTTTCCCACAAGGTTCGTTTTCCCACAAGTTTTGTTTTCCCACAAGGTTTGTTTTCCCATAAGGTTTGTTTTCCCACAAGGTTGGTTTTCCCGAAAGGTTTGTTTTCCCACAAGGAGTGTTTTCTCACAAGGTTTGTTTTCCCACTAGGTTTGTTTTCCCAATGTGTTGGTTTTTCCAAAAGGTTCGCTTTCCCACAAGGTTGGTTTTCCCGCAGGGTTGCTTTCCCCATAAGGTTGGTTTTCCCACAAGGTTTGTTTTCTCACAAGGTTTGTTTTCCCACTAGGTTGTTTTTCCCACGAGGTTGGTTTTCCCACAAGGTTTGTTTTCCCACAAGCTTTGTTTTCCCCCAAAGTTGGTTTTCCCGCAAGGTTGGTTTTCCCACAAGGTTTATTTTCCCACTGTGTTGGTTTTCCCAAAAGGTTCGCTTTCCCGCAAGGTTGGTTTTCCCGCAAGGTTGGTTTTCCCACAAGGTTTGTTTTCCCCCAAGGTTTGTTTTCCCATAAGGTTTGTTTTCCCACAAGGTTGGTTTTCCCACAAGGTTGGTTTTCCCTCAAGGTTTGTTTTCCCACAAGGTTGGTTTTCCCACAAGGTTGGTTTTCCCACAAGGTTTGTTTTCCCACAAGGTTTGTTTTCCCACAAGGTTGGTTTTCCCGAAAGGTTTGTTTCCCCACAAGGTTGGTTTTCCCACAAGGTTGGCTTTCCCACAAGGTTTGTTTTCCCACAAGGTTAGTTTTCCCGCAAGGTTTGTTTCCCCACAAGGTTTGTTTTCTCACAAGGTTTGTTGTTTCCCCACAAGGTTTGTTTTCTCACAAGGTTTGTTTTCCCACAAGGTTTGTTTTCCCACAAGGTTTGTTTTCCCATAAGGTTTGTTTTCCCACAAGGTTGGTTTTCCCGAAAGGTTTGTTTCCCCACAAGGTTGGTTTTCCCACAAGGTTGGTTTTCCCGCAAGGTTTGTTTAGCCACAAGGTTAGTTTTCCCGCAAGGTTTGTTTCCCCACAAGGTTTGTTTTCCCACAAGGATTGTTTTCTCACAAGGTTTGTTTTCCCACTAGGTTTATTTTCCCACTGTGCTGGTTTTTCCAAAAGGTTCGCTTTCCCACAAGGTTGGTTTTCCCACAAGGTTGGTTTTACCGCAGGGTTGCTTTCCCCATAAGGTTGGTTTTCCCACAAGGTTTGTTTTCTCACAAGGTTTGTTTTCCCACTAGGTTGTTTTTCCCACGAGGTTGGTTTTCCCACAAGGTTTGTTTTCCCACAAGCTTTGTTTTTCCCCAAGGTTGGTTTTCCCACTGTGTTGGTTTTCCCAAAAGGTTCGCTTTCCCGCAAGGTTGGTTTTCCCACAAGGTTTGTTTCCCCACAAGGTTTGTTTTCCCATAAGGTTTGTTTTCCCACAAGGTTCGTTTTCCCACAAGGTTTGTTTTCCCACAAGGTTTGTTTTCCCATAAGGTTTGTTTTCCCACAAGGTTGGTTTTCCCGAAAGGTTTGTTTCCCCACAAGGTTGGTTTTCCCACAAGGTTGGTTTTCCCGCAAGGTTTGTTTTCCCACAAGGTTAGTTTTCCCGCAAGGTTTGTTTTCCCACAAGGATTAATTTCTCACAAGGTTTGTTTTCCCACTAGGTTTGTTTTACCACTGTGTTGGTTTTCCCAAAAGGTTCGCTTTCCCACAAGGTTGGTTTTCCCGCAGGGTTGCTTTCCCCATAAGGTTGGTTTTCCCACAAGGTTTGTTTTCTCACAAGGTTTGTTTTCCCACTAGGTTGTTTTTCCCACGAGTGGTTTTCCCACAAGGTTTGTTTTCCCACAAGCTTTGTTTTCCCCCAAGGTTGGTTTTCCCGCAAGGTTGGTTTTCCCACAAGGTTTGTTTTCCCACTGTGTTGGTTTTCCCAAAAGGTTCGCTTTCCCACAAGGTTGGTTTTCCCACAAGATTGGTTTTCCCACAGGGTTGCTTTCCCCATAAGGTTGGTTTTCCCACAAGGTTGGTTTTCCCACAAGGTTCGTTTTCCCGCAAGGTTTGTTTTCCCACAAGGTTAGTTTTCCCGCAAGGTTTGTTTCCCCACAAGGTTTGTTTTCTCACAAGGTTTGTTTTCCCACTAGGTTCGTTTCCCCACAAGGTTTGTTTTCTCACAAGGTTTGTTTTCCCACAAGGTTTGTTTTCCCACAAGGTTTGTTTTCCCATAAGGTTTGTTTTCCCACAAGGTTGGTTTTCCCGAAAGGTTTGTTTCCCCACAAGGTTGGTTTTCCAACAAGGTTGGTTTTCCCGCAAGGTTTGTTTTCCCACATGGTTAGTTTTCCCGCAAGGTTTGTTTCCCCCCAAGGTTTGTTTTCCCACAAGGATTGTTTTCTCACAAGGTTTGCTTTCCCACTAGGTTTGTTTTCCCACTGTGTTGGTTTTCCCAAAAGGGTCGCTTTCCCACAAGGTTGGTTTTCCCACAAGGTTGATTTTCCCGCAGGGTTGCTTTCCCCATAAGGTTGGTTTTCCCACAAGGTTTGTTTTCTCACAAGGTTTGTTTTCCCACTAGGTTGTTTTTCCCACGAGGTTGTTTTTCCCACAAGGTTTGTTTTCCCACAAGCTTTGTTTTTCCCCAAGGTTGGTTTTCCCGCAAGGTTGGTTTTCCCACAAGGTTTGTTTTCCCACTGTGTTGGTTTTCCCAAAAGGTTCGTTTTCCCGCACGGTTGGTTTTCCCACAAGGTTAGTTTCCCCACAAGGTTTGTTTTCCCATAAGGTTTATTTTCCCACAAGGTTGGTTTTCCCACAAGGTTCGTTTTCCCGCAAGGTTTGTATTCCCACAAGGTTAGTTTTCCCGCAAGGTTTGTTTCCCCACAAGGTTTGTTTTCTCACAAGGTTTGTTTTCCCACTAGGTTCGTTTCCCCACAAGGTTTGTTTTCTCACAAGGTTTGTTTCCCCACAAGGTTTGTTTTCCCACAAGGTTTGTTTTCCCATAAGGTTTGTTTTCCCACAAGGTTGGTTTTCCCGAAAGGTTTGTTTCCCCACAAGTTTGGTTTTCCCACAAGGTTGGTTTTCCCGCAAGGTTTGTTTTCCCACAAGGTTAGTTTTCCCGCAAGGTTTGTTTCCCCACAAGGTTTGTTTTCCCACAAGGTTTGTTTTCCCACTAGGTTTGTTTACCCACAAGGTTTGTTTTCTCACAAGGTTTATTTTCCCACAAGGTTTGTTTTCCCATAAGATTTTTTTTCCCACAAGGTTGGTTTTCCCGAAAGGTTTGTTTCCCCACAAGGTTGGTTTTCCCGCAAGGTTTGTTTTCCCACAAGGTTAGTTTTCCCGCAAGGTTTGTTTCCCCACAAGGTTTGTTTTCCCACAAGGATTGTTTTCCCACAAGGTTCGTTTCCCCACAAGGTTTGTTTTCTCACAAGGTTTGTTTTCCCACAAGGTTTGTTTTCCCACAAGGTTTGTTTTCCCATAAGGTTTGTTTTCCCACAAGGTTGGTTTTCCCGAAAGGTTTGTTTCCCCACAAGGTTGGTTTTCCAACAAGGTTGGTTTTCCCGCAAGGTTTGTTTTCCCACATGGTTAGTTTTCCCGCAAGGTTTGTTTCCCCCCAAGGTTTGTTTTCCCACAAGGATTGTTTTCTCACAAGGTTTGCTTTCCCACTAGGTTTGTTTTCCCACTGTGTTGGTTTTCCCAAAAGGGTCGCTTTCCCACAAGGTTGGTTTTCCCACAAGGTTGATTTTCCCGCAGGGTTGCTTTCCCCATAAGGTTGGTTTTCCCACAAGGTTTGTTTTCTCACAAGGTTTGTTTTCCCACTAGGTTGTTTTTCCCACGAGGTTGTTTTTCCCACAAGGTTTGTTTTCCCACAAGCTTTGTTTTTCCCCAAGGTTGGTTTTCCCGCAAGGTTGGTTTTCCCACAAGGTTTGTTTTCCCACTGTGTTGGTTTTCCCAAAAGGTTCGTTTTCCCGCACGGTTGGTTTTCCCACAAGGTTAGTTTCCCCACAAGGTTTGTTTTCCCATAAGGTTTATTTTCCCACAAGGTTGGTTTTCCCACAAGGTTCGTTTTCCCGCAAGGTTTGTATTCCCACAAGGTTAGTTTTCCCGCAAGGTTTGTTTCCCCACAAGGTTTGTTTTCTCACAAGGTTTGTTTTCCCACTAGGTTCGTTTCCCCACAAGGTTTGTTTTCTCACAAGGTTTGTTTCCCCACAAGGTTTGTTTTCCCACAAGGTTTGTTTTCCCATAAGGTTTGTTTTCCCACAAGGTTGGTTTTCCCGAAAGGTTTGTTTCCCCACAAGTTTGGTTTTCCCACAAGGTTGGTTTTCCCGCAAGGTTTGTTTTCCCACAAGGTTAGTTTTCCCGCAAGGTTTGTTTCCCCACAAGGTTTGTTTTCCCACAAGGTTTGTTTTCCCACTAGGTTTGTTTACCCACAAGGTTTGTTTTCTCACAAGGTTTATTTTCCCACAAGGTTTGTTTTCCCATAAGATTTTTTTTCCCACAAGGTTGGATTTCCCGAAAGGTTTGTTTCCCCACAAGGTTGGTTTTCCCGCAAGGTTTGTTTTCCCACAAGGTTAGTTTTCCCGCAAGGTTTGTTTCCCCACAAGGTTTGTTTTCCCACAAGGATTGTTTTCTCACAAGGTTTGTTTTCCCACTAGATTTATTTTCCCACTGTGTTGGTTTTCCCAAAAGGTTCGCTTTCCCACAAGGTTGGTTTTCCCACAAGGTTGCTTTTCCACAGGGTTGCTTTCCCCATAAGGTTGAATTCCCACAAGGTTTGTTTTCTCACAAGGTTTGTTTTCCCACTAGGTTGTTTTTCCCACGACGTTGGTTTTCCCACAAGGTTTGTTTTCCCACAAGCTTTGTTTTCCCCCAAGGTTGGTTTTCCCGCAAGGTTGGTTTTCCCACAAGGTTTATTTTCCCACTGTGTTGGTTTTCCCAAAAGGTTCGCTTTCCCGCAAGGTTGGTTTTCCCACAAGGTTGGTTTTCCCACAAGGTTTGTTTCCCCACAAGGTTTGTTTTCCCATAAGGTTTGTTTTCCCACAAGGTTCGTTTTCCCACAAGTTTTGTTTTCCCACAAGGTTTGTTTTCCCATAAGGTTTGTTTTCCCACAAGGTTGGTTTTCCCGAAAGGTGTGTTTTCCCACAAGGAGTGTTTTCTCACAAGGTTTGTTTTCCCACTAGGTTTGTTTTCCCAATGTGTTGGTTTTTCCAAAAGGTTCGCTTTCCCACAAGGTTGGTTTTCCCGCAGGGTTGCTTTCCCCATAAGGTTGGTTTTCCCACAAGGTTTGTTTTCTCACAAGGTTTGTTTTCCCACTAGGTTGTTTTTCCCACGAGGTTGGTTTTCCCACAAGGTTTGTTTTCCCACAAGCTTTGTTTTCCCCCAAGGTTGGTTTTCCCGCAAGGTTGGTTTTCCCACAAGGTTTATTTTCCCACTGTGTTGGTTTTCCCAAAAGGTTCGCTTTCCCGCAAGGTTGGTTTTCCCGCAAGGTTGGTTTTCCCACAAGGTTTGTTTTCCCCCAAGGTTTGTTTTCCCATAAGGTTTGTTTTCCCACAAGGTTGGTTTTCCCACAAGGTTGGTTTTCCCTCAAGGTTTGTTTTCCCACAAGGTTGGTTTTCCCACAAGGTTGGTTTTCCCACAAGGTTTATTTTCCCACTGTGTTGGTTTTCCCAAAAGGTTCGCTTTCCCGCAAGGTTGGTTTTCCCGCAAGGTTGGTTTTCCCACAAGGTTTGTTTTCCCACTGTGTTGGTTTTCCCAAAAGGTTCGCTTTCCCACAAGGTTGGTTTTCCCACAAGATTGGTTTTCCCGCAGGGTTGCTTTCCCCATAAGGTTGGTTTTCCCACAAGGTTTGTTTTCTCACAAGGTTGGTTTTCCCGAAAGGTTTGTTTTCCCACAAGGTTGGTTTTCCCGCAAGGTTTGTTTTCCCACAAGGTTAGTTTTCCCGGAAGGTTGGTTTTCCCACAAGGTTGGTTTTCCCGCAAGGTTTGTTTTCCCACAAGGTTAATTTGCCCACAAGGTTTGTTTCCCCACAAGGTTTGTTTTCTCACAAGGTTTGTTTCCCCACAAGGTTTGTTTTCTCACAAGGTTTGTTTTCCCACAAGGTTTGTTTTCCCCCAAGTTTGGTTTTCCCGCAAGGTTGGTTTTCCCACAAGGTTTGTTTTCAGACTGTGTTGGTTTTCCCAAAAGGTTCGCTTTCCCGCAAGGTTGGTTTTCCCACAAGGTTTGTTTCCCCACAAGGTTTGTTTTCCCATAAGGTTTGTTTTCCCACAAGGTTCGTTTTCCCACAAGGTTTGTTTTCCCACAAGGTTTGTTTTCCCGCAAGGTTGGTTTTCCCGAAAGGTTTGTTTCCCCACAAGGTTTGTTTTCCCACTAGGTTTGTTTTCCCATAAGGTTGGTTTTCTCCCACAAGGTTTGTTTTCCCACAAGGTTTGTTTTCCCACAAGGTTTGTTTTCCCACAAGGTTGGTTTTCCCGAAAGGTTTGTTTCCCCACAAGGTTTGTTTTTCCCAAAAGGTTGGTTTTCCCGCAGGGTTTGTTTTCTCACAAGGTTTGTTTTCCCACTAGGTTGTTTTTCCCACTAGGTTGGTTTTCCCACAAGGTTTGTTTTCCCACAAGCTTTGTTTTCCCACAAGGTTTGTTTTCCCTCAAGATTTGTTTTACCTCTAGGTTGGGTTTCCCACAAGGTTGGTTTTCCCACAACGTTAGTTTTCTCACAAGGTTGGTTTTCCCACAAGGTTTGTTTTCCCACAAGGTTTGTTTTCCCATAAGGTTGGTTTTCCCACAAGGTTGGTTTTCCCGCAAGGCTTGTTTTCCCACAAGGTTAGTTTGCCCACAAGGTTGGTTTTCCCACAAGGTTGGTTTTCCCGCAAGGTTTGTTTTCCCACAAGGTTAGTTTCCCCGCAAGGTTTGTTTCCCCACAAGGTTTGTTTTCCCACAAGGATTGTTTTCTCACAAGGTTTGTTTTCCCACTAGGTTTATTTTCCCACTGTGTTGGTTTTCCCAAAAGGTTCGCTTTCCCACAAGGTTGGTTTTCCCACAAGGTTGGTTTTACCGCAGGGTTGCTTTCCCCATAAGGTTGGTTTTCCCACAAGGTTTGTTTTCTCACAAGGTTTGTTTTCCCACTAGGTTGTTTTTCCCACGAGGTTGGTTTTCCCACAAGGTTTGTTTTCCCACAAGCTTTGTTTTCCCCCAAGGTTGGTTTTCTCACTGTGTTGGTTTTCCCAAAAGGTTCGCTTTCCCGCAAGGTTGGTTTTCCCACAAGGTTTGTTTCCCCTCAAGGTTTGTTTTCCCATAAGGTTTGTTTTCCCACAAGGTTCGTTTTCCCACAAGGTTTGTTTTCCCACAAGGTTTGTTTTCCCATAAGGTTTGTTTTCCCACAAGGTTGGTTTTCCCGAAAGGTTTGTTTCCCCACAAGGTTGGTTTTCCCACAAGGTTGGTTTTCCCGCAAGGTTTGTTTTCCCACAAGGTTAGTTTTCCCGCAAGGTTTGTTTCCCCACAAGGTTTGTTTTCCCACAAGGATTGTTTTCTCACAAGGTTTGTTTTCCACTAGGTTTGTTTTACCACTGTGTTGGTTTTCCCAAAAGGTTCGCTTTCCCACAAGGTTTGTTTTCCCGCAGGGTTGCTTTCCCCATAAGGTTGGTTTTCCCACAAGGTTTGTTTTCTCACAAGGTTTGTTTTCCCACTAGGTTGTTTTTCCCACGAGGTTGGTTTTCCCACAAGGTTTGTTTTCCCACAATCTTTGTTTTCCCCCAAGGTTTGTTTTCCCATAAGGTTTGTTTTCCCACAAGGTTCGTTTTCCCACAAGGTTTGTTTTCCCACAAGGTTTGTTTTCCCGCAAGGTTGGTTTTCCCGAAAGGTTTGTTTCCCCACAAGGTTTGTTTTCCCACTAGGTTTGTTTTCCCATAAGGTTGGTTTTCTCCCACAAGGTTTGTTTTCCCACAAGGTTTGTTTTCCCACAAGGTTTGTTTTCCCACAAGGTTGGTTTTCCCGAAAGGTTTGTTTCCCCACAAGGTTTGTTTTTCCCAAAAGGTTGGTTTTCCCGCAGGGTTTGTTTTCTCACAAGGTTTGTTTTCCCACTAGGTTGTTTTTCCCACTAGGTTGGTTTTCCCACAAGGTTTGTTTTCCCACAAGCTTTGTTTTCCCACAAGGTTTGTTTTCCCTCAAGATTTGTTTTACCTCTAGGTTGGGTTTCCCACAAGGTTGGTTTTCCCACAACGTTAGTTTTCTCACAAGGTTGGTTTTCCCACAAGGTTTGTTTTCCCACAAGGTTTGTTTTCCCATAAGGTTGGTTTTCCCACAAGGTTGGTTTTCCCGCAAGGCTTGTTTTCCCACAAGGTTAGTTTGCCCACAAGGTTGGTTTTCCCACAAGGTTGGTTTTCCCGCAAGGTTTGTTTTCCCACAAGGTTAGTTTCCCCGCAAGGTTTGTTTCCCCACAAGGTTTGTTTTCCCACAAGGATTGTTTTCTCACAAGGTTTGTTTTCCCACTAGGTTTATTTTCCCACTGTGTTGGTTTTCCCAAAAGGTTCGCTTTCCCACAAGGTTGGTTTTCCCACAAGGTTGGTTTTACCGCAGGGTTGCTTTCCCCATAAGGTTGGTTTTCCCACAAGGTTTGTTTTCTCACAAGGTTTGTTTTCCCACTAGGTTGTTTTTCCCACGAGGTTGGTTTTCCCACAAGGTTTGTTTTCCCACAAGCTTTGTTTTCCCCCAAGGTTGGTTTTCTCACTGTGTTGGTTTTCCCAAAAGGTTCGCTTTCCCGCAAGGTTGGTTTTCCCACAAGGTTTGTTTCCCCTCAAGGTTTGTTTTCCCATAAGGTTTGTTTTCCCACAAGGTTCGTTTTCCCACAAGGTTTGTTTTCCCACAAGGTTTGTTTTCCCATAAGGTTTGTTTTCCCACAAGGTTGGTTTTCCCGAAAGGTTTGTTTCCCCACAAGGTTGGTTTTCCCACAAGGTTGGTTTTCCCGCAAGGTTTGTTTTCCCACAAGGTTAGTTTTCCCGCAAGGTTTGTTTCCCCACAAGGTTTGTTTTCCCACAAGGATTGTTTTCTCACAAGGTTTGTTTTCCACTAGGTTTGTTTTACCACTGTGTTGGTTTTCCCAAAAGGTTCGCTTTCCCACAAGGTTTGTTTTCCCGCAGGGTTGCTTTCCCCATAAGGTTGGTTTTCCCACAAGGTTTGTTTTCTCACAAGGTTTGTTTTCCCACTAGGTTGTTTTTCCCACGAGGTTGGTTTTCCCACAAGGTTTGTTTTCCCACAATCTTTGTTTTCCCCCAAGGTTGGTTTTCCCGCAAGGTTGGTTTTCCCACAAGGTTTGTTTTCCCACTGTGTTGGTTTTCCCAAAAGGTTCGCTTTCCCACAAGGTTGGTTTTCCCACAAGATTGGTTTTCCCACAGGGATGCTTTCCCCATAAGGTTGGTTTTCCCACAAGGTTGGTTTTCCCACAAGGTTTGTTTTCTCACAAGGTTTGTTTTCCCACTAGGTTCGTTTCCCCACAAGGTTTGTTTTCTCGCAAGGTTTGTTTTCCCACAAGGTTTGTTTTCCCACAAGGTTTGTTTTCCCATAAGGTTTGTTTTCCCACAAGGTTGGTTTTCCCGAAAGGTTTGTTTCCCCACAAGGTTGGTTTTCCAACAAGGTTGGTTTTCCCGCAAGGTTTGTTTTCCCACAAGGTTAGTTTTCCCGCAAGGTTTGTTTCCCCACAAGGTTTGTTTTCCCACAAGGATTGTTTTCTCACAAGGTTTGCTTTCCCACTAGGTTTGTTTTCCCACTCTGTTGGTTTTCCCAAAAGGGTCGCTTTCCCACAAGGTTGGTTTTCCCACAAGGTTGATTTTCCCGCAGGGCTGCTTTCCCCATAAGGTTGGTTTTCCCACAAGGTTTGTTTTCTCACAAGGTTTGTTTTCCCACTAGGTTGTTTTTCCCACGAGGTTGGTTTTCCCACAAGGTTTGTTTTCCCACAAGCTTTGTTTTCCCCCAAGGTTGGTTTTCCCGCAAGGTTGGTTTTCCCACAAGGTTTGTTTTCCCACTGTGTTGGTTTTCCCAAAAGGTTCGTTTTCCCGCAAGGTTGGTTTTCCCACAAGGTTTGTTTCCCCACAAGGTTTGTTTTCCCATAAGGTTTATTTTCCCACAAGGTTGGTTTTCCCACAAGGTTCGTTTTCCCGCAAGGTTTGTTTTCCCACAAGGTTAGTTTTCCCGCAAGGTTTGTTTCCCCACAAGGTTTGTTTTCTCACAAGGTTTGTTTTCCCACTAGGTTCGTTTCCCCACAAGGTTTGTTTTCTCACAAGGTTTGTTTTCCCACAAGGTTTGTTTTCCCACAAGGTTTGTTTTCCCATAAGGTTTGTTTTCCCACAAGGTTGGTTTTCCCGAAAGGTTTGTTTCCCCACAAGTTTGGTTTTCCCACAAGGTTGGTTTTCCCGCAAGGTTTGTTTTCCCACAAGGTTAGTTTTCCCGCAAGGTTTGTTTCCCCACAAGGTTTGTTTTCCCACAAGGTTTGTTTTCCCACTAGGTTTGTTTACCCACAAGGTTTGTTTTCTCACAAGGTTTGTTTTCCCACAAGGTTTGTTTTCCCACAAGGTTGGTTTTCCCGAAAGGTTTGTTTCCCCACAAGGTTGGTTTTCCCGCAAGGTTTGTTTTCCCACAAGGTTAGTTTTCCCGCAAGGTTTGTTTCCCCACAAGGTTTGTTTTCCCACAAGGATTGTTTTCTCACAAGGTTTGTTTTCCCACTAGGTTTATTTTCCCACTGTGTTGGTTTTCCCAAAAGGTTCGCTTTCCCACAAGGTTGGTTTTCCCACAAGGTTGGTTTTCCCACAGGGTTGCTTTCCCCATAAGGTTGGTTTTCCCACAAGGTTTGTTTTCTCACAAGGTTTGTTTTCCCACTAGGTTGTTTTTCCCACGACGTTGGTTTTCCCACAAGGTTTGTTTTCCCACAAGCTTTGTTTTCCCCCAAGGTTGGTTTTCCCGCAAGGTTGGTTTTCCCACAAGGTTTATTTTCCCACTGTGTTGGTTTTCCCAAAAGGTTCGCTTTCCCGCAAGGTTGGTTTTCCCACAAGGTTTGTTTCCCCACAAGGTTTGTTTTCCCATAAGGTTTGTTTTCCCACAAGGTTCGTTTTCCCACAAGGTTTGTTTTCCCACAAGGTTTGTTTTCCCATAAGGTTTGTTTTCCCACAAGGTTGGTTTTCCCGAAAGGTTTGTTTTCCCACAAGGAGTGTTTTCTCACAAGGTTTGTTTTCCCACTAGGTTTGTTTTCCCAATGTGTTGGTTTTTCCAAAAGGTTCGCTTTCCCACAAGGTTGGTTTTCCCGCAGGGTTGCTTTCCCCATAAGGTTGGTTTTCCCACAAGGTTTGTTTTCTCACAAGGTTTGTTTTCCCACTAGGTTGTTTTTCCCACGAGGTTGGTTTTCCCACAAGGTTTGTTTTCCCACAAGCTTTGTTTTCCCCCAAGGTTGGTTTTCCCGCAAGGTTGGTTTTCCCACAAGGTTTATTTTCCCACTGTGTTGGTTTTCCCAAAAGGTTCGCTTTCCCGCAAGGTTGGTTTTCCCACAAGGTTGGTTTTCCCACAAGGTTTGTTTTCCCCCAAGGTTTGTTTTCCCATAAGGTTTGTTTTCCCACAAGGTTGGTTTTCCCACAAGGTTTATTTTCCCAATGTGTTGGTTTTCCCAAAAGGTTCGCTTTCCCGCAAGGTTGGTTTTCCCGCAAGGTTGGTTTTCCCACAAGGTTTGTTTTCCCACTGTGTTGGTTTTCCCAAAAGGTTCGCTTTCCCACAAGGTTGGTTTTCCCACAAGATTGGTTTTCCCGCAGGGTTGCTTTCCCCATAAGGTTGGTTTTCCCACAAGGTTTGTTTTCTCACAAGGTTGGTTTTCCCGAAAGGTTTGTTTCCCCACAAGGTTGGTTTTCCCGCAAGGTTTGTTTTCCCACAAGGTTAGTTTTCCCGGAAGGTTGGTTTTCCCACAAGGTTGGTTTTCCCGCAAGGTTTGTTTTCCCACAAGGTTAGTTTGCCCACAAGGTTTGTTTCCCCACAAGGTTTGTTTTCTCACAAGGTTTGTTTCCCCACAAGGTTTGTTTTCTCACAAGGTTTGTTTTCCCACAAGGTTTGTTTTCCCCCAAGGTTGGTTTTCCCGCAAGGTTGGTTTTCCCACAAGGTTTGTTTTCCCACTGTGTTGGTTTTCCCAAAAGGTTCGCTTTCTCACAAGGTTGGTTTTCCCACAAGGTTGGTTTTCCCGCAGGGTTGCTTTCCCCATAAGGTTGGTTTTCCCACAAGGTTTGTTTTCTCACAAGGTTTGTTTTTCCACTAGGTTGTTTTTCCTACGAGGTTGGTTTTCCCACAAGGTTTGTTTTCCCACAAGCTTTGTTTTCCCCCAAGGTTGGTTTTCCCGCAAGGTTGGTTTTCCCACAAGGTTTGTTTTCCCACTGTTTTGGTTTTCCCAAAAGGTTCGCTTTCCCGCATGGTTGGTTTTCCCAGAAGCTTTGTTTTCCCACAAGGTTCGTTTTCCCACAAGGTTTGTTTTCCCACAAGGTTTGTTTTCCCATAAGGTTTGTTTTCCCACAAGCTTTGTTTTCCCCCAAATTTGGTTTTCCCGCAAGGTTGGTTTTCCCACAAGGTTTGTTTTCAGACTGTGTTGGTTTTCCCACAAGGTTCGTTTTCCCACAAGGTTTGTTTTCCCACAAGGTTTGTTTTCCCGCAAGGTTGGTTTTCCCGAAAGGTTTGTTTCCCCACAAGGTTTGTTTTCCCACTAGGTTTGTTTTCCCATAAGGTTGGTTTTCTCCCACAAGGTTTGTTTTCCCACAAGGTTTGTTTTCCCACAAGGTTGGTTTTCCCGAAAGGTTTGTTTCCCCACAAGGTTGGTTTTTCCCAAAAGGTTGGTTTTCCCGCAGGGTTTGTTTTCTCACAAGGTTTGTTTTCCCACTAGGTTGTTTTTCCCACTAGGTTGGTTTTCCCACAAGGTTTGTTTTCCCACAAGCTTTGTTTTCCCACAAGGTTTGTTTTCCCTCAAAATTTGTTTTTCCTCTAGGTTGGGTTTCCCACAAGGTTGGTTTTCCCACAACGTTAGTTTTCTCACAAGGTTGGTTTTCCCACAAGGTTTGTTTCCCCATAAGGTTTGTTTTCCCACAAGGTTTGTTTTCCCACAAAGGTTTGTTTTCCCACAAGGTTGGTTTTCCCGCAGGGTTTGTTTTCCCACAAGGTTAGTTTTCCCGAAAAGTTTGTTTACCCACAAGGTTTGTTTTCTCACAAGGTTTGTTTTCCCACAAGGTTTGTTTTCCCACAAGGTTGGTTTTCCCGAAAGGTTTGTTTCCCCACAAGGTTGGTTTTCCCGCAAGGTTTGTTTTCCCACAAGGTTAGTTTTCCCGCAAGGTTTGTTTCCCCACAAGGTTTGTTTTCCCACAAGGATTGTTTTCTCACAAGGTTTGTTTTCCCACTAGGTTTATTTTCCCACTGTGTTGGTTTTCCCAAAAGGTTCGCTTTCCCACAAGGTTGGTTTTCCCACAAGGTTGGTTTTCCCACAGGGTTGCTTTCCCCATAAGGTTGGTTTTCCCACAAGGTTTGTTTTCTCACAAGGTTTGTTTTCCCACTAGGTTGTTTTTCCCACGACGTTGGTTTTCCCACAAGGTTTGTTTTCCCACAAGCTTTGTTTTCCCCCAAGGTTGGTTTTCCCGCAAGGTTGGTTTTCCCACAAGGTTTATTTTCCCACTGTGTTGGTTTTCCCAAAAGGTTCGCTTTCCCGCAAGGTTGGTTTTCCCACAAGGTTTGTTTCCTCACAAGGTTTGTTTTCCCATAAGGTTTGTTTTCCCACAAGGTTCGTTTTCCCACAAGGTTTGTTTTCCCACAAGGTTTGTTTTCCCATAAGGTTTGTTTTCCCACAAGGTTGGTTTTCCCGAAAGGTTTGTTTTCCCACAAGGAGTGTTTTCTCACAAGGTTTGTTTTCCCACTAGGTTTGTTTTCCCAATGTGTTGGTTTTTCCAAAAGGTTCGCTTTCCCACAAGGTTGGTTTTCCCGCAGGGTTGCTTTCCCCATAAGGTTGGTTTTCCCACAAGGTTTGTTTTCTCACAAGGTTTGTTTTCCCACTAGGTTGTTTTTCCCACGAGGTTGGTTTTCCCACAAGGTTTGTTTTCCCACAAGCTTTGTTTTCCCCCAAGGTTGGTTTTCCCGCAAGGTTGGTTTTCCCACAAGGTTTATTTTCCCACTGTGTTGGTTTTCCCAAAAGGTTCGCTTTCCCGCAAGGTTGGTTTTCCCGCAAGGTTGGTTTTCCCACAAGGTTTGTTTTCCCCCAAGGTTTGTTTTCCCATAAGGTTTGTTTTCCCACAAGGTTGGTTTTCCCACAAGGTTTATTTTCCCACTGTGTTGGTTTTCCCAAAAGGTTCGCTTTCCCGCAAGGTTGGTTTTCCTGCAAGGTTGGTTTTCCCACAAGGTTTGTTTTCCCACTGTGTTGGTTTTCCCAAAAGGTTCGCTTTCCCACAAGGTTGGTTTTCCCACAAGATTGGTTTTCCCGCAGGGTTGCTTTCCCCATAAGGTTGGTTTTCCCACAAGGTTTGTTTTCTCACAAGGTTGGTTTTCCCGAAAGGTTTGTTTCCCCACAAGGTTGGTTTTCCCGCAAGGTTTGTTTTCCCACAAGGTTAGTTTTCCCGGAAGGTTGGTTTTCCCACAAGGTTGGTTTTCCCGCAAGGTTTGTTTTCCCACAAGGTTAGTTTGCCCACAAGGTTTGTTTCCCCACAAGGTTTGTTTTCTCACAAGGTTTGTTTCCCCACAAGGTTTGTTTTCTCACAAGGTTTGTTTTCCCACAAGGTTTGTTTTCCCCCAAGGTTGGTTTTCCCGCAAGGTTGGTTTTCCCACAAGGTTTGTTTTCCCACTGTGTTGGTTTTCCCAAAAGGTTCGCTTTCTCACAAGGTTGGTTTTCCCACAAGGTTGGTTTTCCCGCAGGGTTGCTTTCCCCATAAGGTTGGTTTTCCCACAAGGTTTGTTTTCTCACAAGGTTTGTTTTTCCACTAGGTTGTTTTTCCTACGAGGTTGGTTTTCCCACAAGGTTTGTTTTCCCACAAGCTTTGTTTTCCCCCAAGGTTGGTTTTCCCGCAAGGTTGGTTTTCCCACAAGGTTTGTTTTCCCACTGTGTTGGTTTTCCCAAAAGGTTCGCTTTCCCGCATGGTTGGTTTTCCCACAAGGTTTGTTTCCCCACAAGGTTTGTTTTCCCAGAAGCTTTGTTTTCCCACAAGGTTCGTTTTCCCACAAGGTTTGTTTTCCCACAAGGTTTGTTTTCCCATAAGGTTTGTTTTCCCACAAGCTTTGTTTTCCCCCAAATTTGGTTTTCCCGCAAGGTTGGTTTTCCCACAAGGTTTGTTTTCAGACTGTGTTGGTTTTCCCACAAGGTTCGTTTTCCCACAAGGTTTGTTTTCCCACAAGGTTTGTTTTCCCGCAAGGTTGGTTTTCCCGAAAGGTTTGTTTCCCCACAAGGTTTGTTTTCCCACTAGGTTTGTTTTCCCATAAGGTTGGTTTTCTCCCACAAGGTTTGTTTTCCCACAAGGTTTGTTTTCCCACAAGGTTGGTTTTCCCGAAAGGTTTGTTTCCCCACAAGGTTGGTTTTTCCCAAAAGGTTGGTTTTCCCGCAGGGTTTGTTTTCTCACAAGGTTTGTTTTCCCACTAGGTTGTTTTTCCCACTAGGTTGGTTTTCCCACAAGGTTTGTTTTCCCACAAGCTTTGTTTTCCCACAAGGTTTGTTTTCCCTCAAGATTTGTTTTTCCTCTAGGTTGGGTTTCCCACAAGGTTGGTTTTCTCACAACGTTAGTTTTCTCACAAGGTTGGTTTTCCCACAAGGTTTGTTTCCCCATAAGGTTTGTTTTCCCACAAGGTTTGTTTTCCCACAAAGGTTTGTTTTCCCACAAGGTTGGTTTTCCCGCAGGGTTTGTTTTCCCACAAGGTTAGTTTTCCCGAAAAGTTTGTTTCCCCACAAGGTTGGTTTTCCCACAAGGTTGGTTTTCCCGCAGGGTTTGTTTTCCCACAAGGTTAGTTTTCCCGCAAGGTTTGTTTCCCCACAAGGTTTGTTTTCCCACGGATTTTTTTCTCACAAGGTTTGTTTTCCCACTAGGTTTGTTTCCCCACAAGGTTTGTTTTCCCACAAGGTTTGTTTTCCTCCAAGGTTGGTTTTCCCGCAAGGTTGGTTTTCCCACAAGGTTTGTTTTCCCACTGTGTTGGTTTTCCCAAAAGGTTCGCTTTCCCACAAGGTTGGTTTTCCCACAAGGTTGGTTTTCCCGCAGGGTTGCTTTCCCCATAAGGTTGGTTTTCCCACAACGTTTGTTTTCTCACAAGGTTTGTTTTCCCACTAGGTTGTTTTTCCCACTAGGATGGTTTTCCCACAAGGTTTGTTTTCCCACAAGCTTTGTTTTCCCCCAAGGTTGGTTTTCCCGCAAGGTTGGTTTTCCCACAAGGTTTGTTTTCCCACTCTGTTGGTTTTCCCAAAAGGTTCGCTTTCCCGCAAGGTTGGTTTTCCCACAAGGTTTGTTTCCCCACAAGGTTTGTTTTCCCACAAGGTTTGTTTTCCCACAAGGTTGGTTTTCCCGAAAGGTTTGTTTCCCCACAAGGTTTGTTTTCCCACAAGGTTGGTTTTCCCGCAGGGTCTGTTTTCCCAGAAGGTTAGTTTTCCCGCAAGGTTTGTTTTCCCACAAGGTTAGTTTTCCCACAAGGTTTGTTTCCCCACAAGGTTTGTTTCCCCACAAGGTTTGTTTTCCCCAAGGTTTGTTTTCCCATAAGGTTTGTTTTCCCACAAGGTTGGTTTTCCCACAAGGTTTATTTTCCCAATGTGTTGGTTTTCCCAAAAGGTTCGCTTTCCCGCAAGGTTGGTTTTCCCGCAAGGTTGGTTTTCCCACAAGGTTTGTTTTCCCACTGTGTTGGTTTTCCCAAAAGGTTCGCTTTCCCACAAGGTTGGTTTTCCCACAAGATTGGTTTTCCCGCAGGGTTGCTTTCCCCATAAGGTTGGTTTTCCCACAAGGTTTGTTTTCTCACAAGGTTGGTTTTCCCGAAAGGTTTGTTTCCCCACAAGGTTGGTTTTCCCGCAAGGTTTGTTTTCCCACAAGGTTAGTTTTCCCGGAAGGTTGGTTTTCCCACAAGGTTGGTTTTCCCGCAAGGTTTGTTTTCCCACAAGGTTAGTTTGCCCACAAGGTTTGTTTCCCCACAAGGTTTGTTTTCTCACAAGGTTTGTTTCCCCACAAGGTTTGTTTTCTCACAAGGTTTGTTTTCCCACAAGGTTTGTTTTCCCCCAAGGTTGGTTTTCCCGCAAGGTTGGTTTTCCCACAAGGTTTGTTTTCCCACTGTGTTGGTTTTCCCAAAAGGTTCGCTTTCTCACAAGGTTGGTTTTCCCACAAGGTTGGTTTTCCCGCAGGGTTGCTTTCCCCATAAGGTTGGTTTTCCCACAAGGTTTGTTTTCTCACAAGGTTTGTTTTTCCACTAGGTTGTTTTTCCTACGAGGTTGGTTTTCCCACAAGGTTTGTTTTCCCACAAGCTTTGTTTTCCCCCAAGGTTGGTTTTCCCGCAAGGTTGGTTTTCCCACAAGGTTTGTTTTCCCACTGTTTTGGTTTTCCCAAAAGGTTCGCTTTCCCGCATGGTTGGTTTTCCCAGAAGCTTTGTTTTCCCACAAGGTTCGTTTTCCCACAAGGTTTGTTTTCCCACAAGGTTTGTTTTCCCATAAGGTTTGTTTTCCCACAAGCTTTGTTTTCCCCCAAATTTGGTTTTCCCGCAAGGTTGGTTTTCCCACAAGGTTTGTTTTCAGACTGTGTTGGTTTTCCCACAAGGTTCGTTTTCCCACAAGGTTTGTTTTCCCACAAGGTTTGTTTTCCCGCAAGGTTGGTTTTCCCGAAAGGTTTGTTTCCCCACAAGGTTTGTTTTCCCACTAGGTTTGTTTTCCCATAAGGTTGGTTTTCTCCCACAAGGTTTGTTTTCCCACAAGGTTTGTTTTCCCACAAGGTTGGTTTTCCCGAAAGGTTTGTTTCCCCACAAGGTTGGTTTTTCCCAAAAGGTTGGTTTTCCCGCAGGGTTTGTTTTCTCACAAGGTTTGTTTTCCCACTAGGTTGTTTTTCCCACTAGGTTGGTTTTCCCACAAGGTTTGTTTTCCCACAAGCTTTGTTTTCCCACAAGGTTTGTTTTCCCTCAAAATTTGTTTTTCCTCTAGGTTGGGTTTCCCACAAGGTTGGTTTTCCCACAACGTTAGTTTTCTCACAAGGTTGGTTTTCCCACAAGGTTTGTTTCCCCATAAGGTTTGTTTTCCCACAAGGTTTGTTTTCCCACAAAGGTTTGTTTTCCCACAAGGTTGGTTTTCCCGCAGGGTTTGTTTTCCCACAAGGTTAGTTTTCCCGAAAAGTTTGTTTACCCACAAGGTTTGTTTTCTCACAAGGTTTGTTTTCCCACAAGGTTTGTTTTCCCAAAAGGTTGGTTTTCCCGAAAGGTTTGTTTCCCCACAAGGTTGGTTTTCCCGCAAGGTTTGTTTTCCCACAAGGTTAGTTTTCCCGCAAGGTTTGTTTCCCCACAAGGTTTGTTTTCCCACAAGGATTGTTTTCTCACAAGGTTTGTTTTCCCACTAGGTTTATTTTCCCACTGTGTTGGTTTTCCCAAAAGGTTCGCTTTCCCACAAGGTTGGTTTTCCCACAAGGTTGGTTTTCCCACAGGGTTGCTTTCCCCATAAGGTTGGTTTTCCCACAAGGTTTGTTTTCTCACAAGGTTTGTTTTCCCACTAGGTTGTTTTTCCCACGACGTTGGTTTTCCCACAAGGTTTGTTTTCCCACAAGCTTTGTTTTCCCCCAAGGTTGGTTTTCCCGCAAGGTTGGTTTTCCCACAAGGTTTATTTTCCCACTGTGTTGGTTTTCCCAAAAGGTTCGCTTTCCCGCAAGGTTGGTTTTCCCACAAGGTTTGTTTCCCCACAAGGTTTGTTTTCCCATAAGGTTTGTTTTCCCACAAGGTTCGTTTTCCCACAAGGTTTGTTTTCCCACATGGTTTGTTTTCCCATAAGGTTTGTTTTCCCACAAGGTTGGTTTTCCCGAAAGGTTTGTTTTCCCACAAGGAGTGTTTTCTCACAAGGTTTGTTTTCCCACTAGGTTTGTTTTCCCAATGTGTTGGTTTTTCCAAAAGGTTCGCTTTCCCACAAGGTTGGTTTTCCCGCAGGGTTTCTTTCCCCATAAGGTTGGTTTTCCCACAAGGTTTGTTTTCTCACAAGGTTTGTTTTCCCACTAGGTTGTTTTTCCCACGAGGTTGGTTTTCCCACAAGGTTTGTTTTCCCACAAGCTTTGTTTTCCCCCAAGGTTGGTTTTCCCGCAAGGTTGGTTTTCCCACAAGGTTTATTTTCCCACTGTGTTGGTTTTCCCAAAAGGTTCGCTTTCCCGCAAGGTTGGTTTTCCCGCAAGGTTGGTTTTCCCACAAGGTTTGTTTTCCCCCAAGGTTTGTTTTCCCATAAGGTTTGTTTTCCCACAAGGTTGGTTTTCCCACAAGGTTTATTTTCCCACTGTGTTGGTTTTCCCAAAAGGTTCGCTTTCCCGCAAGGTTGGTTTTCCTGCAAGGTTGGTTTTCCCACAAGGTTTGTTTTCCCACTGTGTTGGTTTTCCCAAAAGGTTCGCTTTCCCACAAGGTTGGTTTTCCCACAAGATTGGTTTTCCCGCAGGGTTGCTTTCCCCATAAGGTTGGTTTTCCCACAAGGTTTGTTTTCTCACAAGGTTGGTTTTCCCGAAAGGTTTGTTTCCCCACAAGGTTGGTTTTCCCGCAAGGTTTGTTTTCCCACAAGGTTAGTTTTCTCGGAAGGTTGGTTTTCCCACAAGGTTGGTTTTCCCGCAAGGTTTGTTTTCCCACAAGGTTAGTTTGCCCACAAGGTTTGTTTCCCCACAAGGTTTGTTTTCTCACAAGGTTTGTTTCCCCACAAGGTTTGTTTTCTCACAAGGTTTGTTTTCCCACAAGGTTTGTTTTCCCCCAAGGTTGGTTTTCCCGCAAGGTTGGTTTTCCCACAAGGTTTGTTTTCCCACTGTGTTGGTTTTCCCAAAAGGTTCGCTTTCTCACAAGGTTGGTTTTCCCACAAGGTTGGTTTTCCCGCAGGGTTGCTTTCCCCATAAGGTTGGTTTTCCCACAAGGTTTGTTTTCTCACAAGGTTTGTTTTTCCACTAGGTTGTTTTTCCTACGAGGTTGGTTTTCCCACAAGGTTTGTTTTCCCACAAGCTTTGTTTTCCCCCAAGGTTGGTTTTCCCGCAAGGTTGGTTTTCCCACAAGGTTTGTTTTCCCACTGTGTTGGTTTTCCCAAAAGGTTCGCTTTCCCGCATGGTTGGTTTTCCCACAAGGTTTGTTTCCCCACAAGGTTTGTTTTCCCAGAAGCTTTGTTTTCCCACAAGGTTCGTTTTCCCACAAGGTTTGTTTTCCCACAAGGTTTGTTTTCCCATAAGGTTTGTTTTCCCACAAGCTTTGTTTTCCCCCAAATTTGGTTTTCCCGCAAGGTTGGTTTTCCCACAAGGTTTGTTTTCAGACTGTGTTGGTTTTCCCACAAGGTTCGTTTTCCCACAAGGTTTGTTTTCCCACAAGGTTTGTTTTCCCGCAAGGTTGGTTTTCCCGAAAGGTTTGTTTCCCCACAAGGTTTGTTTTCCCACTAGGTTTGTTTTCCCATAAGGTTGGTTTTCTCCCACAAGGTTTGTTTTCCCACAAGGTTTGTTTTCCCACAAGGTTGGTTTTCCCGAAAGGTTTGTTTCCCCACAAGGTTGGTTTTTCCCAAAAGGTTGGTTTTCCCGCAGGGTTTGTTTTCTCACAAGGTTTGTTTTCCCACTAGGTTGTTTTTCCCACTAGGTTGGTTTTCCCACAAGGTTTGTTTTCCCACAAGCTTTGTTTTCCCACAAGGTTTGTTTTCCCTCAAGATTTGTTTTGCTCTAGGTTGGGTTTCCCACAAGGTTGGTTTTCCCACAACGTTAGTTTTCTCACAAGGTTGGTTTTCCCACAAGGTTTGTTTCCCCATAAGGTTTGTTTTCCCACAAGGTTTGTTTTCCCACAAAGGTTTGTTTTCCCACAAGGTTGGTTTTCCCGCAGGGTTTGTTTTCCCACAAGGTTAGTTTTCCCGAAAAGTTTGTTTCCCCACAAGGTTGGTTTTCCCACAAGGTTGGTTTTCCTGCAGGGTTTGTTTTCCCACAAGGTTAGTTTTCCCGCAAGGTTTGTTTCCCCACAAGGTTTGTTTTCCCACGGATTTTTTTCTCACAAGGTTTGTTTTCCCACTAGGTTTGTTTCCCCACAAGGTTTGTTTTCCCACAAGGTTTGTTTTCCCCCAAGGTTGGTTTTCCCGCAAGGTTGGTTTTCCCACAAGGTTTGTTTTCCCACTGTGTTGGTTTTCCCAAAAGGTTCGCTTTCCCACAAGGTTGGTTTTCCCACAAGGTTGGTTTTCCCGCAGGGTTGCTTTCCCCATAAGGTTGGTTTTCCCACAACGTTTGTTTTCTCACAAGGTTTGTTTTCCCACTAGGTTGTTTTTCCCACTAGGATGGTTTTCCCACAAGGTTTGTTTTCCCACAAGCTTTGTTTTCCCCCAAGGTTGGTTTTCCCGCAAGGTTGGTTTTCCCACAAGGTTTGTTTTCCCACTCTGTTGGTTTTCCCAAAAGGTTCGCTTTCCCGCAAGGTTGGTTTTCCCACAAGGTTTGTTTCCCCACAAGGTTTGTTTTCCCACAAGGTTTGTTTTCCCACAAGGTTGGTTTTCCCGAAAGGTTTGTTTCCCCACAAGGTTTGTTTTCCCACAAGGTTGGTTTTCCCGCAGGGTCTGTTTTCCCAGAAGGTTAGTTTTCCCGCAAGGTTTGTTTTCCCACAAGGTTAGTTTTCCCACAAGGTTTGTTTCCCCACAAGGTTTGTTTCCCCACAAGGTTTGTTTTCCCACAAGGATTGTTTTCTCACAAGGTTTGTTTTCCCACTGTGTTGGTTTTCCAAAAAGGTTCGCTTTCCCGCAAGGTTGGTTTTCCCACAAGGTTGGTTTTCCCGCAAGGTTTGTTTTCCCATAAGGTTGGTTTTCCCACAAGGTTTGTTATCTCACAAGGTTTGTTTTCCCACTAGGTTGGTTTTCCCACAAGGATTGTTTCCCACAAGGTTTGTTTTCCCACAAGATTTGTTTTCCCACAAGGTTTGTTTCACAAGGTTGGTTTTCCCGAAAGGTTTGTTTCCCCACAAGGTTGGTTTTCCCACAAGGTTGGTTTTCCCGCAGGATTTGTTTTCCCACAAGGTTAGTTTTCCCGCAAGGTTTGTTTCCCCACAAGGTTTGTTTTCCCACAAGGATTGTTTTCTCACAAGGTTTGTTTTCCCACTAGGTTTGTTTCCCCACAAGGTTTGTTCTCCCACAAGGTTTGTTTTCCCCCAAGGTTGGTTTTCCCGCAAGGTTGGTTTTCCCACTGTGTTGGTTTTCCCAAAAGGTTCGCTTTCCCACAAGGTTGGTTTTCCCACAA
Organism: Branchinecta lynchi; assembly: GCA_023053575.1. Taxonomy (NCBI): domain Eukaryota; kingdom Metazoa; phylum Arthropoda; class Branchiopoda; order Anostraca; family Branchinectidae; genus Branchinecta; species Branchinecta lynchi. Next base: position 48,373 of record JAKZAP010000006.1, on the reverse strand, counting down.
GGTTGGTTTTCCCGCAGGGTTGCTTTCCCCATAAGGTTGGTTTTCCCACAAGGTTTGTTTTCTCACAAGGTTTGTTTTCCCACTAGGTTGTTTTTCCCACTAGGTTGGTTTTCCCACAATGTTTGTTTTCCCACAAGCTTTGTTTTCCCCCAATGTTGGTTTTCCCGCAAGGTTGGTTTTCCCACAAGGTTTGTTTTCCCACTGTGTTGGTTTTCCCAAAAGGTTCGCTTTCCCGCAAGGTTGGTTTTCCCACAAGGTTTGTTTTCTCACAAGGTTTGTTTTCCCACAAGGTTTGTTTTCCCACAAGGTTTCTTTTCCCACAAGGTTTGTTTTCCCACAAGGTTGGTTTTCCCGAAAGGTTTGTTTCCCCACAAGGTTGGTTTTCCCACAAGGTTGGTTTTCCCGCAGGGTTTGTTTTCCCACAAGGTTAGTTTTCCAGCAAGGTTTGATTTCCCACAAGTATAGTTTTCCCACAAGGTTTGTTTCCCCACAAGGTTTTTTTCCCCACAAGGTTTGTTTTCCCACAAGGATTGTTTTCTCACAAGGTCTGTTTTCCCACTTTGTTGGTTTTCCCAAAAGGTTCGCTTTCCCGCAAGGTTCGCTTTCCCGCAAGGTTGGTTTTCCCACAAGGTTTGTTTTCTCACAAGGTTTGTTTTCCCACTAGGTTTGTTTCCCCACAAGGTTTGTTTTCTCACAAGGTTTGTTTTCCCACAAGGTTTGTTTTCCCACAAGGTTTGTTTTCCCACAAGGTTTGTTTTGCCACAAGGTTGGTTTTCCAGAAAGGTTTGTTTCCCCACAAGGTTGGTTTTCCCATAAGGTTGGTTTTCCCGCAGGGTTTGTTTTCCCACAAGTTTAGTTTTCCCGCAAGGTTTGTTTTCCCACAAGGTTAGTTTTCCCACAAGGTTTGTTTCCCCACAAGGTTTGTTTCCCCACAAGGTTTGTTTTCCCACAAGGATTGTTTTCTCACAAGGTTTGATTTCCCACTGTGTTTGTTTTCCCAAAAGGTTCGCTTTCTCGCAAGGTTGGTTTTCCCACAAGGTTTGTTTCCCCTGCGGGAAAACCAACCTTGTGGGAAAACCAACACAGTGGGAAAACAAACCTAGTAGGAAAACAAACCTTGTGAGAAAACAATCCTTGTGGGAAAACAAACCTTGTGGGGAAACAAACCTTGCGGGAAAACTAACCTTGTGGGAAAACAAACCTTGCGGGAAAACAAACCTTGTGGGAAAACTAACCTTGTTTTGTGGGAGGTTTGTGGGAAAACTAACCTTGTTTTCCAACAAGCTTTGTTTTCCCCCAAATTTGGTTTTCCAGAAAGGTTGGTTTTCCCACAAGGTTTGTTTTCCCACTGTGTTGGTTTTCCCAAAAGGTTTGTTTCCCCACAAGGTTTGTTTTCTCACAAGGTTTGTTTTCCCACTAGGTTTGTTTACCCACAAGGTTTGTTTTCTCAAAAGGTTTGTTTTCCCACAAGGTTTGTTTTCCCACAAGGTTTGTTTTCCCATAAGGTTTGTTTTCCCACAAGGTTGGTTTTCCCGAAAGGTTTGTTTCCCCACAAGGTTGGTTTTCCCAGAAGGTTGGTTTTCCCGCAAGGTTTGTTTTCCCACAAGGTTAGTTTTCCCGCAAGGTTTGTTTCCCCACAAGGTTTGTTTTCCCACAAGGATTGTTTTCTCACAAGGTTTGTTTTCCCACTAGGTTTGTTTTCCCACTGCGTTGGTTTTCCCAAAAGGTTCGCTTTCCCACAAGGTTGGTTTTCCCACAAGGTTGGTTTTCCCGCAGGGTTGCTTTCCCCATAAGGTTGGTTTTCCCACAAGGTTTGTTTTCTCACAAGGTTTGTTTTCCCACTAGGTTGTTTTTCCCACGAGGTTGGTTTTCCCACAAGGTTTGTTTTCCCATAAGCTTTGTTTACCCCAAAGGTTGGTTTTCCCGCAAGGTTGGTTTTCCCACAAGGTTTGTTTTCCCACTGTGTTGGTTTTCCCAAAAGGTTCGCTTTCCCGCAAGGTTGGTTTTCCCACAAGGTTTGTTTCCCCACAAGGTTTGTTTTCCCATAAGGTTTGTTTTCCCACAAGGTTCGTTTTCCCACAAGGTTTGTTTTCCCACAAGGTTTGTTTTCCCATAAGGTTTGTTTTCCCACAAGGTTGGTTTTCCCGAAAGTTTGTTTCCCCACAAGGTTGGTTTTCCCACAAGGTTTGTTTTCCCGCAAGGTTTGTTTTCCCGCAAGGTTTGTTTTCCCACAAGGTTAGTTTTCCCACAAGCTTTGTTTTCCCACAAGGTTTGTTTTCCCTCAAGATTTGTTTTTCCTCTAGGTTGGTTTTCCCACAAGGTTGGTTTTCCCACAACGTTAGTTTTCTCACAAGGTTGGTTTTCCCACAAGGTTTGTTTCCCCATAAGGTTTGTTTTCCCACAAGGTTTCTTTTCCCACAAAGGTTAGTTTTCCCACAAGGTTCGTTTTCCCACAAGGTTTGTTTTCCCACAAGGTTTGTTTTCCCATAAGGTTTGTTTTCCCACAAGGTTGGTTTTCCCGAAAGTTTGTTTCCTCACAAGGTTGGTTTTCCCACAAGGTTGGTTTTCCCGCAAGGTTTGTTTTCCCGCAAGGTTTGTTTTCCCACAAGGTTAGTTTTCCCACAAGCTTTGTTTTCCCACAAGGTTTGTTTTCCCTCAAGATTTGTTTTTCCTCTAGGTTGGTTTTCCCACAAGGTTGGTTTTCCCACAACGTTAGTTTTCTCACAAGGTTGGTTTTCCCACAAGGTTTGTTTCCCCACAAGGTTGGTTTTCCCACAAGGTTGGTTTTCCCGCAGGGTTTGTTTTCCCACAAGGTTAGTTTTCCCGCAAGGTTTGTTTCCCCACAAGGTTTGTTTTCCCACAAGGATTGTTTTCTCACAAGGTTTGTTTTCCCACTAGGTTTGTTTCCCCACAAGGTTTGTTTTCCCACAAGGTTTGTTTTCCCCCAAGGTTGGTTTTCCCGCAAGGTTGGTTTTCCCACAAGGTTTGTTTTCCCACTGTGTTGGTTTTCCCAAAAGGTTCGCTTTCCCACAAGGTTGGTTCTCCCACAAGGTTGGTTTTCCCGCAGGGTTGCTTTCCCCATAAGGTTGGTTTTCCCACAACGTTTGTTTTCTCACAAGGTTTGTTTTCCCACTAGGTTGTTTTTCCCACTAGGTTGGTTTTCCCACAAGGTTTGTTTTCCCACAAGCTTTGTTTTCCCCCAAGGTTGGTTTTCCCGCAAGGTTGGTTTTCCCACAAGGTTTGTTTTCCCACTCTGTTGGTTTTCCAAAAGGTTCGCTTTCCCGCAAGGTTGGTTTTCCCACAAGGTTTGTTTCCCCACAAGGTTTGTTTTCCCACAACGTTTGTTTTCCCACAAGGTTGGTTTTCCCGAAAGGTTTGTTTCCCCACAAGGTTTGTTTTCCCACAAGGTTGGTTTTCCCGCAGGGTTTGTTTTCCCAGAAGGTTAGTTTTCCCGCAAGGTTTGTTTTCCCACAAGGTTAGTTTTCCCACAAGGTTTGTTTCCCCACAAGGTTTGTTTCCCCACAAGGTTTGTTTTCACACAAGGATTGTTGTCTCACAAGGTTTGTTTTCCCACTGTGTTGGTTTTCCAAAAAGGTTCGCTTTCCCGCAAGGTTGGTTTTCCCACAAGGTTGGTTTTCCCGCAGGGTTTGTTTCCCCATAAGGTTGGTTTTCCCACAAGGTTTGTTTTCTCACAAGGTTTGTTTTCCCACTAGGTTGGTTTTCCCACAAGGTTTGTTTTCCCACAAGGTTTGTTTTCCCACAAGATTTGTTTTCCCACAAGGTTTGTTTCACAAGGTTGGTTTTCCCGAAAGGTTTGTTTTCCCCACAAGGTTGGTTTTCCCACAAGGTTGGTTTTCCCGCAGGATTTGTTTTCCCACAAGGTTAGTTTTCCCGCAAGGTTTGTTTCCCCACAAGGTTTGTTTTCCCACAAGGATTGTTTTCTCACAAGGTTTGTTTTCCCACTAGGTTTGTTTCCCCACAAGGTTTGTTTTGTTTTGTTAAGGTTTGTTTTCCCACAAGGTTGGTTTTCCCGAAAGTTTGTTTCCCCACAAGGTTGGTTTTCCCACAAGGTTGGTTTTCCCGCAAGGTTTGTTTTCCCGCAAGGTTTGTTTTCCCACAAGGATTGTTTTCTCACAAGGTTTGTTTTCCCACTAGGTTTGTTTCCCCACAAGGTTTGTTTTCCCACAAGGTTTGTTTTCCCTCAAGATTTGTTTTTCCTCTAGGTTGGTTTTCCCACAAGGTGGGTTTTCCCACAACGTTAGTTTTCTCACAAGGTTGGTTTTCCCACAAGGTTTGTTTCCCCATAAGGTTTGTTTTCCCACAAGGTTTGTTTTCCCACAAAGGTTAGTTTTCCCACAAGGTTGGTTTTCCCGCAGGGTTTGTTTTCCCATAAGGTTAGTTTTCCCGAAAAGTTTGATTCCCCACAAGGTTGGTTTTCCCACAAGGTTGTTTTTCCCGCAGGGTTTGTTTTCCCACAAGGTTAGTTTTCCCGCAAGGTTTGTTTCCCCACAAGGTTTGTTTTCCCACAAGGATTGTTTTCTCACAAGGTTTGTTTTCCCACTAGGTTTGTTTCCCCACAAGGTTTGTTTTCCCACAAGGTTTGTTTTCCCCCAAGGTTGGTTTTCCCGCAAGGTTGGTTTTCCCACAAGGTTTTTTTTCCCACTGTGTTGGTTTTCCCAAAAGGTTCGCTTTCCCACAAGGTTGGTTTTCCCACAAGGTTGGTTTTCCCGCAGGGTTGCTTTCCCCATAAGGTTGGTTTTCCCACAACGTTTGTTTTCTCACAAGGCTTGTTTTCCCACTAGGTTGTTTTTCCCACTAGGTTGGTTTTCCCACAAGGTTTGTTTTCCCACAAGCTTTGTTTTCTCACAAGGTTTGTTTTCCCACTAGGTTGTTTTTCCCACTAGGTTGGTTTTCCCGCAAGGTTGGTTTTCCCAAAAGGTTTGTTTTCCCACTGTGTTGGTTTTCCCAAAAGGTTCGCATTCCCACAAGGTTGGTTTTCCCACAAGGTTGGTTTTCCCGCAGGATTTGTTTTCCCACAAGGTTAGTTTTCCCGCAAGGTTTGTTTCCCCACAAGGTTTGTTTTCCCACAAGGATTGTTTTCTCACAAGGTTTGTTTTCCCACTAGGTTTGTTTCCCCACAAGGTTTGTTTTCCCACAAGGTTTGTTTTCCCCCAAGATTGGTTTTCCCGCAAGGTTGGTTTTCGCACTGTGTTGGTTTTCCCAAAAGGTTCGCTTTCCCACAAGGTTGGTTTTCCCACAAGGTTGGTTTTCCCGCAGGGTTGCTTTCTCCATAAGGTTGGTTTTCCCACAAGGTTTGTTTTCCCACTAGGTTGTTTTTCCCACTAGGTTGGTTTTCCCACAAGGTTTGTTTTCCCACAAGCTTTGTTTTCCCCAAAGGTTGGTTTTCCCGCAAGGTTGGTTTTCCCACAAGGTTTGTTTTCCCACTGTGTTGGTTTTCCCAAAAGGTTCGCTTTCCCGCAAGTTTGGTTTTCCCACAAGGTTTGTTTTCTCACAAGGTTTGTTTTCCCACAAGGTTTTGTTTTCCCACAAGGTTTCTTTTCCCACAAGGTTTGTTTTCCCACAAGGTTGGTTTTCCCGAAAGGTTTGTTTCCCCACAAGGTTGGTTTTCCCACAAGGTTTGTTTCCCCGCAAGGTTTGTTTCCCCACAAGGTTAGTTTTCCCGCAAGGTTTGTTTTCCCACAAGGTTAGTTTTCCCACAAGGTTTGTTTCCCCACAAGGTTTGTTTCCCCACAAGGTTTGTTTTCCCACAAGGATTGTTTTCTAACAAGGTTTGTTTTCCCACTCTGTTGGTTTTTCAAAAAGGTTCGCTTTCCCGCAAGGTTGGTTTTCCCACAAGGTTGGTTTTCCCACAAGATTTGTTTTCCCACAAGGTTTGTTTCACAAGGTTGGTTTTCCCGAAAGGTTTGTTTTCCCCACAAGGTTGGTTTTCCCACAAGGTTGGTTTTCCCGCAGGATTTGTTTTCCCACAAGGTTAGTTTTCCCGCAAGGTTTGTTTCCCCACAAGGTTTGTTTTCCCACAAGGATTGTTTTCTCACAAGGTTTGTTTTCCCACTAGGTTTGTTTCCCCACAAGGTTTGGTTTGTTTTGTTAAGGTTTGTTTTCCCACAAGGTTGGTTTTCCCGAAAGTTTGTTTCCCCACAAGGTTGGTTTTCCCACAAGGTTGGTTTTCCCGCAAGGTTTGTTTTCCCGCAAGGTTTGTTTTCCCACAAGGTTAGTTTTCTCAAAAGCTTTGTTTTCCCACAAGGTTTGTTTTCCCTCAAGATTTGATTTTCCTCTAGGTTGGTTTTCCCACAAGGTTGGTTTTCCCACAACGTTAGTTTTCTCACAAGGTTGGTTTTCCCACAAGGTTTGTTTCCCCATAAGGTTTGTTTTCCCACAAGGTTTGTTTTCCCACAAAGTTTAGTTTTCCCACAAGGTTTGTTTTCCCGCAGGGTTTGTTTTCCCACAAGGTTAGTTTTCCCGAAAAGTTTGATTCCCCACAAGGTTGGTTTTCCCACAAGGTTGGTTTTCCCGCAGGGTTTGTTTTCCCACAAGGTTAGTTTTCCCGCAAGGTTTGTTTCCCCACAAGGTTTGTTTTCCCACAAGGATTGTTTTCTCACAAGGTTTGTTTTCCCATAGGTTTGTTTCCCCACAAGGTTTGTTTTCCCACAAGGTTTGTTTTCCCCCAAGGTTGGTTTTCCCGCAAGGTTGGTTTTCCCACAAGGTTTGTTTTCCCACTGTGTTGGTTTTCCCAAAAGGTTCGCTTTCCCACAAGGTTGGTTTTCCCACAAGGTTGGTTTTCCCACAAGGTTTGTTTTCTCACAAGGTTTGTTTTCCCACTAGGTTTGTTTCCCCACAAGGTTTGTTTTCCCACAAGGTTTGTTTTCCCACAAGGTTTGTTTTCCCACAAGGTTCGCTTTCCCGCAAGGTTGGTTTTCCCGCAGGGTTTGTTTTCCCACAAGTTTAGTTATCCCACAAGGTTTGTTTTCCCACAAGGTTAGTTTTCCCACAAGGTTTGCTTCCCCACAAGGTTTGTTTCCCCACAAGGTTTGTTTTCCCACAAGGATTGTGTTCTCACAAGGTTTGTTTTCCCACTGTGTTTGTTTTCCCAAAAGGTTCGCTTTCCCGCAAGGTTGGTTTTCCCACAAACCTTGTGGGGAAACAAACCTAGTGGGAAAGCAAACCTTGTGAGAAAACAATCCTTGTGGGAAAACAAACCTTGTGGGGAAACAAACCTTGCGGGAAAACTAACCTTGTGGGAAAACAACTCCTGCGGGAAAACCAACCTTGTGGGAAAACCAACCTTGTGGGGAAACAAACCTTTCGGGAAAGCCAACCTTGTGAAACAAACCTTGTGGGAAAACAAATCTTGTGGGAAAACAAACCTTGTGGGAAAACAAACCTTGTGGGAAAACCAACCTAGTGGGAAAACAAACCTTGTGAGAAAACAAACCTTGTGGGAAAACCAACCTTATGGGGAAACAAACCCTGCGGGAAAACCAACCTTGTGGGAAAACCAACCTTGCGGGAAAGCGAACCTTTTTGGAAAACAGTGGAAAACAGTGGGAAAACAAACCTTGTGAGAAAACAATCCTTGTGGGAAAACAAACCTTGTGGGGAAACAAACCTTGTGGGGAAACAAACCTTGTGGGAAAACTAACCTTGTGGGAAAACAAACCTTGCGGGAAAACTAACCTTCTGGGAAAACAAACGCTGCGGGAAAACCAACCTTGTGGGAAAACAAACCTTGTGGGGAAACAAACCTTATGGGAAAACAAACCTTGTGGGAAAACAAACCTTGTGGGGAAACAAACCTTGTGGGAAAACCAACCTTGCGGGAAAGCGAACCTTTTGGGAAAACCAACAGAGTGGGAAAACAACCTTGTGGGAAAACCAACCTTGCGGGAAAACCAACCTTGGGGGAAAACAAAGCTTGTGGGAAAACAGACCTTGTGGGAAAACCAACCTAGTGGGAAAAACAACCTAGTGGGAAAACAAACCTTGTGAGAAAACAAACGTTGTGGGAAAACCAACCTTATGGGGAAAGCAACCCAGCGGGAAAACCAACCTTGTGGGAAAACCAACCTTGTGGGAAAGCGAACCTTTTGGGAAAACCAACACAGTGGGAAAACAAACCTTGTGGGAAAACCAACCTTGCGGGAAAACCAACCTTGGGGGAAAACAAACCTTGTGGGAAAACAAACCTTGTGGGGAAACAAACCTAGTGGGAAAACAATCCTTGTGAGAAAACAATCCTTGTGGGAAAACAAACCTTGTGGGGAAACAAACCTTGCGGGAAAACTAACCTTGTGGGAAAACAAACCCTGCGGGAAAACCAACCTTATGGGAAAACCAACCTTGTGGGGAAACAAACCTTTCGGGAAAACTAACCTTGTGGGAAAACAAACCCTGCGAGAAAACCAACCTTATGGGAAAACAAACCTTTGTGGGAAAACAAACCTTGTGGAAAAACAAACCTTATGGGGAAACAAACCTTGTGGGAAAACCAACCTTGTGAGAAAACTAACTTTGTGGGAAAACCAACCTTGTGGGAAAACCAACCTAGAGGAAAAACAAATCTTGAGGGAAAACAAACCTTGTGGGAAAACAAAGCTTGTGGGAAAACAAACCTTGTGGGAAAACAAACCTAGTGGGAAAAACAACCTAGTGGGAAAACAAACCTTGTGAGAAAACAAACCCTGCGGGAAAACCAACCAGTGGGAAAATAAACCTAGTGGGAAAACAAACCTTGTGAGAAAACATTCCTTGTGGGAAAACAAACCTTGTTTGGAAACAAACCTTGCGGGAAAACTAACCTTGTGGGAAAACAAAACTTGCGGGAAAACTAACCTTGTGGGAAAACAAAACTTGCGGGAAAACCAACCTTGTGGGAAAACCAACCTTGTGGGGAAACAAACCTTGTGGGAAAACAAACCTTGTGGGAAAACGAACCTTGTGGGAAAACAAACCTTATGGGAAAACAATCCTTGTGGGGAAACAAACCTTGTGGGAAAACCAACCTTGCGGGAAAGCGAACCTTTTGGGAAAACCAACACAGTGGGAAAACAAACCTTGTTGGAAAGCGAACCTTTTGGGAAAACCAACACAGTGGGAAAACAAACCTTGTGGGAAAACCAACCTTGCGGGAAAACCAACCTTGGGGGAAAACAAAGCTTGTGGGAAAAAAAACCTTGTGGGAAAACCAACCTCGTGGGAAAAACAACCTAGTGGGAAAACAAACCTTGTGAGAAAACAAACCTTGTGGGAAAACCAACCTTATGGGGAAAGCAACCCTGCGGGAAAACCAACCTTGTTTGAAAGCGAACCTTTTGGGAAAACCAACACAGTGGGAAAACAAACCTAGTGGGAAAACAAACCTTGTGAGAAAACAATCCTTGTGGGAAAACAAACCTTGTGGGGAAACAAACCTTGCGGGAAAACTAACCTTGTGGGAAAACAAACCTTGCGGGAAAACCAACCTTGTGGGAAAACCAACCTTGTGGGGAAACGAACCTTTCGGGAAAACCAACCTTGTGGGAAAACAAACCTCATGGGGAAACAAACCTTGTGAGAAAACAAACCTTATGGGAAAACGAACCTTGTGGGAAAACAAACCTTATGGGAAAACAAACCTTGTGGGGAAACAAACCTTGTGGGAAAACCAACCTTGCGGGAAAGCGAACCTTTTGGGAAAACCAACACAGTGGGAAAATAAACCTTGTGGGAAAACCAACCTTGCGGGAAAACAAACCTTGGGGGAAAAGAAAGCTTGTGGGAAAACAAACCTTGTGGGAAAACCAACCTCGTGGGAAAAACAACCTAGTGGGAAAACAAACCTTGTGAGAAAACCAACCTTGTGGGAAAACCAACCTTATGGGGAAAGCAACCCTGCGGGAAAACCAACCTTGTGGGAAAACCAACCTTGTGGGAAAGCGAACCTTTTGGGAAAACCAACACAGTGGGAAAATAAACCTAGTGGGAAAACAAACCTTGTGAGAAAACAATCCTTGTGGGAAAACAAACCTTGTGGGGAAACAAACCTTGCGGGAAAACTAGCCTTGTGGGAAAACAAACCTAGCGGGAAAACCAACCTTGTGGGGAAACAAACCTTTCGAGAAAACCAACCTTGTGGGAAAACAAACCTTATGGGAAAACAAACCTTGTGGGAAAACAAACCTTGTGGGAAAACAAACCTTGTGAGAAAACAAACCTTGTGGGGAAACAACAAACCTGGTGGGGAAACAAACCTTGTGAGAAAACAAACCTTTTGGGGAAACAAACCTTGCGGGAAAACTAACCTTGTGGGAAAACAAACCTTGTGGGAAAGCCAACCTTGTGGGAAAACCAACCTTGTGGGGAAACAAACCTTTCGGGAAAACCAACCTTGTGGGAAAACAAACCTTGTGGGAAAACAAAGCTTGTGGGAAAACAAACCTTGTGGGAAAACAAACCTTGTGAGAAAACAAACCTTGTGGGGAAACAAACCTAGTGGGAAAACAAACCTTGTGAGAAAACAAACCTTGTGGGAAAACCAACCTTATGGGAAAACAAACCTAGTGGGAAAACAAACCTTGTGGGGAAACAAAAACCTTTCGGGAAAACCAACCTTGTGGGAAAACAAACCTTGTGGGAAAACAAACCTTGTGGGAAAACGAACCTTGTGGGAAAACAAACCTTATGGGAAAACAAACCTTGTGGGGAAACAAACCTTGTGGGAAAACCAACCTTGCGGGAAAGCGAACCTTTTGTTAAAACCAACACAGTGGGAAAACAAACCTTGTGGGAAAACCAACCTTGCGGGAAAACCAACCTTGGGGGAAAATAAAGCTTGTGGGAAAACAAACCTTGTGGGAAAACCAACCTCGTGGGAAAAACAACCTAGTGGTAAAACAAACCTTGTGAGAAAACAAACCTTGTGGGAAAACCAACCTTATGGGGAAAGCAACCCTGCGGGAAAACCAACCTTGTGGGAAAACCAACCTTGTGGGAAAGCAAACCTTTCGGGAAAACCAACACAGTGGGAAAACAAACCTAGTGGGAAAACCAACTTTGTGAGAAAACAATCCTTGTGGGAAAACAAACCTTGTGGGGAAACAAACCTTGCGGGAAAACTAACCTTGTGGGAAAACAAACCTTGTGGGAAAACAAACCTTGTGGGGAAACAAACCTTGCGGGAAAACTAACCTTGTGGGAAAACAAACCCTGCGGGAAAACCAACCTTGTGGGAAAACCAACCTTGTGGGGAAACAAACCTTTCGGGAAAACCAACCTTGTGGGAAAACAAACCTTGTGGGAAAACAAACCTTGTGTTAAAACAAACCTTGTGAGAAAACAAACCTTGTGGGTAAACAAACCTAGTGGGAAATCAAACCTTGTGAGAAAACAAACCTTGTGGAAAAACCAACCTTATGGGAAAACAAACCTAGTGGGAAAACAAACCTTGTGGGGAAACAAACCTTTCGGGAAAAACAACCATGTGGGAAAACAAACCTTGTGGGAAAACCAACCTAGTGAGAAAACAAACCTTGTGAGAAAACAAACCTTGTGGGAAAATCAACCTTATGGGGAAACAAACCCTGCGGGAAAACCAACCTTATGGGAAAACCAACCTTGCGGGAAAGCGAACCTTTTGGGAAAACCAACACAGTGGGAAAACAAACCTTGTGAGAAAACACCTTGTGGGAAAACAAACCTTGTGGGGAAACAAACCGTGTGGGGAAACAAACAATGTGGAAAAACTAACCTTGTGGGAAAACAGACCTTGCGGGAAAACTAACCTTGTGGGAAAACAAACCCTGCGGGAAAACCAACCTTGTGGGAAAACCAACCTTGTGGGTAAACAAACCTTTCGGGAAAACCAACCTTGTGGGAAAACAAACCTTGTGTTAAAACAAACCTTGTGGGAAAACAAACCTTGTGAGAAAACAAACCTTGTGGGGAAACAAACCTAGTGGGAAAACAAACCTTGTGGGAAAATCAACCTTATGGGGAAACAAACCCTACGGGAAAACCAACCTTGTGGGAAAACCAACCTTGCGGGAAAGCGAACCTTTTGGGAAAACCAAAACAGTGGGAAAACAAACCTTGTGAGAAAACAATCCTTGTGGGAAAACAAACCTTGTGGGGAAACAAACCTTGTGGGGAAACAAACCTTGTGGGAAAACTAACCTTGTGGGAAAACAGACCTTGCGGGAAAACTAACCTTGTGGGAAAACAAGCCCTGCGGGAAAACCAACCTTGTGGGGAAACAAACCTTTCGGGAAAACCAACCTTGTGGGAAAACAAACCTTGTGGGAAAACAAACCTTGTGGGAAAACAAACCTTGTGGGAAAACAAACCTTGTGGGAAAACAAACCTTGTGGGAAAACCAACCTTGTGGGGAAACAAACCTTTCGGGAAAACCAACCTTGTGGGAAAACAAACCTTGTGGGAAAACAAAGCTTGTGGGAAAACAAACCTTGTGGGAAAACAAACCTTGTGAGAAAACAAACCTTGTGGGGAAACAAACCTAGTGGGAAAACAAACCTTGTGAGAAAACAAACCTTGTGGGAAAACCAACCTTATGGGAAAACAAACCTAGTGGGAAAACAAACCTTGTGGGGAAACAAAAACCTTTCGGGAAAACCAACCTTGTGGGAAAACAAACCTTGTGGGAAAACAAACCTTGTGGGAAAACGAACCTTGTGGGAAAACAAACCTTATGGGAAAACAAACCTTGTGGGGAAACAAACCTTGTGGGAAAACCAACCTTGCGGGAAAGCGAACCTTTTGTTAAAACCAACACAGTGGGAAAACAAACCTTGTGGGAAAACCAACCTTGCGGGAAAACCAACCTTGGGGGAAAATAAAGCTTGTGGGAAAACAAACCTTGTGGGAAAACCAACCTCGTGGGAAAAACAACCTAGTGGTAAAACAAACCTTGTGAGAAAACAAACCTTGTGGGAAAACCAACCTTATGGGGAAAGCAACCCTGCGGGAAAACCAACCTTGTGGGAAAACCAACCTTGTGGGAAAGCAAACCTTTCGGGAAAACCAACACAGTGGGAAAACAAACCTAGTGGGAAAACCAACTTTGTGAGAAAACAATCCTTGTGGGAAAACAAACCTTGTGGGGAAACAAACCTTGCGGGAAAACTAACCTTGTGGGAAAACAAACCTTGTGGGAAAACAAACCTTGTGGGGAAACAAACCTTGCGGGAAAACTAACCTTGTGGGAAAACAAACCCTGCGGGAAAACCAACCTTGTGGGAAAACCAACCTTGTGGGGAAACAAACCTTTCGGGAAAACCAACCTTGTGGGAAAACAAACCTTGTGGGAAAACAAACCTTGTGTTAAAACAAACCTTGTGAGAAAACAAACCTTGTGGGTAAACAAACCTAGTGGGAAATCAAACCTTGTGAGAAAACAAACCTTGTGGAAAAACCAACCTTATGGGAAAACAAACCTAGTGGGAAAACAAACCTTGTGGGGAAACAAACCTTTCGGGAAAAACAACCATGTGGGAAAACAAACCTTGTGGGAAAACCAACCTAGTGAGAAAACAAACCTTGTGAGAAAACAAACCTTGTGGGAAAATCAACCTTATGGGGAAACAAACCCTGCGGGAAAACCAACCTTATGGGAAAACCAACCTTGCGGGAAAGCGAACCTTTTGGGAAAACCAACACAGTGGGAAAACAAACCTTGTGAGAAAACACCTTGTGGGAAAACAAACCTTGTGGGGAAACAAACCGTGTGGGGAAACAAACAATGTGGAAAAACTAACCTTGTGGGAAAACAGACCTTGCGGGAAAACTAACCTTGTGGGAAAACAAACCCTGCGGGAAAACCAACCTTGTGGGAAAACCAACCTTGTGGGTAAACAAACCTTTCGGGAAAACCAACCTTGTGGGAAAACAAACCTTGTGTTAAAACAAACCTTGTGGGAAAACAAACCTTGTGAGAAAACAAACCTTGTGGGGAAACAAACCTAGTGGGAAAACAAACCTTGTGGGAAAATCAACCTTATGGGGAAACAAACCCTACGGGAAAACCAACCTTGTGGGAAAACCAACCTTGCGGGAAAGCGAACCTTTTGGGAAAACCAAAACAGTGGGAAAACAAACCTTGTGAGAAAACAATCCTTGTGGGAAAACAAACCTTGTGGGGAAACAAACCTTGTGGGGAAACAAACCTTGTGGGAAAACTAACCTTGTGGGAAAACAGACCTTGCGGGAAAACTAACCTTGTGGGAAAACAAGCCCTGCGGGAAAACCAACCTTGTGGGAAAACCAACCTTGTGGGGAAACAAACCTTTCGGGAAAACCAACCTTGTGGGAAAACAAACCTTGTGGGAAAACAAACCTTGTGGGAAAACAAACCTTGTGGGAAAACAAACCTTGTGGGAAAACAAACCTTGTGAGAAAACAAACCTTGTGGGAAAACAAACCCTGCGGGAAAACCAACCTTGGGGGAAAACAAACCTTGTAGGAAAACAAACCTAGTGGGAAAAACAACCTAGTGGGAAAACAAACCTTGTGGGAAAACCAACCTTGCGGGAAAACCAACCTTGGGGGAAAACAAAGCTTGTGGGAAAACAAAACTTGTGGGAAAACCAACCTAGTATGAAAAACAACCTAGTGGGAAAACAAACCTTGTGAGAAAACAAACCTTGTGAGAAAACCAACCTTATGGGGAAAGCAACCCTGCGGGAAAACCAACTTTGTGGGAAAACCAACCTTGTGGGAAAGCGAACCTTTGGGAAAACCAACACAGTGGGAAAACAAACCTTGTGGGAAAACCAACCTTGCGGTAAAGCGAACCTTTTGGGAAAACCAACACAGTGGGAAAACAAACCTTGTGGGAAAACAAACCTTGCGGGAAAACCAACCTTGGGGGAAAACAAAGCTTGTGGGAAAACAAACCTTGTGGGAAAACCAACCTAGTGGGAAAAACAACCTAGTGGGAAAACAAACCTTGTGAGAAAACAAACCCTGCGGGAAAACCAACCTTGTGGGAAAACCAACCTTGTGGGAAAACAAACCTTGTGGGAAAACAAACCTTGTGGGAAAACAAACCTTGTGGGAAAACCAACCTCGTGGGAAAAACAACCTAGTGGGAAAACAAACCTTGTGAGAAAACAAACCTTGTGGGAAAACCAACCTTATGGGGAAAGCAACCCTGCGGGAAAACCAACCTTGTTTGAAAGCGAACCTTTTGGGAAAACCAACACAGTGGGAAAACAAACCTAGTGGGAAAACAAACCTTGTGAGAAAACAATCCTTGTGGGAAAACAAACCTTGTGGGGAAACAAACCTTGCGGGAAAACTAACCTTGTGGGAAAACAAACCTTGCGGGAAAACCAACCTTGTGGGAAAACCAACCTTGTGGGGAAACGAACCTTTCGGGAAAACCAACCTTGTGGGAAAACAAACCTCATGGGGAAACAAACCTTGTGAGAAAACAAACCTTATGGGAAAACGAACCTTGTGGGAAAACAAACCTTATGGGAAAACAAACCTTGTGGGGAAACAAACCTTGTGGGAAAACCAACCTTGCGGGAAAGCGAACCTTTTGGGAAAACCAACACAGTGGGAAAATAAACCTTGTGGGAAAACCAACCTTGCGGGAAAACAAACCTTGGGGGAAAAGAAAGCTTGTGGGAAAACAAACCTTGTGGGAAAACCAACCTCGTGGGAAAAGCAACCCTGCGGGAAAACCAACCTTGTGGGAAAACCAACCTTGTGGGAAAGCGAACCTTTTGGGAAAACCAACACAGTGGGAAAATAAACCTAGTGGGAAAACAAACCTTGTGAGAAAACAATCCTTGTGGGAAAACAAACCTTGTGGGGAAACAAACCTTGCGGGAAAACTAGCCTTGTGGGAAAACAAACCTAGCGGGAAAACCAACCTTGTGGGGAAACAAACCTTTCGAGAAAACCAACCTTGTGGGAAAACAAACCTTATGGGAAAACAAACCTTGTGGGAAAACAAACCTTGTGGGAAAACAAACCTTGTGAGAAAACAAACCTTGTGGGGAAACAACAAACCTGGTGGGAAAACAAACCTTGTCAGAAAAAAAACCTTTTGGGGAAACAAACCTTGCGGGAAAACTAACCTTGTGGGAAAACAAACCTTGTGGGAAAGCCAACCTTGTGGGAAAACCAACCTTGTGGGGAAACAAACCTTTCGGGAAAACCAACCTTGTGGGAAAACAAACCTTGTGGGAAAACAAAGCTTGTGGGAAAACAAACCTTGTGGGAAAACAAACCTTGTGAGAAAACAAACCTTGTGGGGAAACAAACCTAGTGGGAAAACAAACCTTGTGAGAAAACAAACCTTTGGGGAAAACCAACCTTATGGGAAAACAAACCTAGTGGGAAAACAAACCTTGTGGGGAAACAAAAACCTTTCGGGAAAACCAACCTTGTGGGAAAACAAACCTTGTGGGAAAACAAACCTTGTGGGAAAACGAACCTTGTGGGAAAACAAACCTTATGGGAAAACAAACCTTGTGGGGAAACAAACCTTGTGGGAAAACCAACCTTGCGGGAAAGCGAACCTTTTGTTAAAACCAACACAGTGGGAAAACAAACCTTGTGGGAAAACCAACCTTGCGGGAAAACCAACCTTGGGGGAAAATAAAGCTTGTGGGAAAACAAACCTTGTGGGAAAACCAACCTCGTGGGAAAAACAACCTAGTGGTAAAACAAACCTTGTGAGAAAACAAACCTTGTGGGAAAACCAACCTTATGGGGAAAGCAACCCTGCGGGAAAACCAACCTTGTGGGAAAACCAACCTTGTGGGAAAGCAAACCTTTCGGGAAAACCAACACAGTGGGAAAACAAACCTAGTGGGAAAACCAACTTTGTGAGAAAACAATCCTTGTGGGAAAACAAACCTTGTGGGGAAACAAACCTTGCGGGAAAACTAACCTTGTGGGAAAACAAACCTTGTGGGAAAACAAACCTTGTGGGGAAACAAACCTTGCGGGAAAACTAACCTTGTGGGAAAACAAACCCTGCGGGAAAACCAACCTTGTGGGAAAACCAACCTTGTGGGGAAACAAACCTTTCGGGAAAACCAACCTTGTGGGAAAACAAACCTTGTGGGAAAACAAACCTTGTGTTAAAACAAACCTTGTGAGAAAACAAACCTTGTGGGTAAACAAACCTAGTGGGAAATCAAACCTTGTGAGAAAACAAACCTTGTGGAAAAACCAACCTTATGGGAAAACAAACCTAGTGGGAAAACAAACCTTGTGGGGAAACAAACCTTTCGGGAAAAACAACCATGTGGGAAAACAAACCTTGTGGGAAAACCAACCTAGTGAGAAAACAAACCTTGTGAGAAAACAAACCTTGTGGGAAAATCAACCTTATGGGGAAACAAACCCTGCGGGAAAACCAACCTTATGGGAAAACCAACCTTGCGGGAAAGCGAACCTTTTGGGAAAACCAACACAGTGGGAAAACAAACCTTGTGAGAAAACAATCCTTGTGGGAAAACAAACCTTGTGGGGAAACAAACCGTGTGGGGAAACAAACAATGTGGAAAAACTAACCTTGTGGGAAAACAGACCTTGCGGGAAAACTAACCTTGTGGGAAAACAAACCCTGCGGGAAAACCAACCTTGTGGGAAAACCAACCTTGTGGGTAAACAAACCTTTCGGGAAAACCAACCTTGTGGGAAAACAAACCTTGTGTTAAAACAAACCTTGTGGGAAAACAAACCTTGTGAGAAAACAAACCTTGTGGGGAAACAAACCTAGTGGGAAAACAAACCTTGTGGGAAAATCAACCTTATGGGGAAACAAACCCTACGGGAAAACCAACCTAGTGGGAAAACCAACCTTGCGGGAAAGCGAACCTTTTGGGAAAACCAAAACAGTGGGAAAACAAACCTTGTGAGAAAACAATCCTTGTGGGAAAACAAACCTTGTGGGGAAACAAACCTTGTGGGGAAACAAACCTTGTGGGAAAACTAACCTTGTGGGAAAACAGACCTTGCGGGAAAACTAACCTTGTGGGAAAACAAGCCCTGCGGGAAAACCAACCTTGTGGGAAAACCAACCTTGTGGGGAAACAAACCTTTCGGGAAAACCAACCTTGTGGGAAAACAAACCTTGTGGGAAAACAAACCTTGTGGGAAAACAAACCTTGTGGGAAAACAAACCTTGTGGGAAAACAAACCTTGTGAGAAAACAAACCTTGTGGGAAAACAAACCCTGCGGGAAAACCAACCTTGGGGGAAAACAAACCTTGTAGGAAAACAAACCTAGTGGGAAAAATAACCTAGTGGGAAAACAAACCTTGTGGGAAAACCAACCTTGCGGGAAAACCAACCTTGGGGGAAAACAAAGCTTGTGGGAAAACAAAACTTGTGGGAAAACCAACCTAGTATGAAAAACAACCTAGTGGGAAAACAAACCTTGTGAGAAAACAAACCTTGTGAGAAAACCAACCTTATGGGGAAAGCAACCCTGCGGGAAAACCAACTTTGTGGGAAAACCAACCTTGTGGGAAAGCGAACCTTTTGGGAAAACCAACACAGTGGGAAAACAAACCTTGTGGGAAAACCAACCTTGCGGTAAAGCGAACCTTTTGGGAAAACCAACACAGTGGGAAAACAAACCCTGTGGGAAAACAAACCTTGCGGGAAAACCAACCTTGGGGGAAAACAAAGCTTGTGGGAAAACAAACCTTGTGTGAAAACCAACCTAGTGGGAAAAACAACCTAGTGGGAAAACAAACCTTGTGAGAAAACAAACCCTGCGGGAAAACCAACCTTGTGGGAAAACCAACCTTGTGGGAAAACAAACCTTGTGGGAAAACAAACCTTGTGGGAAAACAAACCTTGTGGGAAAACAAACCTTGTGAGAAAACAAACCTTGTGAGGAAACAAACCTTGTGGGAAAACCAACCTTGCGGGAAAACCAACACTGTGGGACAACTAACCTTGTGGGAAAACCAACCTTGCGGGAAAACCAACCTTGGGGGAAAGCAAACCTTGTGGGAAAACAAACCTTGTGGGGAAGCAAACCTAGTGGGAAAACAAACCTTGTGAGAAAACAATCCTTGTGGGAAAACAAACCTTGTGGGGAAACAAACCTTGCGGGAAAACTAACCTTGTGGGAAAACAAACCCTGCGGGAAAACCAACCTTGTGGGAAAACCAACCTTGTGGGGAAACAAACCTTTCGGGAAAACCAACCTTGTGGGAAAACAAACCTTGTGGGAAAACAAACCTTGTGTTAAAACAAACCTTGTGGGAAAACAAACCTTGTGAGAAAACAAACCTTGTGGGGAAACAAACCTAGTGGGAAAACAAACCTTGTGAGAAAACAAACCTTGTGGGAAAACCAACCTTATGGGAAAACAAACCTAGTGGGAAAACAAACCTTGTGGGGAAACAAACCTTTCGGGAAAACCAACCATGTGGGAAAACAAACCTTGTGGGAAAACAAACCTTGTGGGAAAACCAACCTAGTGGGAAAACAAACCTTGTGAGAAAACAAACCTTGTGGGAAAACCAACCTTATGGGGAAACAAACCCTGCGGGAAAACCAACCTTGTGGGAAAACCAACCTTGCGGGAAAGCGAACCTTTTGGGAAAACCAACACAGTGGGAAAACAAACCTTGTGAGAAAACAATCCTTGTGGGAAAACAAACCTTGTGGGGAAATAAACCTTGTGGGGAAACAAACCTTGTGGAAAAACTAACCTTGTGGGAAAACAGACCTTGCGGGAAAACTAACCTTGTGGGAAAACAAACCTTGTGAAAAACCAAACCTTGTGGGGAAAGAAACCCTGCGGGAAAACCAACCTTGGGAGAAAACAAACCTTGTGGGAAAACAAACCTAGTGGGAAAAACAACCTAGTGGGAAAATAAACCTTGTGAGAAAACAAACCTTGTGGGGAAACAAACCTTGTGGGAAAACCAACCTTGCGGGAATGCGAACCTTTTCGAAAACCAACACAGTTGGGAAAACAAACCTTGTGGGAAAACCAACCTTGCGGGAATGCGAACCTTTTCGAAAACCAACACAGTTGGGAAAACAAACCTTGTGGGAAAACAAACCTTGTGGGAAAACAAACCTTGTGGGAAAACAAACCTTATGGGAAAACAAACCTTTTGGGGAAGCAAACCTTGTGGGAAAACCAACCTTGCGGGAATGCGAACCTTTTCGAACACGCAGTTTGAAAACAAACCTTGTGGGGAAACAAACCTTGTGGGAAAACCAACCTAGTGGGAAAAACAACCTAGTGGGAAAACAAACCTAGTGAGAAAACAAACCTTGTGGGAAAACCAACCTTATGGTGAAAGCAGCCCTGCGGGAAAACCAACCTTGTGGGAAAACCAACCTTGTGGGAAAGCGAACCTTTTGGGAAAACCAACACAGTGGGAAAACAAACCTTGTGGGAAAACCAACCTTGCGGGAAAACCAACCTTGGGGGAAAACAAACCTTGTGGGAAAACAAACCTTGTGGGGAAACAAACCTAGTGGGAAAACAAACCTTGTGAGAAAATAATCCTTGTGGGAAAACAAACCTTGTGGGGAAACAAACCTTGCGGGAAAACTAACCTTGTGGGAAAACAAACACAGTGGGAAAACAAACCTTGTGGGAAAACCAACCTTGCGGGAAAACCAACCTTGGGGGAAAACAAAGCTTGTAGGAAAACAAACCTTGTGGGAAAACCAACCTAGTGGGAAAAACAAACCTTGTGGGAAAACCAACCTTATGGGGAAAGAAACCTTGTGGGGAAACAAACCTTTCGGGAAAACCAACCTTGTGGGAAAACAAACCTTGTGAGAAAACAAACCTTGTGGGAATGCGAACCTTTCCGAAAACCAACACAGTTGGGAAAACAAACCTTGTGGGAAAACCAACCTTGCGGGAATGCGAACCTTTTCGAAAACCAACACAGTTGGGAAAACCAACCTTGTGGGAAAACCAACCTTGCGGGAATGCGAACCTTTTCGAAAACCAACACAGTTGGGAAAACAAACCTTGTGGGAAAACAAACCTTGTGGGAAAACAAACCTTGTGGGAAAACAAACCTTATGGGAAAACAAACCTTTTGGGGAAACAAACCTTGTGGGAAAACCAACGTTGCGGGAATGCGAACCTTTTCGAAAACCAACAGAGTTGGGAAAACAAACCTTGTGGGGAAACAAACCTTGTGGGAAAACAAACCTTGTGGGAAAACAAACCTTATGGGAAAACAAACCTTTTGGGGAAACAAACCTTGTGGGAAAACCAACGTTGCGGGAATGCGAACCTTTTCGAAAACCAACAGAGTTGGGAAAACAAACTTTGTGGGAAAACCAACCTTGTGGGAAAGCGAACCTTTTCGAAAACCAACACAGTTGGGAAAACCAACCTTGTGGGAAAACCAACCTTGCGGGAATGCGAACCTTTTCGAAAACCAACACAGTTGGGAAAACAAACCTTGTGGAAAACAAACCTTGTGGGAAAACAAACCTTGTGGGAAAACAAACCTTATGGGAAAACAAACCTTTTGGGGAAACAAACCTTGTGGGAAAACCAACGTTGCGGGAATGCGAACCTTTTCGAAAACCAACAGAGTTGGGAAAACAAACTTTGTGGGAAAACCAACCTTGTGGGAAAGCGAACCTTTTGGGAAAACCAACACAGTGGGAAAACAAACCTTGTGGGAAAACCAACCTTGCGGTAAAGCGAACCTTTTGGGAAAACCAACACAGTGGGAAAACAAACCTTGTGGGAAAACAAACCTTGCGGGAAAACCAACCTTGGGGGAAAACAAAGCTTGTGGGAAAACAAACCTTGTGGAAAAACCAACCTAGTGGGAAAAACAACCTAGTGGGAAAACAAACCTTGTGAGAAAACAAACCCTGCGGGAAAACCAACCTTGTGGGAAAACCAACCTTGTGGGAAAACAAACCTTGTGGGAAAACAAACCTTGTGGGAAAACAAACCTTGTGGGAAAACAAACCTTGTGAGAAAACAAACCTTGTGAGGAAACAAACCTTGTGGGAAAACCAACCTTGCGGGAAAACCAACCTTGGGGGAAAGCAAACCTTGTGGGAAAACAAACCTTGTGGGGAAGCAAACCTAGTGGGAAAACAAACCTTGTGAGAAAACAATCCTTGTGGGAAAACAAACCTTGTGGGGAAACAAACCTTGCGGGAAAACTAACCTTGTGGGAAAACAAACCCTGCGGGAAAACCAACCTTGTGGGAAAACCAACCTTGTGGGAAAACCAACCTTGTGGGGAAACAAACCTTTCGGGAAAACCAACCTTGTGGGAAAACAAACCTTGTGGGAAAACACCTTGTGTTAAAACAAACCTTGTGGGAAAACAAACCTTGTGAGAAAACAAACCTTGTTGGGAAACAAACCTAGTGGGAAAACAAACCTTGTGAGAAAACAAACCTTGTGGGAAAACCAACCTTATGGGAAAACAAACCTAGTGGGAAAACAAACCTTGTGGGGAAACAAACCTTTCGGGAAAACCAACCATGTGGGAAAACTAACCTTGTGGGAAAACAAACCTTGTGGGAAAACCAACCTAGTGGGAAAACAAACCTTGTGAGAAAACAAACCTTGTGGGAAAACCAACCTTATGGGGAAACAAACCCTGCGGGAAAACCAACCTTGTGGGAAAACCAACCTTGCGGGAAAGCGAACCTTTTGGGAAAACCAACACAGTGGGAAAACAAACCTTGTGAGAAAACAATCCTTGTGGGAAAACAAACCTTGTGGGGAAATAAACCTTGTGGGGAAACAAACCTTGTGGAAAAACTAACCTTGTGGGAAAACAGACATTGCGGGAAAACTAACCTTGTGTGAAAACAAACCCTGCGGGAAAACCAACCTAGTGGGAAAACCAAGCTTGTGGGTAAACAAACCTTTCGGGAAAACCAACCTTGTGGGAAAACAAACCTTGTGCGAAAACAAACCTTGTGGGAAAACAAACCTTGTGAAAAACCAAACCTTGTGGGGAAAGAAACCCTGCGGGAAAACCAACCTTGGGAGAAAACAAACCTTGTGGGAAAACAAACCTAGTGGGAAAAACAACCTAGTGGGAAAACAAACCTTGTGAGAAAACAAACCTTGTGGGGAAACAAACCTTGTGGGAAAACCAACCTTGCGGGAATGCGAACCTTTTCGAAAACCAACACAGTTGGGAAAACAAACCTTGTGGGAAAACCAACCTTGCGGGAATGCGAACCTTTTCGAAAACCAACACAGTTGGGAAAACAAACCTTGTGGGAAAACAAACCTTGTGGTAAAACAAACCTTGTGGGAAAACAAACCTTATGGGAAAACAAACCTTTTGGGGAAACAAACCTTGTGGGAAAACCAACCTTGCGGGAATGCGAACCTTTTCGAACACACAGTTTGAAAACAAACCTTGTGGGGAAACAAACCTTGTGGGAAAACCAACCTAGTGGGAAAAACAACCTAGTGGGAAAACAAACCTAGTGAGAAAACAAACCTTGTGGGAAAACCAACCTTATGGTGAAAGCAACCCTGCGGGAAAACCAACTTTGTGGGAAAACCAACCTTGTGGGAAAGCGAACCTTTTGGGAAAACCAACACAGTGGGAAAACAAACCTTGTGGGAAAACCAACCTTGCGGGAAAACCAACCTTGGGGGAAAACAAACCTTGTGGGAAAACAAACCTTGTGGTGAAACAAACCTAGTGGGAAAACAAACCTTGTGAGAAAATAATCCTTGTGGGAAAACAAACCTTGTGGGGAAACAAACCTTGCGGGAAAACTAACCTTGTGGGAAAACAAACACAGTGGGAAAACAAACCTTGTGGGAAAACCAACCTTGCGGGAAAACCAACCTTGGGGGAAAACAAAGCTTGTAGGAAAACAAACCTTGTGGGAAAACCAACCTAGTGGGAAAAACAAACCTTGTGGGAAAACCAACCTTATGGGGAAAGAAACCTTGTGGGGAAACAAACCTTTCGGGAAAACCAACCTTGTGGGAAAACAAACCTTGTGAGAAAACAAACCTTGTGGGAATGCGAACCTTTTCGAAAACCAACACAGTTAGGAAAACAAACCTTGTGGGAAAACCAACCTTGCGGGAATGCGAACCTTTTCGAAAACCAACACAGTTGGGAAAACCAACCTTGTGGGAAAACCAACCTTGCGGGAATGCGAACCTTTTCGAAAACCAACACAGTTGGGAAAACAAACCTTGTGGGAAAACAAACCTTGTGGGAAAACAAACCTTGTGGGAAAACAAACCTTATGGGAAAACAAACCTTTTGGGGAAACAAACCTTGTGGGAAAACCAACGTTGCGGGAATGCGAACCTTTTCGAAAACCAACAGAGTTGGGAAAACAAACCTTGTGGGGAAACAAACCTTGTGGGAAAACCAACCTAGTGGGAAAAACAACCTAGTGGGAAAACAAACCTAGTGAGAAAACAAACCTTGTGGGAAAACCAACCTTATGGTGAAAGCAACCCTGCGGGAAAACCAACCTTGTGGGAAAACCAACCTTGTGGGAAAGCGAACCTTTTGGGAAAACCAACACAGTGGGAAAACAAACCTTGTGGGAAAACCAACCTTGCGGGAAAACCAACCTTGGGGGAAAACAAACCTTGTGGGAAAACAAACCTTGTGGGGAAACAAACCTAGTGGGAAAACAAACTTTGTGACAAAATAATCCTTGTGGGAAAACAAACCTTGTGGGGAAACAAACCTTGCGGGAAAACTAACCTTGTGGGAAAACAAACACAGTGGGAAAACAAACCTTGTGGGAAAACCAACCTTGCGGGAAAACCAACCTTGGGGGAAAACAAAGCTTGTGGGAAAACAAACCTTGTGGGAAAACCAACCTAGTGGGAAGAACAACCTAGTGGGAAAACAAACCTTGTGAGAAAACAAACCTTGTGGGAAAACCAACCTTATGGGGAAAGCAACCCTGCGGGAAAACCAACCTTGTGGAAAAACCAACCTTGTGGGAAAGCGAATCTTTTGGGAAAACCAACACAGTGGGAAAACAAACCTTGTGGGAAAACCAACCTTGCGGGAAAACCAACCTTGGGGGAAAACGAACCTTGTGGGAAAACAAACCTTGTGGGGAAACAAACCTAGGGGGAAAACAAACCTTGTGAGAAAACAATCCTTGTGGGAAAACAAACCTTGTGGGGAAACAAACCTTGCGAGAAAACTAACCTTGTGGGAAAACAAACCCTGTGGGAAAACCAACCTTGTGGGAAAACCAACCTTGTGGGGAAACAAACCTTTCGGGAAAACTAACCTTGTGGGAAAACAAACCCTGCGGGAAAACCAACCTTGTGGGAAAACAAACCTTGTTGGAAAACAAACCTTGTGGGAAAACAAACCTTGTGAGAAAACAAACCTTGTGGGAAAACCAACCTTATGGGGAAACAAACCCTGCGGGAAAACCAACCTTGTGGGAAAACCAACCTTGCGGGAAAGCGAACCTTTTGGGAAAACCAACACAGTGGGAAAACAAACCTTGTGAGAAAACAATCCTTGTGGGAAAACAAACCTTATCCTTCGGGAAAACCAACCTTGTGGGAAAACAAACCTTGTGGGAAAACCAACCTAGTGGGAAAACAAACCTTGTGGGAAAACAAACCTTGTGGGAAAACAAACCTTATGGGGAAACAAACCTTGTGGGAAAACCAACCTTGTGAGAAAACTAACGTTGTGGGAAAACCAACCTTGTGGGAAAACCAACCTAGAGGAAAAACAAATCTTTAGGGAAAACAAACCTTGTGGGAAAACAAACCTTCTGGGAAAGACAACCTTATGGGAAAACCAAAACAGTGGGAAAACAAACCTTGTGAGAAAACAAACCTTGTGGGAAAACAAACCTTGTGGAGAAACAAACCTTGTGGGAAAACAAACATTGTGTTAAATCAGACCTTGTGGGAAAACTAACCTTGCGGAAAAACCAACCTTGTGGAAAACCAACCTTATGGGAAAACCAACCTTGCGGGAAAACCAACCTTGGTGGAAAACAAACCTTATGGGTAAACAAACCTTGTGGGAAAACAAACCTTGTGGGAAAACCAACCTAGTGGGAAAACAAACCTTGTGAGAAAACAAACCTTGTGGGAAAACCAACCTTATGGGGAAACAAACCCTGCGGGAAAACCAACCTTGTGGGAAAACCAACCTTGCGGGAAAGCGAACCTTTTGGGAAAACTAACACAGTGGGAAAACAAACCTTGTAAGAAAACAATCCTTGTGGGAAAACAAACCTTGTGGGGAAACAAACCTTGTGGGGAAACAAACCTTGTGGGAAAACTAACCTTGTGGGAAAACAAACCTTGCGGGAAAACTAACCTTGTGGGAAAACAAACCCTGCGGGAAAACCAACCTTGTGGGAAAACCAACCTTGTGGGGAAACAAACCTTTCTGGAAAACCAACCTTGTGGGAAAACAAACCTTGTGGGAAAACAAACCTTGTGGGAAAACAAACCTTGTGAGAAAACAAACCTTGTGGGGAAACAAACCTAGTGGGAAAACAAACCTTGTGAGAAAACAAACCTTGTGAGAAAACCAACCTTGCGGGAAAGCGAACCTTGCGGGAAAGCGAACCTTGCGGGAAAGCGAACCTTTTGGGAAAACCAACACAGTGGGAAAACAAACCTTGTGAGAAAACAATCCTTGTGGGAAAACAAACCTTGTGGGGAAACAAACCTTGTGGGGAAACAAACCTTGTGGGAAAACTAACCTTGTGGGAAAACAAACCTTGCGGGAAAACTAACCTTGTGGGAAAACAAACCCTGCGGGAAAACCAACCTTGTGGGAAAACCAACCTTGTGGGGAAACAAACCTTTCGGGAAAACCAACCTTGTGGGAAAACAAACCTTGTGGGAAAAGAAACCTTGTGGGAAAACAAACCTTGTGGGGAAACAAACCTTGTGGGAAAACAAACCTTGCGGGAAAGCGAACCTTTTGGGAAAACCAACACAGTGGGAAAACAAACCTTGTGGGAAAACCAACCTTGCGGGAAAACCAACCTTGGGGGAAAACAAAGCTTGTGGGAAAATAAACCTTGTGGGAAAACCAACCTAGTGGGAAAAACAACCTAGTGGGAAAACAAACCTTGTGAGAAAACAAACCTTGTTGGAAAACCAACCTTGTGGGGAAAGCAACCCTGTGGGAAAACCAACCTTGTGGGAAAACCAACCTTGTGGGAAAGCGAACCTTTTGGGAAAACCAACACAGTGGGAAAACAAACCTTGTGGGAAAACCAACCTTGCGGGAAAACCAACCTTGGGGGAAAACAAACCTTGTGGGAAAACAAACCTTGTGGGGAAACAAACCTAGTGGGAAAACAAACCTTGTGAGAAAACAATCCTTGTGGGAAAATAAACATTGTGGGGAAACAAACTTTGCGGGAAAACTAACCTTGTGGGAAAACAAACCCTGCGGGAAAACTAACCTTGTGGGAAAACCAACCTTGTGGGGAAACAAACCTTTCGGGAAAACTAACCTTGTGGGAAAACAAACCCTGCGGGAAAACCAACCTTGTGGGAAAACAAACCTTGTGGGAAAACAAACCTTGTGGGAAAACAAACCTTATGGGGAAACAAACCTTGTGGGAAAACCAACCTTGTGAGAAAACTAACGTTGTGGGAAAACCAACCTTGTGGGAAAACCAACCTAGTGGAAAAACAAATCTTGAGGGAAAACAAACCTTGTGGGAAAACAAACCTTGTGGGAAAGACAACCTTATGAGAAAACCAAAACAGTGGGAAAACAAACCTTGTGAGAAAACAAACCTTGTGGGAAAACAAACCTTGTGGGGAAACAAACCTTGTGGGAAAACAAACATTGTGTTAAATCACACCTTGTGGGAAAACCAACCTTGTGGGAAAACTAACGTTGTGGGAAACAAACAAACCTTGTGGGAAAACAAACCTTGTGGGAAAAGAAACCTTGTGGGAAAACAAACCTTGTGGGAAAACAAACCTTGTGAGAAAACAAACCTTGTGGGGAAACAAACCTTGTGGGAAAACAAACCTTGCGGGAAAGCGAACCTTTTGGGAAAACCAACACAGTGGGAAAACCAACCTTATGGGAAAACCAACCTTGCGGGAAAACCAACCTTGTGGGGAAACAAACCTTTCGGGAAAACCAACCTTGTGGGAAAACAAACCTTGTGGGAAAACAAACCTTGTGGGAAAACAAACCTTGTGGGAATACAACCCTTTTGAGAAAACAAACCTTGTGGGGAAACAAACCTTGTGGGAAAACCAACCTTGCGGGAAAGCGAACCTTTTGGGAAAACCAACACAGTGGGAAAACAAACCTTGTAGGAAAACCAACCTTGCGGGAAAACCAACCTTGGGGGAAAACAAAGCGTGTGGGAAAACAAACCTTGTGGGAAAACCAACCTAGTGGGAAAAACAACCTAGTGGGAAAACAAACCTTGTGAGAAAACAAACCTTGTGGGCAAACCAACCTTATGGGGAAAGCAACCCTGCAGGAAAACCAACCTTGTGGGAAAACCAACCTTGTGGGAAAACCAACCTTTTGGGAAAGCGAACCTTTTGGGAAAACCAACACAGTGGGAAAACAAACCTTGTGGGAAAACCAACCTTGCGGGAAAACCAACCTCGGGGGAAAACAAACCTTGTTGGAAAACAAACCTTGTGGGGAAACAAACCTAGTGGGAAAACAAACCTTGTGAGAAAACAATCCTTGTGGGAAAACAAACCTTGTGAGAAAACAAACCTTGTGGGGAAACAAACCTTGTGGGAAAACCAACCTTGCGGGAAAGCGAACCTTTTGGGAAAACCAACACAGTGGGAAAACAAACCTTGTGGGAAAACCAACCTTGCGGGAAAACCAACCTTGGGGGAAAACAAAGCTTATGGGAAAATAAACCTTTTGGGAAAACCAACACAGTGGGAAAACAAACCTTGTGAGAAAACAATCCTTGTGGGAAAACAAACCTTGTGGGGAAACAAACCTTGTGGGGAAACAAACCTTGTGGGAAAACTAACCTTGTGGGAAAACAAACCTTGCGGGAAAACTAACCTTGTGGGAAAATAAACCCTGCGGGAAAACCAACCTTGTGGGAAAACCATCCTTGTGGGGAAACAAACCTTTCGGGAAAACCAACCTTGTGGGAAAACAAACCTTGTGGGAAAAGAAACCTTGTGGGAAAACAAACCTTGTGGGAAAACAAACCTTGTGAGAAAACAAACCTTGTGGGGAAACAAACCTTGTGGGAAAACCAACCTTGCGGGAAAGCGAACCTTTTGGGAAAACCAACACAGTGGGAAAACAAACCTTGTGGGAAATCCAACCTTGCGGGAAAACCAACCTTGGGGGAAAACAAAGCTTGTGGGAAAATAAACCTTGTGGGAAAACCAACCTAGTGGGAAAAACAACCTAGTGGGAAAACAAACCTTGTGAGAAAACAAACCTTGTTGGAAAACCAACCTTGTGGGGAAAGCAACCCTGTGGGAAAACCAACCTTGTGGGAAAACCAACCTTGTGGGAAAGCGAACCTTTTGGGAAAACCAACACAGTGGGAAAACAAACCTTGTGGGAAAACCAACCTTGCGGGAAAACCAACATTGGGGGAAAACAAACCTTGTGGGAAAACAAACCTTGTGGGGAAACAAACCTAGTGGGAAAACAAACCTTGTGAGAAAACAATCCTTGTGGGAAAACAAACATTGTGGGGAAACAAACCTTGCGGGAAAACTAACCTTGTGGGAAAACAAACTCTGCGGGAAAACCAACCTTGTGGGAAAACCAACCTTGTGGGGAAACAAACCTTTCGGGAAAACTAACCTTGTGGGAAAACAAACCCTGCGGGAAAACCAACCTTGTGGGAAAACAAACCTTGTGGGAAAACAAACCTTGTGGGAAAACAACCCTTATGGGGAAACAAACCTTGTGGGAAAACCAACCTTGTGAGAAAACTAACGTTGTGGGAAAACCAACCTTGTGGGAAAACCAACCTAGTGGAAAAACAAATCTTGGGGGAAAACAAACCTTGTGGGAAAACAAACCTTGTGGGAAAGACAACCTTATGGGAAAACCAAAACAGTGGGAAAACAAACCTTGTGAGAAAACAAACCTTGTGGGAAAACAAACCTTGTGGGGAAATAAACCTTGTGGGAAAACAAACATTGTGTTAAATCAGACCTTGCGGGAAAATCAACCTTGTGGGAAAACCAACCTTATGGGAAAACCAACCTTGCGGGAAAACCAACCTTGTGGGGAAACAAACCTTTCGGGAAAACCAACCTTGTGGGAAAACAAACCTTGTGGGAAAACAAACCTTGTGGGAAAACAAACCTTGTGGGAAAACAAACCTTGTGAGAAAACAAACCTTGTGGGGAAACAAACCTTGTGGGAAAACCAACCTTGCGGGAAAGCGAACATTTTGGGAAAACCAACACAGTGGGAGAACAAACCTTGTGGGAAAACCAACCTTGCGGGAAAACCAACCTTGGGGGAAAACAAAGCGTGTGGGAAAACAAACCTTGTGGGAAAACCAACCTAGTGGGAAAAACAACCTAGTGGGAAAACAAACCTTGTGAGAAAACAAACCTTGTGGGAAAACCAACCTTATGGGGAAAGCAACCCTGCGGTGAAACCAACCTTGTGGGAAAACCAACCTTGTGGGAAAACCAACCTTGTGGGAAAGCGAACCTTTTGGGAAAACCAACACAGTGGGAAAACAAACCTTGTGGGAAAACCAACCTTGCGGGAAAACCAACCTCGGGGGAAAACAAACCTTGTGGGAAAACAAACCTTGTGGGGAAACAAACCTAGTGGGAAAACAAACCTTGTGAGAAAACAATCCTTGTGGGAAAACAAACCTTGTGGGGAAACAAACCTTGCGGGAAAACTAACCTTGGGGGAAAACAAACACTGCAGGAAAACCAACCTTGTGGGAAAACCAACCTTGTGGGGAAACAAACCTTTCGGGAAAACCAACCTTGTGGATAAACAAACCTTGTGGGAAAACAAACCTTGTGTTAAAACAAACCTTGTGGGAAAACAAACCTTGTTAGAAAACAAACCTTGTGGGGAAACAAACCTAGTGGTAAAACAAACCTTGTGAGAAAACAAACCTTGTGGGAAAACCAACCTTATGGGAAAACAAACCTAGTGGGAAAACAAACCTTGTGGGGAACCAACCTTGTGGGGAAACAAACCTTTCGGGAAAACCAACCTTGTGGGAAAACAAGCCTTATGGGAAAACAAACCTTGTGGGAAAACAAACCTTGTGGGAAAACGAACCTTGTGGGAAAACAAACCTTATGAGAAAACAAACCTTGTGGGGAAACAAACCTTGTGGGAAAACCAACCTTGCGGGAAAGCGAACCTTTTGGGAAAACCAACACAGTGGGAAAACAAACCTTGTGGGAAAACCAACCTTGCGGGAAAACCAACTTTGGGGGAAAACAAAGCTTGTGGGAAAACAAACCTTGTGGGAAAACCAACCTCGTGGGAAAAACAACCTAGTGGGAAAACAAACCTTGTGGGAAAACCAACCTTATGGGGAAAGCAACCCTGCGGGAAAACCAACCTTGTGGGAAAACCAACCTTGTGGGAAAACGAACCTTTTGGGAAAACCAACACAGTGGGAAAACAAACCTAGTGGGAAAACAAACCTTGTGAGAAAACAATCCTTGTGGGAAAACAAACCTTGTAGGGAAAACCAACCTTGCGGGAAAGCGAACCTTTTGGGAAAACCAACACAGTGGGAAAACAAACCTTGTGGGAAAACCAACCTTGCGGGAAAACCAACTTTGGGGGAAAACAAAGCTTGTGGGAAAACAAACCTTGTGGGAAAACCAACCTCGTGGGAAAAACAACCTAGTGGGAAAACAAACCTTGTGGGAAAACCAACCTTATGGGGAAAGCAACCCTGCGGGAAAACCAACCTTGTGGGAAAACCAACCTTGTGGGAAAACAAACCTTATGGGAAAACAAACCTTGTGGGAAAACAAACCTTGTGGGAAAACAAACCTTGTGAGAAAACAAACCTTGTCGGGAAACAAACCTTGTGAGAAAACAAACCTTGTGGGGAAACAAACCTTGCGGGCAAACTATCCTTGTGGGAAAACAAACCTTGCGGGAAAACCAACCTTGTGGGAAAACCAACCTTGCGGGAAAACCAACCTTGTGGAGAAACAAACCTTTCGGGAAAACCAACCTTGTGAGAAAACAAACCTTGTGGGAAAACCAACCTTATGGGGAAAGCAACCCTGCGGGAAAACCAATCTTGTGGGAAAACCAACCTTGTGGGAAAGCGAACCTTTTGGGAAAACCAACACAGTGGGAAAACAAACCTTGTGGGAAAACCAACCTTACGGGAAAACCAACCTTGGGGGAAAACAAAGCTTGTGGGAAAACAAACCTTGTGGGAAAACCAACCTCGTGGGAAAAACAACCTAGTGGGAAAACAAACCTTGTGAGAAAACAAACCTTGTGGGAAAACCAACCTTATGGGGAAAGCAACCCTGCGGGAAAACCAACCTTGTGGGAAAGCGAACCTTTTGGGAAAACCAACACAGTGGGAAAACAAACCTAGTGGGAAAACAAACCTTGCGGGAAAACTAACCTTGTGGAAAACAAACCTTGCGGGAAAACCGACCTTGTGGGAAAACCAACCTTGTGGGGAAACAAACCTTTCGGGAAAACCAACCTTGTGGGAAAACAAACCTTATGGGAAAACAAACCTTGTGGGAAAACAAACCTTGTGGGAAAACGAACCTTGTGGGAAAACAAACCTTATGGGAAAACAAACCTTGTGGGGAAACAAACCTTGTGGGAAAACCAACCTTGCGAGAAAGCGAACCTTTTGGGAAAACCAACACAGTGGGAAAATAAACCTTTTGGGAAAACCAACCTTGCGGGAAAACCAACCTTGGGCGAAAACAAAGCTTGTGGGAAAACAAACCTTGTGGGAAAACCAAGGTCGTGGGAAAAACAACCTAGTGGGAAAACAAACCTTGTGAGAAAACAAACCTTGTGGGAAAACCAACCTTATGGGGAAAGCAACCCTGCGGGAAAACCAACCTTGTGGGAAAACCAACCTTGTGGGAAAGCGAACCTTTTGGGAAAACCAACACAGTGGGAAAATAAACCTAGTGGGAAAACAAACCTTGTGAGAAAACAATCCTTGTGGGAAAACAAACCTTGTGGGGAAACAAACCTTGCGGGAAAACTAACCTTGTGGGAAAACAAACCTTGCGGGAAAACCAACCTTGTGGGAAAACCAACCTTGTGGGGAAACAAACCTTTCGGGAAAACCAACCTTGTGGGAAAACAAGCCTTATGGGAAAACAAACCTTGTGGGAAAACAAACCTTGTGGGAAAACGAACCTTGTGGGAAAACAAACCTTATGGGAAAACAAACCTTGTGGGGAAACAAACCTTGTGGGAAAACCAACCTTGTGGGAAAACAAAGCTTGTGGGAAAACAAACCTTGTGGGAAAACCAACCTCGTGGGAAAAACAACCTAGTGGGAAAACAAACCTTGTGGGAAAACCAACCTTATGGGGAAAGCAACCCAGCGGGAAAACCAACCTTGTGGGAAAACCAACCTTGTGGGAAAACCAACCTCGTGGGAAAAACAACCTAGTGGGAAAACAAACCTTGTGGGAAAACGAACCTTTTGGGAAAACCAACACAGTGGGAAAACAAACCTTGTGGGAAAACCAACCTTGCGGGAAAACCAACCTTGTGGGAAAACAAAGCTTGTGGGAAAACAAACCTTGTGGGAAAACCAACCTTATGGGAAAACAAACCTTGTGGGGAAACAAACCTTGTGGGAAAACCAACCTTGTGGGAAAACAAAGCTTGTGGGAAAACAAACCTTGTGGGAAAACCAACCTCGTGGGAAAAACAACCTAGTGGGAAAACAAACCTTGTGGGAAAACCAACCTTATGGGGAAAGCAACCCAGCGGGAAAACCAACCTTGTGGGAAAACCAACCTTGTGGGAAAACCAACCTCGTGGGAAAAACAACCTAGTGGGAAAACAAACCTTGTGGGAAAACGAACCTTTTGGGAAAACCAACACAGTGGGAAAACAAACCTTGTGGGAAAACCAACCTTGCGGGAAAACCAACCTTGTGGGAAAACAAAGCTTGTGGGAAAACAAACCTTGTGGGAAAACCAACCTCGTGGGAAAAACAACCTAGTGGGAAAACAAACCTTGTGGGAAAACCAACCTTATGGGGAAAGCAACCCAGCGGGAAAACCAACCTTGTGGGAAAACCAACCTTGTGGGAAAACGAACCTTTTGGGAAAACCAACACAGTGGGAAAACAAACCTAGTGGGAAAACAAACCTTGTGAGAAAACAATCCTTGTGGGAAAACAAACCTTGTAGGGAAACAAACCTTGCGGGAAAACTAACCTTGTGGGAAAACAAACCTTGTGGGAAAACCAACCTTGTGGGAAAACCAACCTTGTGGGAAAACAAACCTTATGGGAAAACAAACCTTGTGGGAAAACAAACCTTGTGGGAAAACAAACCTTGAGAGAAAACAAACCTTGTCGGGAAACAAACCTTGTGAGAAAACAAACCTTGTGGGGAAAAAAACCTTGCGGGCAAACTATCCTTGTGGGAAAACAAACCTTGCGGGAAAACCAACCTTGTGGGAAAACCAACCTTGCGGGAAAACTAACCTTGTGGGAAAACAAACCTTGCGGGAAAACCAACCTTGAGGGAAAACCAACCTTGTGGAGAAACAAACCTTTCGGGAAAACCAACCTTGTGAGAAAACAAACCTTGTGGGAAAACCAACCTTATGGGGAAAGCAACCCTGCGGGAAAACCAATCTTGTGGGAAAACCAACCTTGTGGGAAAGCGAACCTTTTGGGAAAACCAACACAGTGGGAAAACAAACCTTGTGGGAAAACCAACCTTGCGGGAAAACCAACCTTGGGGGAAAACAAAGCTTGTGGGAAAACAAACCTTGTGGGAAAACCAACCTCGTGGGAAAAACAACCTAGTGGGAAAACAAACCTTGTGAGAAAACAAACCTTGTGGGAAAACCAACCTTATGGGGAAAGCAACCCTGCGGGAAAACCAACCTTGTGGGAAAACCAACCTTGTGGGAAAGCGAACCTTTTGGGAAAACCAACACAGTGGGAAAATAAACCTAGTGGGAAAACAAACCTTGTGAGAAAACAATCCTTGTGGGAAAACAAACCTTGTGGGGAAACAAACCTTGCGGGAAAACTAACCTTGTGGGAAAACAAACCTTGCGGGAAAACCAACCTTGTGGGAAAACCAACCTTGTGGGGAAACAAACCTTTCGGGAAAACCAACCTTGTGGGAAAACAAGCCTTATGGGAAAACAAACCTTGTGGGAAAACAAACCTTGTGGGAAAACGAACCTTGTGGGAAAACAAACCTTATGGGAAAACAAACCTTGTGGGGAAACAAACCTTGTGGGAAAACCAACCTTGTGGGAAAACAAAGCTTGTGGGAAAACAAACCTTGTGGGAAAACCAACCTCGTGGGAAAAACAACCTAGTGGGAAAACAAACCTTGTGGGAAAACCAACCTTATGGGGAAAGCAACCCAGCGGGAAAACCAACCTTGTGGGAAAACCAACCTTGTGGGAAAACCAACCTCGTGGGAAAAACAACCTAGTGGGAAAACAAACCTTGTGGGAAAACGAACCTTTTGGGAAAACCAACACAGTGGGAAAACAAACCTTGTGGGAAAACCAACCTTGCGGGAAAACCAACCTTGTGGGAAAACAAAGCTTGTGGGAAAACAAACCTTGTGGGAAAACCAACCTTATGGGAAAACAAACCTTGTGGGGAAACAAACCTTGTGGGAAAACCAACCTTGTGGGAAAACAAAGCTTGTGGGAAAACAAACCTTGTGGGAAAACCAACCTCGTGGGAAAAACAACCTAGTGGGAAAACAAACCTTGTGGGAAAACCAACCTTATGGGGAAAGCAACCCAGCGGGAAAACCAACCTTGTGGGAAAACCAACCTTGTGGGAAAACCAACCTCGTGGGAAAAACAACCTAGTGGGAAAACAAACCTTGTGGGAAAACGAACCTTTTGGGAAAACCAACACAGTGGGAAAACAAACCTTGTGGGAAAACCAACCTTGCGGGAAAACCAACCTTGTGGGAAAACAAAGCTTGTGGGAAAACAAACCTTGTGGGAAAACCAACCTCGTGGGAAAAACAACCTAGTGGGAAAACAAACCTTGTGGGAAAACCAACCTTATGGGGAAAGCAACCCAGCGGGAAAACCAACCTTGTGGGAAAACCAACCTTGTGGGAAAACGAACCTTTTGGGAAAACCAACACAGTGGGAAAACAAACCTAGTGGGAAAACAAACCTTGTGAGAAAACAATCCTTGTGGGAAAACAAACCTTGTAGGGAAACAAACCTTGCGGGAAAACTAACCTTGTGGGAAAACAAACCTTGTGGGAAAACCAACCTTGTGGGAAAACCAACCTTGTGGGAAAACAAACCTTATGGGAAAACAAACCTTGTGGGAAAACAAACCTTGTGGGAAAACAAACCTTGAGAGAAAACAAACCTTGTCGGGAAACAAACCTTGTGAGAAAACAAACCTTGTGGGGAAAAAAACCTTGCGGGCAAACTATCCTTGTGGGAAAACAAACCTTGCGGGAAAACCAACCTTGTGGGAAAACCAACCTTGCGGGAAAACTAACCTTGTGGGAAAACAAACCTTGCGGGAAAACCAACCTTGAGGGAAAACCAACCTTGTGGAGAAACAAACCTTTCGGGAAAACCAACCTTGTGAGAAAACAAACCTTGTGGGAAAACCAACCTTATGGGGAAAGCAACCCTGCGGGAAAACCAATCTTGTGGGAAAACCAACCTTGTGGGAAAGCGAACCTTTTGGGAAAACCAACACAGTGGGAAAACAAACCTTGTGGGAAAACCAACCTTGCGGGAAAACCAACCTTGGGGGAAAACAAAGCTTGTGGGAAAACAAACCTTGTGGGAAAACCAACCTCGTGGGAAAAACAACCTAGTGGGAAAACAAACCTTGTGAGAAAACAAACCTTGTGGGAAAACCAACCTTATGGGGAAAGCAACCCTGCGGGAAAACCAACCTTGTGGGAAAGCGAACCTTTTGGGAAAACCAACACAGTGGGAAAACAAACCTAGTGGGAAAACAAACCTTGCGGGAAAACTAACCTTGTGGGAAATCAAACCTTGCGGGAAAACCGACCTTGTGGGAAAACCAACCTTGTGGGGAAACAAACCTTTCGGGAAAACCAACCTTGTGGGAAAACAAACATTATGGGAAAACAAACCTTGTGGGAAAACAAACCTTGTGGGAAAACGAACCTTGTGGGAAAACAAACCTTATGGGAAAACAAACCTTGTGGGGAAACAAACCTTGTGGGAAAACCAACCTTGCGAGAAAGCGAACCTTTTGGGAAAACCAACACAGTGGGAAAATAAACCTTGTGGGAAAACCAACCTTGCGGGAAAACCAACCTTGGGCGAAAACAAAGCTTGTGGGAAAACAAACCTTGTGGGAAAACCAAGGTCGTGGGAAAAGCAACCTAGTGGGAAAACAAACCTTGTGAGAAAACAAACCTTGTGGGAAAACCAACCTTATGGGGAAAGCAACCCTGCGGGAAAACCAACCTTGTGGGAAAACCAACCTTGTGGGAAAGCGAACCTTTTGGGAAAACCAACACAGTGGGAAAATAAACCTAGTGGGAAAACAAACCTTATGAGAAAACAATCCTTGTGGGAAAACAAACCTTGTTGGGAAACAAACCTTGTGGGAAAACTAACCTTGTGGGAAAACAAACCTTGCGGGAAAACCAACCTTGTGGGAAAACCAACCTTGTGGGGAAACAAACCTTTCGGGAAAACCAACCTTGTGGGAAAACAAACCTTATGGGAAAACAAACCTTGTGGGAAAACTAACCTTGTGGGAAAACAAACCTTGTGGGAAAACGAACCTTGTGGGAAAACAAACCTTATGGGAAAACAAACCTTGTGGGGAAACAAACCTTGTGGGAAAACCAACCTTGCGAGAAAGCGAACCTTTTGGGAAAACCAACACAGTGGGAAAATAAACCTTTTGGGAAAACCAACCTTGCGGGAAAACCAACCTTGGGCGAAAACAAAGCTTGTGGGAAAACAAACCTTGTGGGAAAACCAAGGTCGTGGGAAAAACAACCTAGTGGGAAAACAAACCTTGTGAGAAAACAAACCTTGTGGGAAAACCAACCTTATGGGGAAAGCAACCCTGCGGGAAAACCAACCTTGTGGGAAAACCAACCTTGTGGGAAAGCGAACCTTTTGGGAAAACCAACACAGTGGGAAAATAAACCTAGTGGGAAAACAAACCTTGTGAGAAAACAATCCTTGTGGGAAAACAAACCTTGTGGGGAAACAAACCTTGCGGGAAAACTAACCTTGTGGGAAAACAAACCTTGCGGGAAAACCAACCTTGTGGGAAAACAAGCCTTATGGGAAAACAAACCTTGTGGGAAAACAAACCTTGTGGGAAAACGAACCTTGTGGGAAAACAAACCTTATGGGAAAACAAACCTTGTGGGGAAACAAACCTTGTGGGAAAACCAACCTTGCGGGAAAGCGAACCTTTTGGGAAAACCAACACAGTGGGAAAACAAACCTTGTGGGAAAACCAACCTTGCGGGAAAACCAACCTTGTGGGAAAACAAAGCTTGTGGGAAAACAAACCTTGTGGGAAAACCAACCTCGTGGGAAAAACAACCTAGTGGGAAAACAAACCTTGTGGGAAAACCAACCTTATGGGGAAAGCAACCCAGTGGGAAAACCAACCTTGTGGGAAAACCAACCTTGTGGGAAAACGAACCTTTTGGGAAAACCAACACAGTGGGAAAACAAACCTAGTGGGAAAACAAACCTTGTGAGAAAACAATCCTTGTGGGAAAACAAACCTTGTAGGGAAACAAACCTTGCGGGAAAACTAACCTTGTGGGAAAACAAACCTTGTGGGAAAACCAACCTTGTGGGAAAACCAACCTTGTGGGAAAACAAACCTTATGGGAAAACAAACCTTGTGGGAAAACAAACCTTGTGGGAAAACAAACCTTGTGAGAAAACAAACCTTATCGGGAAACAAACCTTGTGAGAAAACAAACCTTGTGGGGAAAAAAACCTTGCGGGCAAACTATCCTTGTGGGAAAACAAACCTTGCGGGAAAACCAACCTTGTGGGAAAACCAACCTTGCGGGAAAACTAACCTTGTGGGAAAACAAACCTTGCGGGAAAACCAACCTTGAGGGAAAACCAACCTTGTGGAGAAACAAACCTTTCGGGAAAACCAACCTTGTGAGAAAACAAACCTTGTGGGAAAACCAACCTTATGGGGAAAGCAACACTGCGGGAAAACCAATCTTGTGGGAAAACCAACCTTGTGGGAAAGCGAACCTTTTGGGAAAACCAACACAGTGGGAAAACAAACCTTGTGGGAAAACCAACCTTGCGGGAAAACCAACCTTGGGGGAAAACAAAACTTGTGGGAAAACAAACCTTGTGGGAAAACCAACCTCGTGGGAAAAACAACCTAGTGGGAAAACAAACCTTGTGAGAAAACAAACCTTGTGGGAAAACCAACCTTATGGGGAAAGCAACCCTGCGGGAAAACCAACCTTGTGGGAAAGCGAACCTTTTGGGAAAACCAACACAGTGGGAAAACAAACCTAGTGGGAAAACAAACCTTGCGGGAAAACTAACCTTGTGGGAAATCAAACCTTGCGGGAAAACCGACCTTGTGGGAAAACCAACCTTGTGGGGAAACAAACCTTTCGGGAAAACCAACCTTGTGGGAAAACAAACCTTATGGGAAAACAAACCTTGTGGGAAAACAAACCTTGTGGGAAAACGAACCATGTGGGAAAACAAACCTTATGGGAAAATAAACCTTGTGGGGAAACAAACCTTGTGGAAAAACCAACCTTGCGAGAAAGCGAACCTTTTGGGAAAACCAACACAGTGGGAAAATAAACCTTGTGGGAAAACCAACCTTGCGGGAAAATCAACCTTGGGCGAAAACAAAGCTTGTGGGAAAACAAACCTTGTGGGAAAACCAAGGTCGTGGGAAAAACAACCTAGTGGGAAAACAAACCTTGTGAGAAAACAAACCTTGTGGGAAAACCAACCTTATGGGGAAAGCAACCCTGCGGGAAAACCAACCTTGTGGGAAAACCAACCTTGTGGGAAAGCGAACCTTTTGGGAAAACCAACACAGTGGGAAAATAAACCTAGTGGGAAAACAAACCTTATGAGAAAACAATCCTTGTGGGAAAACAAACCTTGTTGGGAAACAAACCTTGTGGGAAAACTAACCTTGTGGGAAAACAAACCTTGCGGGAAAACCAACCTTGTGGGAAAACCAACCTTGTGGGGAAACAAACCTTTCGGGAAAACCAACCTTGTGGGAAAACAAACCTTATGGGAAAACAAACCTTGTGGGAAAACTAACCTTGTGGGAAAACGAACCTTGTGGGAAAACAAACCTTATGGGAAAACAAACCTTGTGGGGAAACAAACCTTGTGGGAAAACCATCCTTGCGGGAAAGCGAACCTTTTGGGAAAACCAACCTTGCGGGAAAACCAACCTTGGGGGAAAACAAAGCTTGTGGGAAAACAAACCTTGTGGGAAAACCAACCTCGTGGGAAAAACAACCTAGTTGGAAAACAAACCTTGTGAGAAAACAAACCTTGTGAGAAAACCAACCTTATGGGGAAAGCAACCCTGCGGGAAAACCAACCTTGTGGGAAAACCAACCTTGTGGGAAAGCGAACCTTTTGGGAAAACAAACCTAGTGGGAAAACAAACCTTGTGAGAATACAATCCTTGTGGGAAAACTAACCTTGTGGGAAAACAAACCTTGCGGGAAAACCAACCTTGTGGGAAAACCTTCCTTGTGGGAAAACAAACCTTATGGGAAAACAAACCTTGTGGGAAAAACAAACCTTGTGGGAAAACAAACCTTGTGAGAAAACAAACCTTGTGGGGAAACAAACCTTGTGAGAAAACAAACCTTGTGGGGAAACAAACCTTGCGGGCAAACTATCCTTGTGGGAAAACAAACCTTGCGGGAAAACCAACCTTGTGGGAAAACCAACCTTGCGGGAAAACTAACCTTGTGGGAAAACAAACCTTGCGGGAAAACCAACCTTGAGGGAAAACCAACCTTGTGGAGAAACAAACCTTTCGGGAAAACCAACCTTGTGAGAAAACAAACCTTGTGAGAAAACAAACCTTGTGGGAAAACCAACCTTATGGGGAAAGCAACCCTGCGGGAAAACCAATCTTGTGGGAAAACCAACCTTGTGGGAAAGCGAACCTTTTGGGAAAACCAACACAGTGGGAAAACAAACCTAGTGGGAAAACAAACCTTGCGGGAAAACTAACCTTGTGGGAAAACAAACCTTGCGGGAAAACCAACCTTGTGGGAAAACAAACCTTGTGGGAAAACGAACCTTGTGGGAAAACAAACCTTATGGGAAAACAAACCTTGTGGGGAAACAAACCTTGTGGGAAAACCAACCTTGCGAGAAAGCGAACCTTTTGGGAAAACCAACACAGTGGGAAAATAAACCTTGTGGGAAAACCAACCTTGCGGGAAAACCAACCTTGGGCGAAAACAAAGCTTGTGGGAAAACAAACCTTGTGGGAAAACCAACGTCGTGGGAAAAACAACCTAGTGGGAAAACAAACCTTGTGAGAAAACAAACCTTGTGGGAACACCAACCTTATGGAGAAAGCAACCCTGCGGGAAAACCAACCTTGTGGGAAAACCAACCTTGTGGGAAAGCGAACCTTTTGGGAAAACCAACACAGTGGGAAAATAAACCTAGTGGGAAAACAAACCTTGTGAGAAAACAATCCTTGTGGGAAAACAAACCTTGTGGGGAAACAAACCTTGCGGGAAAACTAACCTTGTGGGAAAACCAACCTTGCGGGAAAACCAACCTTGTGGGAAAACCAACCTTGTGGGGAAACAAACCTTTCGGGAAAACCAACCTTGTGGGAAAACAAACCTTATGGGAAAACAAACCTTGTGGGAAAACAAACCTTGTGGGAAAACGAACCTTGTGGGAAAACAAACCTTATGGGAAAACAAACCTTGTGGGGAAACAAACCTTGTGGGAAAACCATCCTTGCGGGAAAGCGAACCTTTTGGGAAAACCAACACAGTGGGAAAACAAACCTTGTGGGAAAACCAACCTTGCGGGAAAACCAACCTTGGGGGAAAACAAAGCTTGTGGGAAAACAAACCTTGTGGGAAAACCAACCTCGTGGGAAAAACAACCTAGTTGGAAAACAAACCTTGTGAGAAAACAAACGAACCTTTTGGGAAAACAAACCTAGTGGGAAAACAAACCTTGTGAGAAAACAATCCTTGTGGGAAAACAAACCTTGTGGGGAAAAAAACTTTGCGGGAAAACTAACCTTGTGGGAAAACAAACCTTGCGGGAAAACCAACCTTGTGGGAAAACAAACCTTGTGGGAAAACAAACCTTGTGAGAAAACAAACCTTGTGGGGAAACAAACCTTGTGAGAAGACAAACCTTGTGGGGAAACAAACCTTACGGGAAAACTAACCTTGTGGGAAAACAAACCTTGCGGGAAAACCAACCTTGTGGGAACACCAACCTTGCGGGAAAACTAACCTTGTGGGAAAACAAACCTTGCGGGAAAACCAACCTTGTGGGAAAACCAACCTTGTGGGGAAACAAACCTTTCGGGAAAACCAACCTTGTGGGAAAACAAACCTTATGGGAAAACAAACCTTGTGGGAAAACAAACCTTGTGGGAAAACAAACCTTGTGAGAAAACAAACCTTGTGGGGAAACAAACCTTGCGGGAAAACTAACCTTGTGGGAAAACAAACCTTGTGGGAAAGCCAACCTTGTGGGAAAACCAACCTTGTGGGGAAACAAACCTTTCGGGAAAACCAACCTTGTGGGAAAACAACCTTGTGGGAAAACAAACCTTGTGGGAAAACAAACCTTGTGGGAAAACAAACCTTGTGAGAAAACAAACCTTGTGGGGAAACAAACCTAGTGGGAAAACAAACCTTGTGAGAAAACAAACCTTGTGGGAAAACCAACCTTATGGGAAAACAAACCTAGTGGGAAAATAAACCTTGTGGGGAAACAAACCTTTCGGGAAAACCAACCTTGTGGGAAAACAAACCTTGTGCGAAAACAAACCTTGTGGGAAAACGAACCTTGTGGGAAAACAAACCTTATGGGAAAACAAACCTTGTGGGGAAACAAACCTTGTGGGAAAACCAACCTTGCGGGAAAACGAATTTTTTGTTAAAACCAACACAGTGGGAAAACAAACCTTGTGGGAAAACCAACCTTGCGGGAAAACCAACCTTGGGGGAAAACAAACCTTGTGGGAAAACCAACCTTTCGGGAAAACCAACCTTGTGGGGAAACAAACCTTGTGGGAAAACAAACCTTGTGTTAAAACAAACCTTGTGGGAAAACAAACCTTGTTAGAAAACAAACCTTGTGGGGAAACAAACCTAGTGGTAAAACAAACCTTGTGAGAAAACAAACCTTGTGGGAAAACCAACCTTATGGGAAAACAAACCTAGTGGGAAAACAAACCTTGTGGGGAACCAACCTTGTGGGGAAACAAACCTTTCGGGAAAACCAACCTTGTGGGAAAACAAACCTTATGGGAAAACAAACCTTGTGGGAAAACAAACCTTGTGGGAAAACGAACCTTGTGGGAAAACAAACCTTCTGGGAAAACAAACCTTGTGGGGAAACAAACCTTGTGGGAAAACCAACCTTGCGGGAAAGCAAACCTTTTGGGAAAACCAACACAGTGGGAAAACAAACCTTGTGGGAAAACCAACTTTGCGGGAAAACCAACCTTGGGGGAAAACAAAGCTTGTGGGAAAACAAACCTTGTGGGAAAACCAACCTCGTGGGAAAAACAACCTAGTGGGAAAACAAACCTTGTGAGAAAACAAACCTTGTGGGAAAACCAACCTTATGGGGAAAGCAACCCTGCGGGAAAACCAACCTTGTGGGAAAACCAACCTTGTGGGAAAACGAACCTTTTGGGAAAACCAACACAGTGGGAAAACAAACCTAGTGGGAAAACAAACCTTGTGAGAAAACAATCCTTGTGGGAAAACAAACCTTGTGGGGAAACAAACCTTGCGGGAAAACTAACCTTGTGGGAAAACAAACCTTGCGGGAAAACCAACCTTGTGGGAAAACCAACCTTGTGGGAAAACAAACCTTATGGGAAAACAAACCTTGTGGGAAAACAAAACGTGTGGGAAAACAAACCTTGTGAGAAAACAAACCTTGTGGGGAAACAAACCTTGTGAGAAAACAAACCTTGTGGGGAAACAAACCTTGCGGGCAAACTATCCTTGTGGGAAAACAAACCTTGCGGGAAAACCAACCTTGTGGGAAAACCAACCTTGCGGGAAAACTAACCTTGTGGGAAAACAAACC
Organism: Branchinecta lynchi; assembly: GCA_023053575.1. Taxonomy (NCBI): domain Eukaryota; kingdom Metazoa; phylum Arthropoda; class Branchiopoda; order Anostraca; family Branchinectidae; genus Branchinecta; species Branchinecta lynchi. Next base: position 3,902 of record JAKZAP010000006.1, on the reverse strand, counting down.
GCGCGGGAAAACCAACCTTGAGGGAAAACCAACCTTGTGGAGAAACAAACCTTTCGGGAAAACCAACCTTGTGAGAAAACAAACCTTGTGGGAAAACCAACCTTATGGGGAAAGCAACCCTGCGGGAAAACCAATCTTGTGGGAAAACCAACCTTGTGGGAAAGCGAACCTTTTGGGAAAACCAACACAGTGGGAAAACAAACCTTGTGGGAAAACCAACCTTGCGGGAAAACCAACCTTGGGGGAAAACAAAGCTTGTGGGAAAACAAACCTTGTGGGAAAACCAACCTCGTGGGAAAAACAACCTAGTGGGAAAACAAACCTTGTGAGAAAACAAACCTTGTGGGAAAACCAACCTTATGGGGAAAGCAACCCTGCGGGAAAACCAACCTTGTGGGAAAGTGAACCTTTTGGGAAAACCAACACAGTGGGAAAACAAACCTAGTGGGAAAACAAACCTTGCGGGAAAACTAACCTTGTGGGAAAACAAACCTTGCGGGAAAACCAACCTTGTGGGAAAACCAACCTTGTGGGGAAACAAACCTTTCGGGAAAACCAACCTTGTGGGAAAACAAACCTTATGGGAAAACAAACCTTGTGGGAAAACAAACCTTGTGGGAAAACGAGCCTTGTGGGAAAACAAACCTTATGGGAAAACCAACCTTGCGAGAAAGCGAACCTTTTGGGAAAACCAACACAGTGGAAAAATAAACCTTGTGGTAAAACCAACCTTGCGGGAAAACCAACCTTGGGCGAAAACAAAGCTTCTGGGAAAACAAACCTTTCGGGAAAACCAACCTTGTGGGAAAACAAACCTTATGGGAAAACAAACCTTATGGGAAAGCAAACCTTGTGGGAAAACCAACCTAGCGGGAAAACCAACCTTGGGGGAAAACAAAGCTTGTGGGAAAACAAACCTTGTGGGAAAACAAACCTTATGGGAAAACAAACCTTGTGGGAAAACCAACCTAGCGGGAAAACCAACCTTGGGGGAAAACAAAGCTTGTGGGAAAACAAACCTTGTGGGAAAACCAACCTCGTAGGAAAAACAACCTAGTGGGAAAACAAACCTTGTGAGAAAACAAACCTTGTGGGAAAACCAACCTTATGGGGAAAGCAACCCTGCGGGAAAACCAACCTTGTGGGAAAACCAACCTTGTGGGAAAGCGAACCTTTTGGGAAAACCAACACAGTGGGAAAATAAAACTTGTGGGAAAACCAACCTTGCGGGAAAACCAACCTTGGGGGAAAACAAAGCTTGTGGGAAAACAAACCTTGTGGGAAAACCAACCTCGTGGGAAAAACAACCTAGTTGGAAAACAAACCTTGTGAGAAAACAAACCTTGTGAGAAAACCAACCTTATGGGGAAAGCAACCCTGCGGGAAAACCAACCTTGTGGGAAAACCAACCTTGTGGGAAAGCGAACCTTTTGGGAAAACAAACCTAGTGGGAAAACAAACCTTGTGAGAATACAATCCTTGTGGGAAAACTAACCTTGTGGGAAAACAAACCTTGCGGGAAAACCAACCTTGTGGGAAAACCTACCTTGTGGGAAAACAAACCTTATGGGAAAACAAACCTTGTGGGAAAAACAAACCTTGTGGGAAAACAAACCTTGTGAGAAAACAAACCTTGTGGGGAAACAAACCTTGTGAGAAAACAAACCTTGTGGGGAAACAAACCTTGCGGGCAAACTATCCTTGTGGGAAAACAAACCTTGCGGGAAAACCAACCTTGTGGGAAAACCAACCTTGCGGGAAAACTAACCTTGTGGGAAAACAAACCTTGCGGGAAAACCAACCTTGAGGGAAAACCAACCTTGTGGAGAAACAAACCTTTCGGGAAAACCAACCTTGTGAGAAAACAAACCTTGTGAGAAAACAAACCTTGTGGGAAAACCAACCTTATGGGGAAAGCAACCCTGCGGGAAAACCAATCTTGTGGGAAAACCAACCTTGTGGGAAAGCGAACCTTTTGGGAAAACCAACACAGTGGGAAAACAAACCTAGTGGGAAAACAAACCTTGCGGGAAAACTAACCTTGTGGGAAAACAAACCTTGCGGGAAAACCAACCTTGTGGGAAAACAAACCTTGTGGGAAAACGAACCTTGTGGGAAAACAAACCTTATGGGAAAACAAACCTTGTGGGGAAACAAACCTTGTGGGAAAACCAACCTTGCGAGAAAGCGAACCTTTTGGGAAAACCAACACAGTGGGAAAATAAACCTTGTGGGAAAACCAACCTTGCGGGAAAACCAACCTTGGGCGAAAACAAAGCTTGTGGGAAAACAAACCTTGTGGGAAAACCAACGTCGTGGGAAAAACAACCTAGTGGGAAAACAAACCTTGTGAGAAAACAAACCTTGTGGGAACACCAACCTTATGGAGAAAGCAACCCTGCGGGAAAACCAACCTTGTGGGAAAACCAACCTTGTGGGAAAGCGAACCTTTTGGGAAAACCAACACAGTGGGAAAATAAACCTAGTGGGAAAACAAACCTTGTGAGAAAACAATCCTTGTGGGAAAACAAACCTTGTGGGGAAACAAACCTTGCGGGAAAACTAACCTTGTGGGAAAACAAACCTTGCGGGAAAACCAACCTTGTGGGAAAACCAACCTTGTGGGGAAACAAACCTTTCGGGAAAACCAACCTTGTGGGAAAACAAACCTTATGGGAAAACAAACCTTGTGGGAAAACAAACCTTGTGGGAAAACGAACCTTGTGGGAAAACAAACCTTATGGGAAAACAAACCTTGTGGGGAAACAAACCTTGTGGGAAAACCATCCTTGCGGGAAAGCGAACCTTTTGGGAAAACCAACACAGTGGGAAAACAAACCTTGTGGGAAAACCAACCTTGCGGGAAAACCAACCTTGGGGGAAAACAAAGCTTGTGGGAAAACAAACCTTGTGGGAAAACCAACCTCGTGGGAAAAACAACCTAGTTGGAAAACAAACCTTGTGAGAAAACAAACGAACCTTTTGGGAAAACAAACCTAGTGGGAAAACAAACCTTGTGAGAAAACAATCCTTGTGGGAAAACAAACCTTGTGGGGAAAAAAACTTTGCGGGAAAACTAACCTTGTGGGAAAACAAACCTTGCGGGAAAACCAACCTTGTGGGAAAACAAACCTTGTGGGAAAACAAACCTTGTGAGAAAACAAACCTTGTGGGGAAACAAACCTTGTGAGAAGACAAACCTTGTGGGGAAACAAACCTTACGGGAAAACTAACCTTGTGGGAAAACAAACCTTGCGGGAAAACCAACCTTGTGGGAACACCAACCTTGCGGGAAAACTAACCTTGTGGGAAAACAAACCTTGCGGGAAAACCAACCTTGTGGGAAAACCAACCTTGTGGGGAAACAAACCTTTCGGGAAAACCAACCTTGTGGGAAAACAAACCTTATGGGAAAACAAACCTTGTGGGAAAACAAACCTTGTGGGAAAACAAACCTTGTGAGAAAACAAACCTTGTGGGGAAACAAACCTTGCGGGAAAACTAACCTTGTGGGAAAACAAACCTTGTGGGAAAGCCAACCTTGTGGGAAAACCAACCTTGTGGGGAAACAAACCTTTCGGGAAAACCAACCTTGTGGGAAAACAACCTTGTGGGAAAACAAACCTTGTGGGAAAACAAACCTTGTGGGAAAACAAACCTTGTGAGAAAACAAACCTTGTGGGGAAACAAACCTAGTGGGAAAACAAACCTTGTGAGAAAACAAACCTTGTGGGAAAACCAACCTTATGGGAAAACAAACCTAGTGGGAAAATAAACCTTGTGGGGAAACAAACCTTTCGGGAAAACCAACCTTGTGGGAAAACAAACCTTGTGCGAAAACAAACCTTGTGGGAAAACGAACCTTGTGGGAAAACAAACCTTATGGGAAAACAAACCTTGTG